>JAQIUQ010007427.1:0-310000 GCA_030378365.1 Hybognathus amarus | reverse complement strand
TTATCTTAGTCCTATTAAAACAAATTAAAAGCCCAGAGAAAATCTGCAAAGAAAGAAAAGTGCAAAAAGCTGCATTGACTCCATTCAAAGTCTTACACCGAAGCAAACTCACCTGCACCACGAGCAGACTACTGCAAGACAGACAGGAATAATAAACATTTAAAAGCAGTCATTGAAGTTGAAATGTCTGCATCTTAAAAGAACCTGCATTTAATTTGCTTTTAATTTATGGTCAGAACACTCAAAATGGTGAAACATCTGGTCTTACAATTTAATCAAAAGGCACAAATGTGGGATCCATGGAGACAACTCTGAAATGAACTGCAAAAACACAAACAAACTCACATATATTGCATAATGCATTTGAAGATGATAGCTTCAACCAAGGGTCATTCACAGCTCACCTGTTTGTCCTGGATTGTAAAGAAGTTTGTCTGTTTGGATGAAGGTCAAAGGTAACGCCTGAACATGATTTTGCTCTCTTCAGTCGCTCTGAAGACCTTCTCTTGAACAAAGAGGATATAATAATAATATCACAGGAACCTCGCTGTTCGCGAAATATAGTAGGTTAATTGCGGGGGAATTTTTATTTTACAAATTACAGACATGGCCGATTCGCACGGGATTAAGATCACAGACAAACTCCGCAATTATTACAAATTACTACAGGTCACCAGATAATACTAATCCCATGCAAATAGGACTTTAGAATTAAAAACAAACTGAATTAACTTAAAATTATACATACCACAGGAGGTTAGCATCACTCAAGAACAACACACTGAAAACATAGCTGCTACAAGCAATTCAGTCTCCCGTTAACCAAGAAAACTCTTTAAAATACGGAAACTTACCTGGCAGCTATCGCAAGGGCCAGTGCACACCAGAGAGAAAACCAGAAACTCTCCTGCTAGCCACAAATATGCTAACGTGAACATCTCAGTCAAGTTTGAGATTCAAACCCAACACTTACCATTACTCACCACCTGAAGTTTACAATGAGCAGGACCCATTGAGACGCATCCCTGGCAAACAAACCACTCACATTTTTATACTCCCCAAACTGGGCACTGATAGGCTCACTTGGAATGACACCGACCAATAACAGCAAGGGATATAGGGGATGCGGAGATGAAGTCACGCCATGTTGCATTATGGGTCCGCCGCCATATTTACAGGATCATGCCAAATACCGCTTTATTTAAATGCATGTTTTGGAGGCTGTGTTTTGATTTACTGTCGAGATTGGGTAACACTTTATTTGAAGGGTGTGCATAAGGCTGTCATGACACTGTCATAAACATGACATAACACCTGTCATGAACATGAGTCTTTATAAATGTTTATGACTGTTGTCATTAAGTGTCATCCGGTAAATTATGACACTTTTAATGCAAAGTTGACATTGTTTAAAATGTCTTTGTTATGACAACGTGACATTAAGCAAAGACAAAAATGTCTTTGTCATGACAACGTGACATTAAGCAAGACAAAAATGTCTTTGTCATGACAATCGTGACATTAAGCAAGACAAAAATGTCTTTGTTATGACAACTTGACATTAACCAAGAAATCATAACTAGTCCAACGTGTTCCACTTTACTTGAGGTAAAGGGAAATATTAATGACACTGTTGTTAAAGCATTTGACAGTCTAATGACCCTTAATGACATCTTTATAACTAGTACAATGTGTTCCACTTTACTTGAGGACAAGTCAAATATTCATGTCACAGTTATAATGGTGTCATGACAACCAAAGTTAAAACCAACCAGAACATATGATAGGGTAATGTAATGTTAACACATTACAGGTTAACAGGTTATGATTTCTTGGTTATGTCAAGTTGTCATAAACAAGACATTTTTGTCTTGGTTAATGTCAATATGTCATAACAAAGACATTTTTGTCTTTGTTAATGTCAAGTTGTCATAACAAAGACATTTTAAACAATGTCAACTTTGCATTTAAAGTGTCATAATTTACCGAATGACACTTAATGACAACAGTCATAAACATTCATAAAGACTCCTTCATGCTCCCTAAGTTTGTCCAAATTACGTTTTTTTTTTTTTTGGCAGTGGCATTTAGTTTATCCTGGTAGGGTCCCTTCTCTCTTTCTTTAAACATCTCCATTTCTTCCGTCTTCTTCAATTTTGCCTCGTTTTAGCCAAACACTCACTATTATCCCGAAGGTAAACAAAGATCGTGCCTGTAAAGATGGCGCCCACGTCCCATAATGCAACACGGCGTGACGTACCTCCGCATTCCCTATACATACCCTGCTACAAATATTATAAGTTAAAACACTTTCAATCATTGATCTATAAACAAATGGATTCGGCGACTCAAAACTGGGGTTGGAGATAAAACTTGATTTTTCAAATGAGCGTGAACTGCGCGTGGCGTGCTGCTCATTGATTCCTGACAGAGTGAGCGACGCTCTCGTTCACGTTCATTGTATGAAAAGTGATTCGTTCAGTTCGGCGAAAATATGAAGAAGTTCAGTGAACCGCGTTCATGCACAACACTGCTTGTGGTTGTGTTGATAGAGCATTCATCTTTGATTTTACTTTATTGACACGGTCATTTCCGGATGGTATTCATTCATTAAAAAAGTGAATGAACATTAAAACAAGTTCCGTCTTTTAAACTTCTCCTCAACATGCATGCAGTGTAAATAAAGCAGTTGCATCAAAGTTAGTCCACGGCCACGGCGCAAATTACAAGACGAAAATTAAAAAATCATTTAGATTTCATTTGTTCAAATGCTTGTTTCTGAAGTCACAATTTGGGAAAATCCAGGGTTTCCACGGGGTCTAAAAAAGTCTAAAATTTCAAAATCACAATTTAAGGCCTTAAAAAGTCTTACATTTGCTGAAGTATTGTGTTCTAGGTCTTAAATCTTTTTAACCGGGTCTTAATTTTCTTATGTCTATGTACTGTAAATCTCATTGAAATGATCCTGTAGCACTTTGAAATGTTTTTTTTTTTATATTAGTTGTAGTTCTAAATTCCCGGTATTATGACTACAAAATAGACCAACATGCAACAGCCAATCAGTTTTGAGGTTTTGTGTTATTGGCGGGTATTTCAGATACCACAGACAGACATAAAACGGATTTCATTCAGCTATGGGGAAGTGGAAGTTTAGCGATACTTGGCTTGAAAAATCTGAATTTAGGATCTGATTTTGCTGATTTGGATTTTGCTTTTTGATCAGAGCCAACACTAATAGCAGAGGTGCTCTGGGTTCTCCACACGGCGACATGACACCAGTCCTACATTGTTTCAAACGATGTTTCCTTCAGGTGCGGGAAAGATAAAACGGCCTAAATTACGCGCTTTGGAATAGGGCATTTTATAAAAACAGAAACAGAACAAATTTCCAAAATCACGTGACCGTTTGTACTGATTTTCGCCAAATGTATAGTTTGAATAAATTAAATTACTTTGCGAATAATTTTGAGAACTTGTTACGCGTTTCCTTTGTACATTTTTTTTTTCGTGATAGGTCTTAAATGTCATTCATAATGGTCTTAAAGAGGTCTGAAAAAGTCTTAAATTTGACTTTGTGAAACCTGCAAAAACCCTTTGGGAGAAAAAAGTAACTATCCATTGATAATGTAACTGGAAAAACAAGAAAAATTAATGTCTGGTTTCCATTTTTCATTTGCATTTTATGGTCTGAAAATTGAATTGTGAAGCGTTACACGGACCAATTTTGATTTCCGATTTCCATCTATAAACAGATCAAGGACAATCGGAATCACATTAGGAATTATAATGAAAGACAAAAACTATGAAATGCTTTAAAACACTTTAATTATCTTGAGTACATTTTTCATCCACAAATGTAAATGTTTATTATTATTGTCATCCCAGCCTTGAAGAGCATATATTGAAATGAAGTAAAATCATGATATGGCTTAGTGCAGTTGTCATTCTTTTATTGGACCATCTGTATCATTTTATAGACCAAATCTATTACATGACTTTTAAATTAGGATTGATATTGTCCATTTGTTTTAGGTTCATGGTGAAACCCTGGATATCATTATGAAGGGAATGCGCGTTGGTCTTACTGATTGGACACGAAGGTGTCCTGAGTGATGCATTTCCTCTTGATGTCTCCAACGTGGCTGTGGTGGTAGAAGAGACAATTGTTCGCCATAATCTCAGAGACATACCCACTGACTTCGCTCTGTTAATGGGCACAATCTACTGCCTTAACCTTGAATATCACTGCAGTATGAGGTACTCCTTCGAATTCCTGCAGAAAGTGATCATGAAGATTAAAACTGACCACTGTTCTGCCAACATACGTGGACTTCGAAACAAACTGCTGAGATATAATTGATAGACTGGTCTCAAACCATATATCGGAGGGAACATGTTACGTTTGCAGTCTTTGGAAGACACTTGACACTTGAGTTATTTGACAAAATTTATATTACTGACTATTTCAAGTAAAACCCAAGTACTGCTGAAAATGATCAGAAGCATAAATGTTTTGATGTGTTTTTAAGGAGATTTAAATTTTTTGTACATTTGGAGTGCTGTCAGTACAGACAAAAACTACACAAATTGGTGTTACCTACACCGTGTTATCCTCTTTTAAAATTCACACCCTGTTGACTTCAATGGGGCATGTTCTAAACCTGCTTTTAGCCTCTTAACATCCTTGATTTGTCATTACAAGTTCACAGCCACGTGAGTGGTGTTATAAGTGGTGTTATCTGACTGCAGTAGATGTGAAAGATATTAACATAAATGATGTTAAATCAGGTTTAGAACATGTCCTATTGAAGTCAACAGGGTGTGAATTTTAAATGGAGTATAACACGAGTGTAGGCAACACCAATTTTTGTTTTTGTCTGTACTGACAGCACTCCAAATGTACAAAAAAATAGCTCAATGTTAAAATTGACTGGAGATCTCCTTTAATACAAAGTTGTTAATTTTGAGAATTTTGAAGCTTTTGCTGAGGGGACACTTATTGTTACTTTGCATTCTGTTCTTTAAATTGTTATCAACACAGTTGCTCTGCAAGGGTAGAAAGCGACATGGTTTAGCCAAGTTTAGCTAATTGTTTAGCTAAGTTTAGCTGATTTTAAAAGTGTTTTAAACTGTGAAACAACTGCTGGTGTATTCATTTACAACTGTAAAGACTATTTTGTTCCTATAAGAAAGTATGTGAAAGATGAAATGGTTGTCAAATAGGTAACATAGTGAAACTTTTTAATAATAATCCCTTACTTTAGATGCTGTTTTCCTAACATAAATTGTATCATAAAAACAATGTTAAGTTTATGCAACATTGAACTTTTTACAATAAAAATATTTTTGAGCAGACGATTTATGTTGATTATGAGTTTTCAATAATGTAACCTAGTAAGTTGGCTTAACTTAGAGAATCAAGTTGAAACAACATTTGACAAAGTTGTTTAAACTCAGAGAGTCAAGTTTAAACAACGAATGTTCAGTATCTAGATAACTTGTAAAACACAACATTGTGAGTTGAAACAAAGAATATATCTAAGTTGAGTTAACTCGTGTTTATAAGGCAGCAGGTGAACTTTCATATCTGAGTTTAACAGACTTGAAATGTTTTACAGTGTACTGGAATTACAACACCATACAATCCATGACACTGTTTGTGGGTGGATTTTTTTAACCAACAGGCTCATTGAAAAAACAAACAAACGCTTATCTACCTACAAATTGAATTTACTGCAGTTTCCAGTTGAAATCACACTAGTCGTAGTAAAACCAAAAATTTTAATTCATTTTGACACAAATTATTATTACAGGAACATATTTTCTATTAATACTTGTTATGATCTCAAAACACTTAGCGCATGGTTTGTATAAACTAATACATATTGATGTTTGCATCACATAACGAGCAATCAGGTACAAGTCTCATGAAACACATGTAATGACATTAGGGCTCAAAGACTTGTAGAAGCTAGTTAAAATGGCATGGCTGTTTCAGCAAATGTGTTCTCAAGTTTGCTTTAGTTAACACTAAACGTCTATGTTTAGTGTGTATGAATGGTATATTCAAACGTGATAGAGCATTAAATTTGTAGTGATGCAAAAAGGAAATGTTTTCAGATTCTCATTCATCGGTTTTGAACATAAAACTGAACGTGATTTGAAAGTGTCACAGAAATGTCACCACTGCCAGATGTAAGGTATTTATCTTTACAACTGAGTACATTAGACAGTAAATTTGAATATGCTCATTAAAAAAAAAATCTTATGTTCTCTCATACTATAGCCTATATAAATGTGCCTATACTATATTCATCCCCTCAATATAACTTATGCAAAGACCTTTCAAAAGCCCTCAAGAGTGATGACAGCAGAAAAATCCCAAGGAACACTCACATGAGAATGAAGTACTTGACTTGACAGAATTGGTCAGGTCAGAAAAATCCACATCATGCATATTTAATGTGGAGGTGTTTCAGGCTCATCAAGACAGATCAAACTATGAACCCATCACACAAGAATATAGCAGAGTATCCATCTCATGTGGTCTAGACCTCAAATATGTAGATATTCTTCAGGTATTAACATGTATTCCTTCAGATTACTTTATCCCTTCAAGCAGCTCTCGCTAATAACATGGCTGTAAACCCCTGACTTAAGCAGTTTAGTAGAAGAGAGAATCAGAATGTTTTGATTAATGTGAGGATGCGAGACATTTTGCGGTGTGAGAACAAAACCAACAGTAGAAGCAGAATATACTGCAAAGTACCCCAGATTGTGTAAAAGGTATTATACCATGAGACAATGTGATGCTGAACTTTGTGGCTTGCTCTTGCTGCATAGCTGGCCATTCGTCACTGGGTTGACACTCTTCCATTTGGGTCTATCCCAACAGCCACTGGAAAGATAAGAGGGCAGGACAAAAACATCAATGTCCCCTATATTTCTTGAACGCATGGCCAATCAGAAGTATTTACGATAGATTCCCCTCACCGCTCAAAATTGACTTTTTGTTCAGTGCTGAATTCTGTGTGCTGGCAAATCCTCTAATTATTATAACAAACAAAGTGTGGATATTATGAAAGATTCATTGATAAAACAGAGATGTATAAGATCGTGATGAACTCTCAGCTTTTTAGGAATTATTTGAAAAAATTTGGATGTACAGAAAAAAAGTCAGCAGGCGGGTGGGCGGGACAAAACATAAATGTTGCGGGCGGGAGAAAGTAACAGTTGAGAATGTCAGTAATAACAACGACTCACGTATTTAAAAAAAATGGCCGGGTTTAAATTGGGCTCGGGCTCATAATTAGTTAATGTGGGCTCGGACACAACGGGCTCGGGTAATGTTAGGTTCGAGTTTGATTTTTGGGCCCGATATAAGCGCTAAATTGAACATGGACACTCCAATGTTTGGGTAAGATTGATGACACACTCAACTCGATGAGGTAGCTGGCTGAACAAGTTCACGGCATCACTGAAGATTAAACATTAAAAAATAACACTCATATTCATGAATGAATGTGTATTATATTATTAGCTTGCTAATCACTAATTAGCCATCATGCTAGGTAAACTTTTAGTTTATATAATATTTAATCTTTAGTGATGCTGAACTTCCCCATCCAGCAACCCATCGAGTTGTGAGTGTCATCATTTTACACAAATATTTGGAGTGTCCATGCTCAACTAAAGCAGAGAGGCGCCATCTATCTAGATGAATCTAACAATGGTGTAATGATTCAGTTCGACTCCCAAGACAAGACAATGCTCACCCGATTGGCCAATAAGAACGTGGTCCCGCCCATGACACAATTTTCACAGTGGAAGCAAAATCCTGACTGGAGAGCAAGAAATTGCATTGAGAGCAAAAGCATTTTGAGAGAAACACTTTTTTTAACAGCAAAGGTTTTCATACTGATAGCAATATATATATATATATATATATATATATATATATATATATATATATATATATATATATATATATATATATATATATATATATATATATATATATATATATATATACAATCAAATATTTTGTTTTCTCTCATGAAATACATTTTTGCTATCAGTACATTTTTCTCTCAAACATTTTTGTTTTCTTTCTCTCAGATCATTTATTTTCTCGCATGTAATAAAGACAGTCCTAGCTAGTGACAGTGTTTTGTAGGCTACCTTTTTTTCTGAGGGTAAGTGACTCAAAGAGCATTAGAGAACATAAGAGAATATCTGTCAATCCATTAAGTGGTTCAACTGATGGGTTGTGAAATTCAAAAGGGTGGCAGCAGGGGGAAAAAAACGCTATAAATGCCAATAATAAAATCCATCATTAATCAAACCCAAACATTTTTTGCCTTTAGGATATTAGCAACATAAAAAGCCTCATCGCTTAGCACATGTTTTAGGCTATTAGTTGACTTCACCTGTCAAAATCATCATGAAAATCATCCGTCTCTCGGTAGAACGGAAAGCTCACGTGTCTTGTGTCACAGGAAAAACATAACGCATGCGTCGTGTCTACACCAGGGGTCGGTAAAGTCTTAGTATAAACTTACTGTTACGTGCTTTCCAATGGCCACCTGATGTCATGCCAATGGATAGACATAAGCTTTATGCGATTCACGTCATGTTTCTTAATTTATCATTTTTTAGTGATGTCACTTTATAATAATTTAATAACATACGTCCACTATGTAACTGCACATCTATTTGTCAGTTTTTAGGCTCCTTGTAAACCTGAAGTGAAATTTACAGTCAGTGATGTTACCACAGGTTTATAGTGATTGGTTAAAAGTATAATAGGCTAAATACATTTAGCTATAAATAAATAAAATAAAGTTTAAAACGTTTTGATTTACTCTATAAAAGCCTTAAAAAGCCCATTTACCATGTTTCTCACCAAGCTTTGGGGAAAAAATGCAGGCCTACATAGCCAACAGCAGTTTTGATGACATATGATGTCAGCTGATAAAGGCAGAGTGACACACCACAGAGCCTAAGGCTTTGGTACAGGAATTGAGGCCAAGAAAGTGACTGCCTGCTTCTAACCGCTGCAGACAGAATGAAAAATGGTATTCGTTTGCTCTGGAAATATTTAGACCAGACCACCAATGAAGATTTCCTCTCTGAAAGGGGGGAGAGGGGGGACTGAGGGACTTGGATGAAAATTTAAAGATATGACTTTTCACAACAAAGTTTTTAAATTACTCTAGACAGGTTTGAAAATGTAAATTACCTCATATCTCCCTCTGCCAAGGTGGAGAGTCATTGAGGTGTGTTGTGCTGTAAAATATGTTTTTTGTAGAAAGAGAAAACAACTTTTTATCACACTCTGCCATATAGCCTATAAAACAACTTGACATAGAGAGCATATTGACTTCCCAAGCAACTATAGCCAACTGTTCTTTGCATCTTATACAAATGGGCTCTATGCACTGCGATATTTCCGGTGAAGGTGTAAGGATGCTCGATAACTTCCGCCGATCGTCAGAGTCCAATGCAATACTGAGAATTTATATTGAATTTTATACTCCATGGTTATAAAGAAACGTTAGTCACAAAAACAGATTAACAGACACCCCTCGTTGTGTTTATGCTTCTTTTGAAAATTATATTAAAGCCACAATATGTATTTTTTTCTGCTTTAAAAATGGCAAAAAATAACTGTATCTATGTTATATATTTCTGTTAAATATTTACTTACATTATCCAGGCAGTTTCCACCAACTTTCAAATCCGGAGAAATGTATAGTTTAATTCGAAGACACGGGCCGTTTCTTTATTTCCGTTTGTCGCCGTCTATGACGTCATGTAACCTTTGACTCCTCTATTTTCTCTAACTTCATGCGGAACCCGGCGAAACCGCCAAACACAAAGGGGAACACCGGACTACCGCCAATAAAAGCAAAGAAAACGACGAAGAAAAAGTGTTAGCTAGTATCATTTTGCAGCCGCAACAAACTTGAGGGGGGTTTGGCTGCACGCGCAAGATCTCTGATCATTTAAAATATAGACCCGTACCCGTACGTAATTTTAAAATGGAGAGAGCTTTGACAAGCTAAATAGGCCTCGCTTGCATTCTAATAAACAGGTAAGCACCCATTCAGTTAACTATATCTATCTGTATATTTTGTGAAATTATGTCATGTGTGAAACGCAGACGGGCTAGCTTTCATGTATAGTTGCTAAAATGTAAATTAAAATTTGTTCTAACTTCTAAATTGAGCTGGAGAAAGTAGCTTCATATGCAGTTCACTAACGATATCAGTATAAACGTGATTATTTTATTAACAAAAGGTGACCGTGTTTTTTTCTTCTTCTATTAATACTAGCTAGATGGAATATTGATTTAATAGGGGTCTGATAATTCATTTATATCTCTGTTCGGAAAGACGTGATTGTCAAAAATACATAGTTAGAATGAGTCAGGAATGAAGGGAATGACAGTTCCGATGTGTTTGCTCCATATTCGCTCTTCTCTCTCCCTGGTTGTCAGGGACAGCGACAACAACTCCCGTGAGCCCATACTCTTTCCCGACGTCATCAAAGTACGTCTTTTGTTATTATTTAGATCGAGTGCCCCCTGGTGGCCAAAAATGACAGACTGTACGTTTAAATAAACATAACTATAGGCCTATATAAAATGACATCTAAAAGTATGTACGTTTCGTTTCAAAGACGGGAGGACAGTGCATTTTGAAGACTGCTATAATCCCGTTTTCCCGGTTTTCCTCCGCTTAAATCTCCACAACCGGAAATAGACGAGCATCCTTGCGTCAAATGCATACCACTCCATATTTCATTATGGTATAATTGAGAGATAATGAGATCTGATATTAACATATAAACGCACACGCAATAATAATTAGAAAATCAAAAGTAGAACAATGACTATTTTCAGAACTGATTCTGAAGATAATGACTTCTTGATCTTGATAGTGGAACAACATTTCTATTCAGAACTGCATGGTCTTTATTATAGGGAACTGTCCGAAATAGGGCACTTGATGAGGAGGATTTCCCATTTGTCATTTTAATTTCCAAAGAGTGTTCAAAAATTCTCAAAGTCGTTATGTATTGTTGTATTGCCATTCATAAAGCTGGATGCCGTGAGGCCTGTTTCACACATTCTGTGGCTGTGGAGTGTGTGCGTAACCCAACAGTAGGCTGTCATTGCGTGTCATTTCTGCTGGAAAACAGAATAAATAAAGTGATTTCTGAGTAAAGAGATAGGGTGTCCCATGTTGGAATGTGCTCACCAGCTTCTCATTCAACCTTTTTGACAAGCTTACATTGGTGCAAAAGTCAACAGCGGACTATACCTTACAGCCCATGTGGCACAGTACAGAGGACAGCGGCGAGGTCTGAGGGTGCCATATGGGACAGGACTGCGGAGGAGGACTGCAAGGGCTGAGGGTGCCATCTGGGACACGGCCTTTGAGCTGTGTTTTCATGCTCTTCCACTTCTGTTGATCAGGATGTGCAAGAGAAGAAACTCTTGTTCTCCTGGAACGCCAGTACTAAATAAACACACAAACACACATTAATTTAATTTCCCATGCATTCCTTACCCAAATAACTCGATCGGACTTCCCAGCAGAGACATGAAGTAACAGTGATATATTAATGAAAAGTAGCCAGTGAAACATTTCTTTTCAAGAAGAATTGCTACCGATCTCAATGCACAGCTACCAACGGTGCCTTGGAGACAAAGCACTTACAGTACAACTGGAATTTTAAACACACTTTAAATACATGTTTAATACAATAGCCTTCGAGAAACTTCATAAGCAAAACTTGATATGTTGGAACATTACAGTTAGTGCATTTCCTTTCTATTGTGTCCTTTTATTTTGTATACATATAACATTGCATCTTTTTGCTCATGATGTGTTATTACACTATAACTGTGGCCTCTAATGCAATAATGATGGCTTGTAATGTAGGCAGGACTTATTTTAGTTTAAAAGATTTTCTTTCTTTAAAGATATTTTAGCATGCAAAAGCACCAGCTGAAACTAAAAAACATTAGTCAATGAACCAGAAAGTGCTTCTTGCTCTCTTGTAATTAAATTTAGACATATCTCAAATCATCTACATACAGTAAACCATTTAAAAAACCTGAGCCTGAGGTCAAATGTCCAGACTGAACCTTATGACTTAATTGCATCATAAGTAAAAAAATATAAATATAAACGATTGTCTGTGAATGTTAACATTCCCTTGCTGTGATCACATTGCATGTGATTATCATCACACTCCAGAATCTGTTTAGCAGGGTCAACGAACAGTCAGGTTAGTTTATCATATCAACTTCTTTGATCTGAAAAACAGAATTTGCAACATTTTCACCAAATAATGCCTTAAAATCTTCTTGATTTTACAACCCAATTTAATATAAAACAAAGGTAATGTAAAATACAATCCAGTTAGCATCATCTCTGCTATGCTTATAGTCATATGAAAGGACAATAGTACCATTGTGAGCTGAGCTATGTTTGTGCATATCCATTGTTTTGTCCTAATGTGTCCCCCTTTCAGCTTTTTTTGGAGTAAGGAGGAACATTGAGCAAATTGACAAATCAAGAGCTCATGGATGGTGGAGTTCAAAGTTTCTTCTGTAAAAATGGTCCATTGCCTCTGTTTGAAGCACTCTTTTTACTGAAGACATATACAGGTATAAGGATGACCATTCTTTCATACAGTATATGGGCCATTGTACATAATTTGTGCAAAGTCAGAGTTGGAAACATCTTGAAATAAATGTGTATTTTCCCACCATGTAGATTGTATAATATGTACTATAATATGTACACATTGTATAATTTGTATGCACACTGTATAATATCTAAGTTAAATGTTACTGGTAATTTTGCAGTTAATTCTCATATTGGATTTTGTTTACATTTACCTTGTACATACATTTTTTTTGTGTGCTATTTTATAAAAAACAATTCATTAGTAAATCAATACATATAACAATACCAAACACCATCATAACATCTTAGTTAATAATTCAATATACTTACTTTGTACAATATAAAACATGAATGGTTTGGTTGTGAGAACTTGTGACAATTTTAGATACTTTTAAGCCTAGCTCAAAGATGCTAAACAGCACATGGTTAGCTAGCACAGTTCTGAACAGTTGTACACACAAAAATAAATGACCCTACCCCAGACCTAAACCTACCCATAACAGTGTGTGTTACAGTATTTCGACGAAATGTCATATGGCGTCACCTATGGCGCCAAAGGATGAGAATGAGAATTTGTTGAAATAACACCCACAAAAAAACAACAACAAAAAAACAATGATGCACATGTTTCATTCCTGACCATTTAGAATGGAATAACACCCAAACAAGTTTGCTTAATTACGGAAAAAGAGGAGTTTGTTCCTTCAAGTTACACAAAGATTTTCAGAATTTTGAACAGATTTACCGAAAAATGATGGGACCTCTACTCCATCACTATAGCTATGAGAGACGGACAGGAACATTTCCATTTTTTTACATAAAGTTTCATGACTTACAAAGAAATTATATAATAAATAAATATATATATATATATTTTAACTTTGCTTAAAAAAATAAATCAATAAGAAATGTATTGATTAAACAACTGTGGAAGAAAATGCAAAAATTATTTAAATATTTTCAAATGTTCAACTGTAGGGGTTAGGGTTACATTCTGTGTGCATTATTATTATGTTTTGTACAAAGAATAGAGCTGAGCAGAAAAAAAGCTTTGCTGCATTCTGAGAATTTACACCTTGATCTATACCATGGTTTAGACATAATGACAAAATCACATTTCCATTGGCCGAATTGATTGCAATTTTGTGGTTTGATGAGATCATTTTACTTTCAGTCAAACTGAGCCTAAAGATATCAAACTGAAATACTTTAGGGAGTGTTTTTCTTTCTACATAGCAGCAAGTGATTTTGATCACTGACATGGCCTTCCACTAAGACTTTTATATTTTGCATCTAGTAATCTATTCATTATAATAACGGCACAGTTTATATAATACATTAGGTCACAGTAGTCATTCATCTTACTTTTCCCAATTGCCTACATCGTTTGAGCCCCCAAATATCAAAACTCGTTTCACTGTTTTATTGAAATGGCCACATTATGAAGCCAGACATTCTCTCAGGAAATGTGTATTTTGGGAAGGTACAAAGATTGCTTCATTATAGTGGTGACACATACAGACGAGGTAAGTTTGTATAACAAATTTTATTGCATGAGTGGTAGAGAGAGTAAAGCAGGAAGGCAACACAGGTAAGTCAACTGGCAGAAGATGGTTAGATGATGACTTAGTTGGCAGGTAACACTGTGTTCTCTGTGCACGTGAAGGACTGGCATGGGAGGCTGGTAAACAGATGAAGATGAACAGAGGATGGCAGACAGAAGACAGACCAGGTAAGTACTCAGGTGAGTAATTGGGTTGAGTCTTTTGGGCTTAATAGACGAGACCAGACAATGAGGTGAAGAGAATGACGGTAAAGGGTGTGCTGATGATCAGAACTCTGGTGATAGTGAACGGGTGGTGGGAGTGTGGTAATCTGGTGTTGATGGCTGGAGTGATGGTCTCACTGAATCCATGACAAGTAGGTCATTTAAGTGGAAGGTAACACAATGACTTTTACAATTAGAGATCTATAATGCCATGCCACAATTCATGCATAATGCCATGCCATGTT
Organism: Hybognathus amarus; assembly: GCA_030378365.1. Classification (NCBI taxonomy): domain Eukaryota; kingdom Metazoa; phylum Chordata; class Actinopteri; order Cypriniformes; family Leuciscidae; genus Hybognathus; species Hybognathus amarus. The sequence continues at coordinate 295,283 of JAQIUQ010007427.1, read as the reverse complement.
TAATTCACAAAGAGAGGCCCTATTATCAAATACCCCTCACTATCATCTCCATGTTTCATTAAGCATTAATGATAATGTCAGAAACACATATAATTATCTCATCAGCACCTCATGATTTGGTAATGAATGATTTTTGTTCCAAAATTAAAATGTGTGAATTATTTATTGGCAAGATTAGTGAGGATGGGAAAATCACTCACATTGTTTAGATGTTCTTGATAAGGACACAATTTGAGAGGTTTTGAAAAGGGGCAAAAAAAGGAGGAAAATGGAGGGATACATAAACGTCTTTCTAAGTAATTATTTAAAAAAAAAAACTTTGAAGAAATGTAATCAAACTGAGAACCCTATCCAAGATTAATGCAAACTAATGTCTCCAACAAGCATTTATTTGTGTGTGTGAATGAAACACACACAATTGCCATAGGCTTTCAATTTAGTACAGTTAAAAAGGATTATTGAAAACATTGGATGACATGGGAGTGAGTAAATTATCAGGAATATACTCAAATTTTTTTCCAGTTTCTTCATTCGAAAAGAAATCAAGATTTTTTTGAAAAAAACATTCCAGGATTTTTCTCCATACAGCATACGTCAACGAGGTCCAAATTGCAACTTTCAATGCAGCTTCAAAGGGCTCTACACGATCCCAGCCGAGGAATAAGGGTCTTATCTATAGTGAAATGATTGAAAGGTCACGCGTGACATACTGTAGGCGGAACTTAGTACAGACCTATAGTGTTTACAAAGCGAACATGCAAAGACTAAGTCAAATGCCCCTTACAAAATGAAAATAAATAAAAGGTAAAACAACGTTGTTCGGATGATTTTGACGTAGGAGGAGAACATTTTTCTCCCTACATTTTCTGCCTACGTCAGGTTACTGCCTGACCTTTCCAACGCGAGTACTTAATAATGTGTGAAGTCGTGGATGTGCAAGAAGAGCATTTGTTGTTAAAAAGTACATATATTTTAATTTTATTTCACTAGATAAGACCCTTATTCCTCAGCTGGGATCATGTAGAGCCTTTTGAAGCTGCATTAAAATTTGGACCTTCAACCCATTTAAGTCCACTATATGGGCAAAAATCCAGGAATGTTTTCCTCAAAAACCTTAATTTCTTTTTGACTGAAGAAATAAAGACATGAAAATCTCGGATAACACAGAGGTGAGTAAATTATCAGAAAATAAGAAGAAAGAAAAAGAAAAGAAAGTGACCTACTCCTTTAAAGATTAATTGGTAACGCTTTAGATTACAGCCCGAAAAGTGCTGCGTAATTAAAGCGATTTTACAGCATAACCTTTTGGTAACTATAGTGTACCTATAACGTACTTACAATATAGGTATAAGGGAACAATATTTTGTTATAGGTTAAACTATAATATATGGGGAATAATGGGTAACATATAAAAATATTTATACTGTAAGTATTATAGAACTAATTCTACTTTTATGATATAACAATCTTACATTTGGAAGCAATTTAGCAAGAACATACCTTTTTGAAATAATGGTGAACCAGTACATACTGTATAGGCTTTTTAAAAATTACAGGGTACATATGTATGCATTTATAAAGTAATCTTTTTAACAAAAGTGCACTGAAAACAAAAAAAAATGGTGCTTGTTACCCTCTTGTTTCATGTAGTTACAGGGTAAGTGTGACATTGCGGGCTGTAAATTAAAGTGGTGTTTGTTACCCTCTTGTTCCATGTAGTTACAGGGTAAGTACAATAAAAATGCATACACGATATCCCTGATTCAGAAACCTTTATTTATTATACAAGCACCACTTACCCTGTAACCAGATATATTTCCCAGTATATTTAAAAAATTGCAATAGTCTTAGCTTTTCTTGCATTGAAACATGTTATAGCCCAAACTTTAATCTGCACTTTTGCTATAAATTTGTTTAATCTATTTTCATATCTATATCTAATCTTTATATCTATTTTTTATATAAATGCATAGATATGTACCCTGTCATTTTTAAAAAGCCTATACAGTATGTATTGCTTTGGTACACAATTATTACAAAAAGGTACGCAGTGTATGTTCTCGCTAAATTGCTCCCAAATGTAAGATTGTATCATAATAGAATAAGTACCCCTTAATTCTATAATACTTACAGTATAAATATTTCTTTTAATTTCTCCTGGTTGTTATCACTTTATTCCCCAAACTTTACATATTGTTCCCTTATACTTACATGTAAGTACTTTATAGGTACACTATAATTACAGAAAGTTGTATACTGTAAATTCCTCTTAATTACACAGTACTTTCCGGGCTGTAATCTAAAGCATTACCGATTAATTTTTTTCAACTCCCATCCCTGGCCAACACCAACTACAACTAAATGGGAAAATGTATCCATTTATTTCAATTTTGTCCATTTTTTACAAACACTATAACTAGACTTCTGTATACAGTTCTAATTAGAAAGCCGCCACCATTGCCCTTACTGATGATGTCATAATCATACATCTCTCCAGGAAAAGGTATGAAACACCTAGTGGCAAATGGAGGGGGTGGTCATTGCTTTCTTCCTCACTCATGTCCTTGTTAAATTAGACGAATCACCTTTTTGTGTGAGAAAAACGTGTGATTGTGAGCTGAATGTAATTCAAGTTTCTCAAGTGTAAAAAAAGCAAATACAAAAACAGGAGATGCTGATTATTAACTATACTCAGCATGTATCCAAAAGGAGCTCAGATGAACATTTTGGCAAGACTACAATTGTAGACAAGACTACATTAATTTATTACTGACAAAGTTGCATTGCACAAAGACTTTTTGCATATCTAGTTATGCATTATAATAACTGCAGAGTTTATAAAATGTATAAAGTCATACTCATTCATCTTACTTTTCACAATTGCCTATTGTTAGGGCTTAAACAATCAAATACAAAAACAGGTTCTGATTATTAGCTACAACATGTAACCGAAAGGAGGACTATTGCTTTTCTCAACATTTGCTTTTAATTCTAAAATTTTGTGAAATTTGAGTTTCATGTGGCTTTCTTTTCTTCAGAAGTGTTCATTGATGATCTGTCTTATATGGTGAGGGCTGAGAAAACAGCAATCCTGTATGAATCAGGCCTTGCACTTTTCTCTAACAAGGTTAACCAAAACCCACAAACACTCACGCTTTTCTGAACCGTGAAGTGGAAAAATCCCACCACAGCTGTTCTGTTCGTCAGTGGACCAATCTCTTGTGCCGTGTCGGTCATTGTTAGCACCGTGAAAGAACCAAGGTTCCTGCACTTTCATTTAGCACTGAACAATTACTTTCAATCTCACAATATCACACAATCTCCTCCGGTTTCTTCAATAGCCATGGCCACAACGAGGGACAACTCGCTTCATAATACCTCATGAATCCAATCTCCAAAATGATTTCTGTCTGTTGCCATAGAATTAAAAATCAATTGAATGTCTGAATGAGGATTTAATGAAACAATGATTTTTTTTATCAATTGCAGATCATTTTCACCCTACCCAGGCTCTGGCTTCTGCAAAAATGTACCTATATGTAGATTTCACTGTAGTTTCCAGCTGACATGAACAATTGAGGCAGTAAAACACCACCATTTTTGTTCCTTATCACACAAAATATAATTACAGGGATAGAACAACTGAGCACTTGATGTGCGCTAGCTCAGTCAACCCAAGTACAACAAAAGCTCAAAGCTTAGAAGGAAAGTAAAATGACATGGCTGCTTCAGCAAATGTATACCTCACATTTGCTTTTGCTTTAGTGTGGGGTTTAATGTAGGTAGTAGGTTATTTTCAAACGTTTTAGTTCCATTTCATTTCCAAACTGCGTACATTAACCAACATAAAATGTTGCCACAGTCACGTTTAACTGTTTTAGAGAAAAATGAACACAGTATTTAGCACCAGTCTTGGGCGTTTTACATCTTTTTTAGCAAAAATTTACCCACAGGCATTTTTTTTTCATGATAAATATGCTGTTTAATACACCTGCATATGCAAATGATTTTAATTTCAATTCTAAAGAGTTATAATAGGCCTACTTTCTGCCAGGTTTGTGTTCAGAAAATCTGGAAGCCCTTCACAGTGGGTTGTGTTTCTCCCCAGTTTCATGCCTCATGTCTGCCAGCAAGAGGAGGCTTAATGTATTATTCTCACACCTGTCCCTCATTTGCCACATTAGTCATAACTCTGCAACAGGGATAATTGGTATTCATGAATGTGCTTGCTGAAAGTTATTCATTATTGAGATACATTAACGTGAATTAAAAGTAAATGGACAAAAGGACATGGAATTAAGGGATAAATGGGACCTTGGTCAGACGCTTTATATGGTGCGTGTCCTTCTCTATTAACATCTCTGACCTTTTTCTCTATCAAAAGAGAAATGGATTTCCGTATGGATTTTACGGATTTATGAAAGTGGATGTGCATGAGCCACTGCAGAGGTATCTGTCCTTCAGTTTCTTCTGTGAGTCTGAGTACAGAATAGCACATTTCTTTCAAAGAAAATCAAATAAATCAACCTCTACTCATATCCCGGTGCAGGGATACATGAAATCCTCATAATTATGACTGATCTGATTATTTCTTGAAATCTTTTACTAGCAAACTGAATTCCCTCTATTCAGTTCAAATGAGAAATGTGACTCAGCAGTTTCAGCTGACTGGCAAAACCTGTTAATCTCAGAGAAATGCGGGCAAGGCACGCATATATTGTTACCCTGGTGTGCAAGTATAAAACAGAAGTGTATTTTGTTACAGACTCCAAGGAAACATTGTTTTGGCTGTCAATATGATGTTTTAAATAGAAGCAGCATATTTGGTTGCCGTTAAACTTCCTTAACTGGAAAGAATAAGGAACAAGGATGGGTTTATAACCAAACATCTATCTGCTCGTAAACTCTCACACGCACATAAACAAATATAAACAAATAGGTGGTGTATTCTTTCAAATCGCTCCACAAGGATGAGCAGCAGAGACGGTATTCCCTGTATGCAGAATCTGTGATTTTAGCCTCATCTCTTATCAACTCAGGAGCAGAGCAGGCACAAGTAAAATTTTCGAAACAAGCCTGCTGTTGTCAATCTATTTGACTAAAGTCACTTACATTCAGAACATGTCTCAGATTGTTTTGCAAGTGTCTGTATTTGTGAATTTCCTTTCGTGTCAATTTGACCTTCCTCTTTTGAAAACTTGCTGGTGTGTCACAATGTTCTTCCAGCAGGAACCACACAGTTTCAGCATGCAAGAGTATTGTGTGACAAACGCCGCTCTAGATACAATGGAAGGATCATTATAAACACCATAAGTATGCCCTGGTCTTGCTCAGTGTCCCTGTATGAACCACATGGGAGATGATATCGTATGGAAAAGTTATTAACCAGAGCACGTCTCGCACTATGTGCCCCTGCTGGAATGCATTAGACTCTAGATAAAGTATCCTGTGACTGCAGAAGGTGGCTGTCATAAGTCAAACTGGCGGTACATGGGACATACTGTACATACATTTACACCTGAAAGTGGTTGTTTCTTCAATGGATTTTGGTATCATGTCTAGTTTTGTTTTAGATTCACATCTTTTATTTTGTCATTTGGCTTAGTCTAGACGTGCGTTCCACTTCGCTTTTAGATATACACTCACATATTCACATTTCCTTTGGGGAAACCCTGCCACCATTTTGAAGTTCCACTTCGCGAAGTGGAACCTTATTTCAATGAGGAGTAAGCTTCCATCTAACCTTCGCAGCATGCAAAGTCGGTTATGCAGGATGCATAGTAATAATAATAATAATAACAATAATAATATAATAAAATTATTGCATGGCAAATTAATTATAATAGACAATAATTTTAATAATAAAAGCAGACCTTCCCTAATAATAATACAATAATACTGATAATGATTAAATACATACATTGGGAATGCTATAGGCTACTCATTGATAGCTGATACTTGTTTTGACAATATCTCTAGTGAGCATTTCACACATGTATTGTGAGGCTGGGCAGTCAGAGTCGCAGCTGGATGATCGGAATGTATAGTGTGAGCACACAAAATGCGAGTTTTGGCTTTACATCGCATGCGATATACTTGTTCATCTTGCTGAAATCGCTCAGTGTGTGCCTGTCTGCAGGACAAAATATTTTAAGAATATCGACCACCATTTTGAACATTGGTGAGCCCTGTATTCAACAAGCAATTTTCTCAATCAATCCAGTCTATGCGTTCTGTACCAAAGGAGCTCTGACTCATCTAACAAGGTCTCCTTTTCATCAGCTCTCCTTTGCGAGAAGAGGCTTTATTGTTCACAATTATACTAACACATATGAACCAGCTATGTGTTTTTCATTTCATTAGATTATACATAAGGTTTCTCGCAGGTCGGTACAAAAGACATTAATGAGGGCTTCTTGTTCATGCTGTGCTTATGTAATAGTGCGCTTTGATAGGGTACTGTTGAGATAACAGACAGCATTCCAGTAGATAATGGCAGGCCACAGAGGTAACAGACCACTTGTGCCGACTGCCTGGCCCTGGTTCTTCTGCTGATGATGATATCAGCTATGCTGCTGGGAAAAGGTTATTTCCATCTGCTTAGGAGCTACGCCCGCTCCATCACTCGCTCTCTCTGGAGGCAATACATGTTTTGTCAGATTGGATTTAGAGCAAAAAACAGGACTCATGATTTTTACTCCATAAACAAACAAATGCCTCATTTATTTACTAATTATCATGTGAGTGATTGATCAATGAGAATGACAAAGAGCTCAGGTAAATGAGCTTACAGAATTTTAGAATCTTATCATGCAAAAATGAATTCATGTTTTATATTTGGATTTCTGAAAGCTGAAAGATTTGTGTGTGTGTGTGTGTGTTTGAAAGAAGATTATTTTGCCTATCAAGGCTGCATTTTTTTGACAAAAACCGTAATATTGTGAAATATGATTACAATTTAAATTACATTTGTTCTGTTTAAATATATTTTACAATATAAATTATTTCTGTGGTGGCAAAGCTGAAAAATCTGTATCACGTGACGCTTCAGAAATCTGTCTAATATGCTGCTCAAGTAACATTTCATATTATTATCAACATTGGAAACAGTTAATATTTTTGTGAAAATCGACAGCGGCTGGATTTAACCGATCGCCGAGAGTTGCCGTGTGCAGGCGGGGAAGAGCTGCGAACGGAGACATGAGCCGTTTCTCAAGGCCAAATACGCAAACTTCGGACTTGCGTCCTTGGTATTTCGGAGTTACCAAATTCGTCTCAGGAGCACGAACTCCAGAGGACAAGAGGTCGCAAATGAAACAGCGCCGTCTTTATCGCGTCACTCCACACACCCCGGTTCTCTTACGAGAGGTTCTCTATATGAGAATATCTTACGCAAGGGGAAAACCTCTTTTCTTTGAGATATTGAAGCCAAAAAATTATGATAATACATTTTTATAGCAGAATAATAATACACCACGATACACAGTCTCACTTTTAGTTACGTCTTTTAACTATTATATTTCGAAGGGCAAAAACATGAACTTCAACTATTGCCTTTATTTCTTTAAACAGCTGTCACTTTCAGTGCGAGGCCAGAAGCATATTCCATTAGCATATCAGCTCCACCCACGTCCCACCTCTTTGCCCATTTTTTTTCTGGGAGTGACGAGAGGTGACACTCTGTCAAGATGGCGACGGCCGGCCCCGTCCACTTTAGGCCTAAAAAAATGCTCTTCAGAAACCCACGGGTGACGTCACAGACACTATGTTCATATTTTTTTACAGTCTATGGAATAAACATGTAAAGCACATAATCGTTGTCATGTGGTGAATACGAATACGATAATACGAATCGTGGAACAGCTGTGACGTCATCAGAGCTTGTGCAGCTTCTCTTGAGAAGCTGTGCTGGCTGAGTTCTTTGGCTATAAACACTCTTATGGTACTTTTATGGCCTATGTCACAGTCATGTGGTTTTGGCGCTGCATCAAGTCGGACAAAATTTCGAACTGGTATGCACTGCTTAGAGTCAGCCGCCGATCGGTCTGCGCAGAGCTGCATGAAGTCGAACACACCGTCTCAGGCATGTTCGACTTGAACCAATTTGAACCGGCACTGCACAGAGCCGATCGGTGAATGACATCAAAATGCTGCGAGAGCGATTAAAGAGCAAACGGCTCTGTATGCTTTTCAATCGCTCTCGCGGTACTTTGATAAACTGATCAGTAGCGCCAGTGCAAGTTGAACACGCCTAATGTCATGTTTCCATGTCTTTCATATGATTCCTTGTTAGTCATGTGATCCTGTCATGTGTTCCTTAGTCTGATGTGTATAGCCGCGTTTCCACCGCAATTACTAGAAACTATTTGTCCCAAGAAACTTTTTTCACAGGAACTTTTTTCCCCAGACCGCTTGCTTACTGCGTTTACACCGCGGACTAAAGTACCGGGGCGGGAAGATTATGTAGTGACGTTGAACTGCGTGCAACTGCTCTTCCAAGCCTGCGCGTTTGTTTTGAGTTTCAGTATGGAGGAGATTCAAGCTTTATTGCTTTTGTGTGCGATTGGTTTACTAACGAGGTAATTAACAAAATGACAGAAAAGAGACGAGTACCCAAAGTGTATTCAGAAAGCTCATAATGCTAGATATAAAAGTAGACGTTTTTTATCAGCAGACAGACCGTGAGATTGATGGGACGAATCGCGCCATCGGGCAGAAAGAATGGCGTGGTAAGAACCAATCAGCTAGCCTAGAAATCTAGATGCACCCTAGCGGCAGCAAAAATTATTTTGCAGCAAAGTGTGGTCTAGCAACTCTCCGTTGACTTTCGTTGTGGAAAAACCAAACTCTGGTCCGGCCAATCACATCGTGTATAGAGTTGGTGGGCGGGCTTAACAATGACGGCAGAGTTGTGACGGTTCTACGCCGTGATTTCCATTGGTGATTTCCCTGCTACTTAAAAACAAACAAGATGCAGCTGGCGAACAGCGGTCTTTCGATTCGGCTTTGGCCGCGACTCGGATGACTTGGAGTTAAGAGAACGTCACTTGAGTCATTCTTAAAAAAGGAAGATGTGTTCGGAGTTTTGACGACCGGATACAGCAAAAGTTTAATATATGAACTTGCTCCGCTGGAGGGAAAACGCATTGGACTCACTCATCCACAGCCATTCGTTGCTCTGGTTGGTTAGTGCTATCCTATGGCGTGCAGAGGGATATTGAAAGACAACCTTTTATCCCGCCCCTCGGATTGAGGTATGACAATTGAGAGTTCCCAGACCTAACATCTTGATAGGTCTTGCTTGCCAGGCTACCAATCAGCATGTTCAACACACAAGTCCCACCCCGAAAGTTCCTGAACTCTGAAAAAGTACTACCTCGCCAGCAGGGACTTTCTGGGGGGAACATTTTTACCCGGAACATTTAGACCCTGGTTCCTGAGATAAACAATATACGTAGAAAAAAAATCAATAAACATAAAATAAAACAGCTAAGCAAGCAAATGCTAGTCTAAAAAATGTGCCTAAAGTACATTTATTAAATCTAATACAAGACAAAAAACGAGAGTTGAACAATCAAGAGAAAGTGTATGTATTGTCTGGAAAAAAAACATGTGGTTATCCTCTATTTGGCTGGAGTATCTGAGAAGTTTATAAGGGTTTTCTCTAAGCATAACATTCCCATGTATTTTATACCAATGACTACATTAGGACAATGTTTGGTCCATACAAAGGACCGAATTCCCAAACACCTTAAAAAAGTGATATTGTATGCAGTTAAGTGCAGTGAGGAAAGCAAAGATCTGTATATAGAGGAAACCAAACCCCTTTATTGACGCATGACCTAGCATAGACAGGCAAGTTCTTTAGCAGTCTCCACTTACAGAAAAATAAATACAGCTTTATGATCATGAGGTAAGGATTTTGGAACAGAGAGATGGTTTGAAAGAGGTGTAAAGGTATGCATCATATCAAGTTATAATCAGTTTCAATAAGATAAGGAAAAATCAGATAAAAGCCTTCAAGACTTCAATGTTGTTATGAGAATATTTTGAGCTACTCACAGTTAAAAAAAGAACATGAGAAACACTAAAGTCATTATATAAAGACATATCTGAGCACTATCAGTCTCATTGCTTGATGGATATGATGTAACTCATAACTATTGGGCAGTTTGTAATGTCCTCCAATTGGAATGCTCGCCTCATAGATGTTGTGATGTCTGTCTATTTTAGTATCTGGAGCCACAGCAACCTGATTAACAAGGTAAACTGCTCCCAGAGGCAAGGAGACCAACCCTAACTTCTGCATTCCCCTGAACCACACATAGAGCAGATCTCAGTGGAAGAGACCTTGGAATGCAGCACATGTAACTTCAGTGATTTCATGCATGGGAGGATCTAATGGAGCTTTGATTAAAAAACAACTGTCATATTGAGTCAAATGTGCTTCAAAAGGAAACACAAGAAAAAAACTTGTAACATGAAGGTTTGATCCTCAATATCGGCAGGAACATCATCCACTCTCAACACCCTGAGCAAGGCACCTAACCCCCGATCGCTGTCCGCTCCGAGTGTGTTCACAGCACTGTGTGTGTGTGTGTCCACTACTCACTGCTCCTAATGTGCGAGCACTAACAAGCTGGGTTAAATGCAAAGGACAATTTCTGAGAATTGGTACACTTAAAACTTTAAAGAATATTTGAAATATTTTTAATCTGACACATACAAGCTTAAGGGCAATCTCTTCAGTTGCACTTTGGCAGGTAAGATTTGTCTTTTGGTGTGTTATGATTGAATCACTGAATGATTCATTTATCCAATTAATTAAAAATTGTGTTTGTTTAGAAATCATTCAATACGAGACGAAAAAAATCATTCAATATGAGACAATGATTCATTTTTAATAAAAAGATTAATTCAAAAACACCACTATGGAGGCCTTGCAGTGAATTTGACATCCAGTTAAGCATTTGTCTTCTTCGTTTGCTTGCTTTGAATGAAATTGTATGGAAGAGTGTTGTTTGAATCAAAGTTGTTAAACATGACAGCTTCTGACCCACCAGCAATCCTTTTATCGTTTACCAGCAGCAATATACTTTAAAATAGCATCTGCAGTAATAAAATGAATGAGAGGCCCCCTCATCCTCTTTAGCTTGATTGGATCAATAATATATACAGCTTACAAACACCTCAATATGGTGCTGGGAAGTTTCAGTTAACTCTAGTTCAGTATCATACCATTCTGGACAAGCTCCACATCAAAACTTGCACTTATAATCTTCAAGTGACACCACATGTTTATACACTGGGAAATACATATCACCTACTGAACATGAACCACAAACAAATACTCTGCTTTGAATACACACATGCTCACGCCACACTGCCCATATTACAGTCATGACCCTATATGTATACATATACTTTTAAAGAGTTAGTTTACCCAAAAATGAAAATGATTTCATTAATGACTCGCCCTCATGTCGTTAGAAAGCCCGTAAGATGGAACACAGGATTAAGATATTTTAATTTTTCAAGTGCTTATGTAAATGAGGCTAAAAGTGTTCATTAGTTCATTAGGTATTAGAGTATGCCATGTTGATTTTCTCCTGGGCGTAAAGGTTAAGGGGCCCATCTTTTCATGAACAAATTAGTTTGCTGGAGTAAATATATATGCTATAATCTGTGAGTTTACACAGGTTTTTTTTTAATGGTGTGTGCTGGTGCTTCGCGTGCATTCGGCCAATCAGCGTACACTAACATCACTGGTAATTCTTATATTGCTGGATTAGACCCTTCTCTGAAGTAGGGGCTAAATTAAGTTCTCCAAAAGGAGTTCCTGAGACCTAAATTTGTTGCTAGTTCCTGCACTGCGAACACGCCAAAATCCGGGTACTTCCATCATTCAAATTAAAGTTCTAGAACTTTGCCAACACTATTAATAGCACAATGAAATTGGACGTATTATTTGCTTCAGATTGATTACTCCAGCTTTGTTGTTCGGAGACAGATCAATGAGAAATGCTGGACTCAAACACTTCTGGATGGTTTGACATTTAGAGAGAGATAATTGAAGGTCAGTGATATGACGCATGCATTTTATCGCTGCTGTAAATGCTGAGGGCATAAGTTGCCCTGATGATATTTCTGATGACCAGTCAATCGCCATTATGCAGACACTTTATGGACTTCACACCACTGAGGTAATTAGGATCAATTTAGAGGCTTAAACAGAGTGGCCTAGACTATCCTTCAATTCATTAACCCGACTGAACATAAGATGAGATTGCTCCAAAGTCAATATTTGAGAAATATGCACCGAAACACCAAAGACAGGCATAAGGAAGGAATGTAGGAACCCAATGTCCTTCTTCAAATAATCAGTCTAGACAACAGAGGGCATTTGATGGCTACAGTATAACTACTGAAGAGAGTAAAGGACACATGCACTCACTATATACACACACACATAATGATAAAGCGAAGTATTCAAAGAAAACAGCAAAAACAACAAATCAAGAACCTTCTCTACTGTGCCCACCGAAGCGTGAAATGGATGTGGAGCATCTAATCGACTGCTAATAGGGCAGTCGGCTGTAGTAGAGATAAAGGACTCCGGTTTTAAAGTCACTCTCTTCTCCATGTAACTGCTTGTGTCTCACACATGGCTGTTACCTCCTTCTCTCCACTTGCCTCAACTGTTTCTGTATATGAATGCTTTCAAACTCAAAGATGCCTTCAGCCCCTTTGAAACAGCCACCCTCTGCTCACAGGCACTGGGTTGGTATGGGTGTTTAAAGCATGCTAAATTGGTGCTTATAGTTGAGGCAAACAAAGCAACAGGAATTATAGAGAGTGTGGAAAGAGGTGGGGAGGCCTGGTTTCATAATGACTGGCAGTTAAGGCACTTGCTGTGTTCTCAGATGGAGGGAGGGAAGTTTCATAAAACAGCCTCCAAATCTCTAAAATAACTCAAATAAATAGAGTCATAACTCTAATAAAGTAATAGCCTCAATCACTTTTGAAAGAGCCATTAGAGAACATTTCTATGTATGATTTATAATTTGAAGGCATCCTCTTTCCCAACTTCATTCTTCTTTCCATTTTATTTCACAGAAAATAAGACCTGTTTCTGTTATGGTGAATGGGAAAAAGTGGTTTCTCTAGCAGTATTTCTACCAATAGTCATTATTGCCCCTCAAAAACTCAATGTGTGTATGTGTCTCCACTCTCTCATATGCAGTGGACTTCTTAAGATCATCTTATTTCTCTCAGACTATTGTAAACAATTAAGCAAATCCCAGAACACTTAGTTCCAAACTATAAATAGATTGCTTCAAGTTAATTCTTGCTACCACCTTAGCTGTTTCTCAACAGGTAATTCCTTTCATCAGTTGTTTTATTCTAAAATTGGATAATGTCCGCAAACATTAACCGGGTTAGCTGGTGTTTCTCTCACTTGATCTGAGGCTTCTCACAAGGCAGGTATCTAGCATAAAATATATCACTTGCTTGATTGATCCTATTTCCATAAGCTTATTTAAGTCTTGCTTCGATGTTTGGTGCCCTGCTATCCTCAGGATTTTAAATGTTTCATTGGAGACTGGGGTTGTTTAATCAGCATTAATGATTGCTGCTGTAACTCCTAATTTTAACAAGTTTCATCCCATTTAAAAATCTTCCGTTTTGGGCAAAAATACTTAAGTGTGATTTTGGTCTCAATTTTGCAATCATCTCATCTTTTCTCATAACATCTTTGCACCTCTTCAGTCACGTCTTTGTCAATTTCACAGTACAGAAACTTACCAATGACTTCTTGTTGGGAATACATCTTCCATTCTCATGCTACTTGAACTGCTTACATCGACATCCTCACATCAAGCTGCCTTCAACACTATTGATCATGGTTTATTACTTTCCCCCTTGAAAAAGATGTTGGTGCATTTTAGGACAGTTTATGGTTTAAATCTTATTCTACTGACTGTTCCCAGTTTATTGCAATTGGGGGTTACAAATCTGATATTAGCTCTGTACACACTGGTGTCCCTCAGGGCTCAGTTTTAGGCCCTTTACTTTTCAATATTTATTTATCAGTGCTTGGGCATCTGTTGCGATTCATCTGGTTCACTGACACTGTGTGTTGATGGCTCTGTTTTTTTTGGAGACACACACACACACACACCACCCCTGTTGCAAAGACTTTTGTGTTTTAACCGATCTCTGGTCCTCACACTTTTTCCCTAGCAAAAAAAAAGTATACTTTGCTGTATTTGAAATATATTCCCTTTTTCAATAGTACATTGTGAATATACTTACAAAAAAATTACTATCTTTAAATATTTTAAATGTATATTAGCATATTAGCATGCTTTTATCAATTTTCACTATACAATTTTTAACTTTGAAATGATTGTACTTGAGTATATTTAAAAAAGGTATACATATCTTGAAGTGAAAATTCAGTTTATTTTTTTTAAAGTTTATTTGTTTACACTTTGTTTGCTAAAATATACTTTCAAAATATGTTTCGCTAAAGTATACGTTCAAAATACATTATAGTATACAGTACAATAGTATTTGTACAAAGTATAGCTTTAGACAATAGTTTTATTTGTCTAATAAAGTACATTTGTTATTGAAGACAATCTATCCAGTTTGTATGCAAAGTATGGAATCTCTGTTGTTTTCTGTTGAAATTGTTATTTTCTGACTGTTTCGATACTATTTATACCTAATAAAGACAAACAATTAATTATTGGTTAAACTTTATTTTCTCTATCTGCTGACCTGTCCTAAAACCAATCAATGTCAAGTCATCTTCACTTATATATCGCTTTTTACAAAGTAGATTGTTCCAAAGCGGCTTTACAGTGAGGAAATGAAAGTAACAAATTGTTTTGGCTTTATGGCAGCTCTAGAATAAAGTTATGTTCAAGCTAAAGTTAGTCTTGATATATTCACTTCTGTCGCACTTGCTTGATTGATCCTATTTCCATAAGCTTATTTAAGTCTTGCTTCGATGTTTGGTGCCCTGCTATCCTCAGGATTTTAAATGTTTCATTGGAGACTGGGGTTGTTTAATCAGCATTAATGATTGCTGCTGTAACTCCTAATTTTAACAAGTTTCATCCCATTTAAAAATCTTCCGTTTTGGGCAAAAATACTTAAGTGTGATTTTGGTCTCAATTTTGCAATCATCTCATCTTTTCTATAACATCTTTGCACCTCTTCAGTCACGTTTTTGTCAATTTCACAGTACAGAAACTTACTTAGATTGTTCCAAAGCGGCTTTACAGTGAGGAAATGAAAGTAACAAATTGTTTTGGCTTTATGGCAGCTCTAGAATAAAGTTATGTTCAAGCTAAAGTTAGTCTTGATATATTCACTTCTGTCGCAACTATCATTAGTTATTAAGGGGCCGCTAACACCGTTTTAACAGAAAACTCTTCAGTTCAATCTACATAAACTTTAAAAACGCGAACCTGTGAGAATGCTGATGACGTGCACATGCATATTAAAGAGTTCATACTTTGGCATGTAGGCTTCCCTACTCACTTGTCTGGCCTTAAAATTGATAAAACAGAATTTTTATTTCAGTTCATGGATTTAATTTCTCAATATATTGTATCTCACAGTTACATTTTTACAATTAGTCACTCTAGCAGCAGTTGGTGAGAGCAGTTAAACAAAACAAAACATCTCTGCAGTTCTGAAATATGAATGACTTTTTAATGACCATCTTTAAGCAACCTCAGTTCACAAATCGATACAAATGTATCATTGACTTCATTCACATTCTTGATGATCTGCATTGAATCATGTCTGATGTCTTCCATTTATTTTAACAATATTAAAAGTCTAAATTGAACCCGCCAGATTGAAGTGTTCATACACGTCATTACCATAACGTAATTCAAGCAACCTGATCAATGCCACTCAATGACAGAAAGATGCAAATAGAATCATTTGACTTTGTTGTTCTGTCATGCTACAAATGGAAACCCGGGATGTGCATCTGGCTGAGAAGGTAATTACAGACATCTTTTGCTGCAGATTATTGATGAAGTCAATAGGCTTTTGTTCCCAGCAAAACTAAAAGGATCATGCGCTCAAGAGCTGCACAATGCTCATAAAATTCTGGCTTGGCTTGCAGGCACAAAATACTGCACACTAAAAATCCTTTTATCATTTTTCTATGTTTAGGATTCCTGAGAAAATTGCTTTAGGAGGCATACCATGCACATTTAATTGAGGCCAGTTTTAAATTCATATTTATTTAAGAAGGAAAACAATCAGTGAAAACTGAACTCTTATCAACCATGCCTCAGACAGGTGGAGCCAGATGACAGTTATCACGAAACATTTCAAAAACATGACTCACATATAATTATAATTACCATGTGTACATACTTAAGATCTAAACCGTTTTTAAGAACTTGTATTTTGAGTTTGTGATCAAATGAAACCCATGCTCCCAAATGGGCTGGACTAGTATTAGACATGACCAAGCATGAAATCAAGATGAGTGTGTTACCTAATTTTCACACCACAACTCTCTCTATATTTAGCTCACCTGGAAAGAGACGTTCAGCTAATAATTGTACAGGAATATATCTATTTGTACAATAATATATATATTATATATATATATTATATATATATATATATATATATATATATATATATATATATATATATATATATATATATATATATTATATATATATAGGCCAACATGACATAACAATGGAAATTCAGACTTAAATCAGGTGACCACCCATATGCCCTGGTTATTAAAAGAATAATTCACCTCAGAGTATGGTAAAAAGTAAAATAATATTGTTGGAATAATAATAAAAATTCCAATTTTACAATTTCAAATATATATATATATATATATATATATATATATATATATATGTGTATATATATATATATATATATATATATATATATAATTTAATATGTGTATATACAGTATAAGCCAATGGGCAAATTTGGTCATGATGCTGGCACCCCAACTCTTTTTTTTTTTTTTAAGGACATCCTGGTATTTTTTGTCACTACAGAGAGTCAGAACTTAATTTAACATCTCATCTGAAGGATGGTACACTTTTTGACAGTATAGTGTTCCCACCAAGACCCATTGGACACTGACCACAGGGTGACGCCCCTGTATAGTCACAGCACATCCCAAAGGTGCTATATTGGATTGAGATCGGATGACTGTGGAGGCTATTTGAGTTTAGTGAACTCATTGTCATGTTCAAGAAACCCTTTCTGACCACAGTGTACCCATCTTCTGATGACTGTGGTCATAAAGGGATGGACATGGTCAGCAACAATACTCAGGTAGGCTGTGATTTAAACAATGCCTAATTGGTACTAATTGGTAATGCTCAAGGGGCCCAAAAGTGTGCCAGGAAAATATCTACACACCACACATGACAACACCAGTAGCAGCCTGAACCTTTGATGCAAGGCAGGATGGATCCACGCTTTCATGTTGTTTACGCCAATTTCTGATCCTACTCTCTGAATGTCATCGCAAATATTGAGAATCATCAGACCAGGCCACATTTGTCCAATGTTTGTGAGTCTGTGCGAATTGTAGCCTGTTTCCTTTTCTTAGCTGACAGGAGTGGCACCGGTGTGTCTTCTGCTGCTGTAGGTTCGATATTTGTGCGTTCAGAGATGCTCTTCTGCGGTTATTCGAGTTACTGTAGCCTTTCTATGAGTTTCAACCACTATGGCCATTATCTTCTGACCTCTGGCATCAACATGCCATTTTCGCCCACAGTCTCAGAACGGTCACTGGATCAGCATCCCAGGAGATCAGCCGTTTCTGAAATACTCTGGCACCAGCAACCATGCCACACTCAAAGTACATCTTTCTTCCCCATTCTGAAGCTCAGTTTGAACTTCAGCAGATCATCTTGACCATGTCTACATGCCTAAAGGCATTGACTTGCTGACATGTGATTGGCTGATTGCATATTTGCCTTAATGTGCAGCATAAAATGAAAATACTCAGCATTAACTTGTTTAGGCGAGTTAGAAGTCTACAGAGCTACAGTGCAATATAGGTGATAGAAAAACTTGAAAAATGTCCAATGGTGAAACATCACATAACTTCTCCTGCGTTGTATGTCTAATTATCCAAGCCAATGAGCTCATCCCAAGGCTTCATGCTGCAGCTGTCTGCAAATGCCATAATTTAAAAAGACTTTCTCAGTCAATATTCAGTCACTGATTTGAAATAAATGTTCTGTAGACCCTGTAATGACGAGCAGGCATGTGCTTTATAGCAGTGGGACTATTACAACTTCTAGACATCTGACCTGCAGATATCCCTAATGGATGGTTACTTTGAGCTTTTCCCAAAACTAATGCCTGCCTCCAAAGATTCCTGATATTTGTGCCTATCCCAGAAACATGTCTATGATTGGACTGCGCCTATGTTGTCCCATGACAATGTGCAGCAAATATAAATACTGACACACATTCACATTATACTTGGGCCTATGGAATCCCAAGGATTACAGTGTGAGAGCCTGAAAAGTGAGCTTCATATTCTTAAGTGGCTACTTTCTTTTTCATCTGTCATTAGCACAAATCTATTGAAATACTGGGTGTTTAACACACTTTCACACTGTCAATAGCTTGATTTTTTTTAATTTAAATACCGTGTCTACTAACAGCGAATATATTCATCATATATAGATATACATACAGTATGGAGACTTCAGATGCAAAAGCCACTAAATCCGTCAAAGAAGTTTTTATTTAATTTTAACATTTTTATCAGGCTCCATTTTTATACATTTCTACCCAATTACCGTAATTTCTGAATAGCTGAGGCTGGGATTCAGTAAGTTTGCAGTGAAAGTATTATTTCAACACATGAACGTATACTATGTGTGGAGAGCATTCACTAAATATTATTGTCTAATTTTTACAGAGGTGGCTTTTAGAGACTTTTGCATCGGAGGTTCATTCAGTACATATTTTTATATATAAAAATATACTATTATATAAATATTATATTACTATATATGTATATAATTATATTATAATATATTATTAAATGTATTATATATATATATTTCTTATATATATATATATATATATATATATATATATATATATATATATATATATATGTATATATATATATATATATATATATATATATATATATATATATATATATACATACATATACACACACACTATTTACTTTATTCAAATTTTTTTCCAACACATCCCAAATTATGTATTATGTATAATTTATGTATTTAATAGACTTCTGTAGTTGAAATTACAAACTATGGAAATCACATTTTGGACATTTTTGGAATAAAGTTCCTTATTATCACAGTTTTGTGATGTACTTCATATTTTAAGAGTGCAAATAAATCTAAGTTTTAATGCTTGAAATCTAACAAAATGTTAGCTTTTAAGCATTAAAACACCTTTTCATTTAAAAAAGATTAAAATTAAAGTCTTGAGCACAAGATAACCTTCCAACCTTTTCAGACATATACAATATACACAACATCTGCTCTGAAAGTAAAACTCAACACATTACATAAATGGAAAGTTATCATTAAATCAGTTTGCCAAAACATTTGCTTGCCTAAAAGCATAAATCTTGCCACAGCTTGAAACAGTATTCACTGTGTCATGTAATCGGGAGAATGTTATTATAACTGTAGAGTTTGACATGCTTATGTTTATAATGCTTACATCTAGTTGTATGAAAGAGTTGTTGATTTTCTCAAGCATAAATTATTTTTTAAAAATGAATATTGAATGCTTATGGACGATGTTAAACACTCCAGGCATGTTCTGATTCTTTCTTTCTCTGGCATGACTTGGCCTTCAGATATTGTGCAGATAAATTGTGAGCATTGCCAGGAATATTTAACCCTTTACAAAATTATCTGATCAAGCCACATTTTCTACAGAGATGAAAACTAGCTTGTGATCACCATCTGAAGAGTATTCTCTTAAAATAGAGAAGACAAACAAAACTGTGTGAAAATAAATATTGAGAGAGAATCACAGACATCATTTCTACACATTATTTTTTTCAAAAAACTGAATTACATAAAATTCTGAAGACACAAAATGGGTCTCTACAACAAATCACTACACACAACTATGATCAATGAACAACAATACAGGATAAACCAATAGAAAAACAGCAAGAATACAACAGCCAAATATTGGCCATAGACAAGACAAAATTAGATAAAATAAAAGCCACATGGAAATGTTTAAATGCAGTTTATACTTGGACTTCATAGTTACTATCAATTTATTGCTCATTTTGTTTCCCCTCACATTTCTTTGTATCACTTACAGTATCAGTACTTATCATGCTGTTGGTCTTTTATTTGGGTTTATTATGTTTCCAGTTGTTATGTTGTGCACTGTAAAGTGCCTGTGGGTTTGTAAAAGCCCAGACCGCATGCTTTCATCAGCATCTTAATGCTGCACGCACAACAGAGGATGTACCTAAACTCAGAGATTATCTGGTCTGAGATAATTATTGCAAATTCCTCTATTTTTTTCAATGCATTCCAAATTGCATGGTCATCATATGAATTTGAGTAATTGTCTATAATTGAATCACCAAACCACCAGTACGTAGAACTCTTTGAAGATATGACACCTGATATGAGCTATCAGCATTTGCAAAGAGGAAGTCCATGTTCTTCTTAACGCCCACATATGGCTTATTGTGAAAAAGCAAATATTGTACCAAAACAAAATTTTGCATGTTTACATTGTGCACAAAACACTATTGTTATTTCTGTAGACAGCGGATTTGCATCTGTTTCAGGATATATGCACAGTAGCCAAGGAAATGTTGCACTTTCAGTGAGCCATCATAATCAAATGAAGAGATGGTCTTTCATAAACTCTTGCATGCAGCATGACCTCTGAGTACAAGCCTGCCTGAAAATACTGCTTACACAAAGAATGTAAAGATGAACAAAAGCTGGCCGAGGCAGGGCTATTTTTTACCCAACACATCACTGTGTAATAATGTAATACAGTAATTAATAATGTGAAACACACAATGCATCACTTCTGACCTTTGAAGACATAAGCAAACCTGCCAGTTTCCCAGTGCTGGTTCAGATCTAGCATGGTTCCAGCTTCATTACAACTCACTTCCTGTCCAACTATAAAGCTCTTCCCCTTTGCTGCTCCCATCATATACTTACAGTCAGAATGGCCACTCTGACGCACAACACATGTTCATGACCCCTGCTGGGTGTGCCTGATGTTAACAGGGTTAAAAGCCACATATAAAATGCAGATACAATGACATTGTGAAAGGACAGGGATCATGATGTTCTGATTTTTTAGATTCAGTCTCCATAAAGAGCTTGACATACTTGTCTGCAGGGTCAACAGACATGCAATTAAGACTTACTTTAAGATTTACTTAACTAACTTCTGTTTACCTAAAGTTTGTCCAGATTTAAAGAGGATTTTCTTCCAGAACTCTATTGAGCCAAAACCTTTTAGCTAAATTCGAAAGCAGTATCACATGACATGATAGCCTGGTCTCATTGTTAATACACAGCCCATTCTCACTCCCAAGGCATCACCTAACTGCAGTGGTGGAATGTAACGAAGTACAAATACTTTGTTACTTTACTTAAGTACATTTTTCACGTATCTTTACTTTACTTAAGTAGAATAAATAGTGCATACTTTTTACTTTTACTTCATTACATTTTGCAGCAATTATTATACTTTCTACTCCACTACATTTCTACAACTTCTGTTACATTTTTGTTACATTTTCTGACCAGTTTTCCCCTGCCAAAACGTAATCTGACCGTCCGTCCGTTGCACGATTCGTCTCACCAGTGACGTTTGGTTGCCATAGATATATCAACTCGGTCACACTAAATGCGCCTCGCACGCAGTGCATTTATATGTGCAATTTATACACGAAAATTTGTATTTACGTGCATAGGAGAAACGCACCGTGTGTAATATACGGTTGGTTAGGATTATGGCAAGCCAAGAGGTTCAGAATTACACCATAAATTAATCACGTTTAACTGCCAAACATAGTTATTAACATATAGTAAGGATAAGCATGATGTGTATATTGCCTAATTAATTGCAAGCTTGTTTCAGAAATGGTGACAACTAATTTTTTCCATCATATTTCCATTATATGAGTATTAGGTTGAATGAGTTAGAATGAATGTTTTATTAATCATTAGAAAATAGACATTAAGAGAATAAATTGTTATGCAAGTACTTTTACTTTTAATAGTTAAAGTACATTTCAAATCAGGTACTTTTTACTTTTTACTTAAGTATGGTTGTCATTGTGTTACTTCGACTTTTACTAAAGTAAATATTTATCTGGTTATTTGTACATTTACTTAAGTACTGAAATTCAGTACTTCCTCCACCACTGCCTAACTGACGATTTGGGAAGCATTTTGACCATGCTTCAAATATCTGACGCTTTAGGCACCCTTTAGCATCTGTTAGATCGACGCCCTAGGATCGTGTGCTAACCCTACCCAGATCTAAACCTACCTGCGTCATCTAACTGGCACTTTTCCTTTAGCGTCAGTTAAGGCCAATTTATACTTCTGCGTAGGGTGCGCGCAGTAGGTACGGCGTAGCATACGCACAGACGCGTCCCATACCGCGTACACTTCGCCGTAGCCTGACAGCGCACCTCCTCAAAAATGTAACTACACGTCGTGGCGACGCGGACCGCAAGATCGGTGATTGGTCGGCTTGGTAGCATCGCATTTCCTCATATGCATTTCCGCACGTACCTTCTCACGCATTTCCACACGTACCATCTCCTCCGACGTCTTCTCTCATTTCTGCCTTTCAGTTTTAGTAATTTCACTAAAATGAACTGTTTTTCCACCTCAATAAGCTCCAACTCCAACATGATCCACTCTCTTTCAGGCTTGTAGTAAACCTAGCCGCAACTCGAGGAATCTAAACAGTGGAACATTAAAACCCTCCGCCGCCAACTAGCGTTTCGGAGCAGTACTGCAGAGCAACCAAGACCTGAACGCAGAAGTATAAATGCTCACAACGGCGTCGCCTATGTGCGTCAGCGAACGTCGTACACTACGGCGTACCCTTCGATGCAGAAGTATAAATTGGCCTTTAGATGACTGCGTAGGATCGCGTGGGCGCCTTAAGCGTCGAATATTGAAGCATGGTCAAAAGGTGATGCCTTCGGGTGAGAATGCCTTGTAATAAAGTATGTATCAATATGTAACATTTTTGTATGTTTGGATAGATTCAGAAACTTACAATATGGACGTATTGACAACTTTTAACTATAAACATTATTGTGTATTTACAGTTAAAATAAAACATAAAATATTTACCGACATAAAAATGTTGTCAATACGTCAATATTGAACACATTACAGTGTATATGAAAATACAAGTATGTCCATGTGGTAGAGCCACACTTTACATAAAAATAAACACGAATGAGATCATGTTGGGGATTCAAACTGGGGTCTTTGGCATGGCAGGCGGACACGTTCAGCAAGGGTGCTAATGGTCGCAGCCTGTAACATTCCCTAACGTGCCTCTTAAGGCCAGGGTAGTGAGGTTTATACGCACAGCTCTACATAGCCTAAATCCGTTACACATGCGCATAGAAGGCAATGCACAGAAGTCTACATGGAAGTCATTTATGAGGTATCATGACAGTAAAAATGCTTTCTTAGAAAGCAGCTGCCTATGTTGTTAATATAAAGCAGCTCACTAAATTTTGGAAAAGAGCTAGAGTGTGACAAAAGATTACACATACTGTGCATGTTTTTTATCATCATGAAAGACACATTATTCCTTATTTTAGGGAGCAGGTTTTTTCCACTGAATACATGATAACACTGTCCAGAAAATTCCTGACTTTGATGAGCTGTAGACACAAACTGCTGGCAGATGGTTTATGGAAAGCAGGACAGACTATCTGCTAAGAGATTTTGGAACGTATTCTATCCAGACAGCAGGCTGGATGAGCTGAATGTTACGGTCACTAGATTTTATGACCATTCAGCCTAAAATTACAGAAAGTACAGCGCTAGCCTAAACCCTTATTGTAGAATCTGGAAGTACCGTAACATAAAATCTTTCTTTTGTCAAATTGAACTAAATAAAGCCATTGTAATGACTCTGAAAAGACATCGTTTGAATGTTGTATGTAATGGCATGTGTGGTATTTATCTAGGAGGATTACTGCTATTTCCAATGTGACTCCACCCACTGGAAGACTCTTGTATAGGTGTAACTAATGCACAGTATTTAACAGTAAGTATGCACAGTAGGTGTAACTAATACACAGTACATGTATTTAGCTCAGCACTGGTAATTGTCATTGTTCTCCTTTTATGTCGGCCAACCAGACCTCATGTCACATCCTGTCCTTGTTCAAGGCAAGGGTAAACGGTTCAACACATCCTGCACAAATTGATCTGCTGTTATAGGAAAATACCAGATAAATCATAAAGGATTAACATAACTTTTAATGTTTTCCTAATCATAAAGGTACATTTTAGGTAACCTCAAAATAAAAAAATAAAATAAAAAATGGAACTGTTCAAGTTCTATGACTTTTACATGTTTTTTTCATTAAATCATTAAGCACACTAAGTGTATGTGCACATTTGGTGTATCTGTCTGTGTAAGTGCTTGTGTGTGGTTACACAACACCACTGGATGCAGGGCTCAGGTGTTCTGAGCTGTGCATAATTTACAAGGTTATTTTCTATACTAAGGACTTCCACATAATTTCAGTTGGATTTTACACCTCATGGATCTGGTTTTCATGTAGGCTATGTTAAAATTCAACAATAAAAACAATTTAAAAAAGAAAAGAAGGCCTTCAGGTTTTCATAGAAACTTCAATGTTTAATGCTTTTGAAATTAAAGTGATGGTGTTAATCTAAAATGACAGTTTTCTGAGTGCATGAAAGTCTGTAAATAGAGCAGTCCTTTCCATGCATTTGGTATCACTACTGTCATGGTACACAGATCTAATGTGAAACACTGGGCAAGTTCCATTATTGATGTTTTGTCATTGCTTCCTTAATGAACCGTGTCCTGTGACATGTCAACAAAATATTTGTTATGAACATTCAAATCTAAAACAAATGATATGAATTTCTGAGATAGTATCTTCTGAGTTCAGCATGTTCTCTAGTACCATAAGTTTGTTCTTTTGATTTCACATTTTAGAAATCCTTTGAGTCTGAATTACTAAAAGTTTATTTGAAATATGATAACATAAAACATCATACGTACCATAAATATGAAACATCATCAAAGAGTATATAAAAATGTCACTAGAGCTTTGTAATATCTTGAATAGCACAAGTTAATTAAAATATTTGCAGCTCGTCTACTTTCTTACATTTATTTGCCAAAAATGATTGTGGTCTTGTCTTCCTTTAAATATGTAGACACATTTAAAGCCCATGTTAATGTCTATAATGTGATGGTAGTTCTAAAACTAGTTCTAAATATAAAAGAATAGCAGAATCCACACCACAACTATAACAGCACAGAGGAACAAAAATGTTGGAATCACTTTCAGAAGTCTTTTTCTTCAGCTGATGAACAATCAAATCATTGACAGCCATCAGAATCCATTCTGCTTTAAAAGAGCTTTAGCATTTAAAGTGACAAACAAGATAACTAGAGATGTGCGCTACAAAACAAAATTGTCTGCTGGTGTGAAAGCTTATAGTTATCATTTTAGTTATTCTTTACATTGCAAAATTACTGTGTAAAATCGTATGTGCAGGTGAACAATACAAATGCTCAGTATCATATCAATGTCAAAGCAGCTTTGATAAAACATTTCATTAAACGCACACTTGTAATCAAATATTCCCCTAAGGAAATGTAAATATAGATATGGTCAAAGCAGTGTACAGATGTGGCCAATGAGAAGGGAAAAACGATGATGTGTGTGATTTCCAAAAAAAACAAACATTATTTGCAGAAGATAAAATGTATAGCCCTATAGCAATTAACATTAGGGTAAAGAATTTTTCATAGTTCTAGTGCAAGTTTTTTCCATTCATGTTCCTTTAGTCTTTAAACAAATGTGAAGAATTACAGGAATGTCATGATTGGTAGTGCAGTGCTGGTCTCTGCATATGTTCAGTACGCTGATACGGTCTGCTAATGCAGGTGTTGTGCTGGAATCACATAAAAACTCTGGAGGCAAAATACCGCAACAAGTATGCGTTTATTAACAGTCCAGTAACCAAGTATTATGATATATAGTTCTTTGGCATAGGTCCCATCTGTAGCTCGCAATCCGAGGGTACGGAATCTGCATTCCCTGTCTGAAGACGAGAAGGCGAGGGCGCAGCCGACCCCCTGGGAGGTATGGGAAGAGACTATCGAGCCCGATCTCATTAAAGTTCGTATTTATAGCACGAATGTCATTTCTCGTGTCATTTATACGGCAAAAACAGTTTTTGCTAGTGTATATGGTACACGCTTTTCGCGTGCATATGATACGCACTTTTTGGCGTGTAATACGACAAACTCCAAACACGCAAAAAACATTTTTGTTGTATAAATGCCACCAGAAATGACATTCGTGGTATAGATACGCATTTTCATGAGACTGTGTTGGACTATCCTGGTGGTGGTGGTAAGAAGGATGGTAAGGATGAACTCAGACATGAGTAAGTACCAATCTTTTATATTCGTTTTATCTTTATATCTACCTTATATTTATCCCTTTATTTATCCCTTAGGAAATTAGTTTCTACTACAAGTATTAGAACACGATTGGATAGATGAGAAGGTAACAAGTGACGTAAAAAAAAAAATAAGTGACGAGTTTTTCCGGCAGAACCTATGCTAAAGCTTTCATATCTTATTAGCCCCGCTTCCACACAAATGAACTGAATGTTGTAAGACATTCATTTACTGCACTGTCCTCTGAAGCTCCTTAACGCATGACCACAATTCTACATTCCAAGGTGCTGAAGGCGGAAAGATTTACTGTCATACTTTTAAAAGATTTGGCTTCGGAAGATATTATGTTTTATGTTTAAACTCTTCCTGGGCCTGAACGACTGTTCTAAGTTCACGTAATAAAAGGACAGACTTTTAAATAAAAAGGACTGGACTTTGTAATCTGTTTCAGTCAAAGTGAGACTATAAATCTTTGGATGTTAAGTTTCTCAGAACATTGGACCACTCTGAGATGTAGGATTGGGTGCAGGAGACATAATTTCAGTGGTGGTGGGACCCTTCCAGAGGCTCTCAGATGGAAAAGACTGCTAAGCTCTGGACTGATACACAGAAACAAAACCACTGTCTGAATATGTCTGTACTGCCTGGGGTGCAAAGCCATTCTAGCGTGGCCAAAGCTGATGAATAGGGACACAAAGATGACCTATCTTGCACAGAAAGTGAAAAACAAACAAACAACAACAACAACAGCAACAAAAAACACTACGGAGAGACTGTTTTGGAAATACATGGAACAAAATCAATTGGACATATGGCCTGGATTGCATTTTAATTACAAACAAAACAGTAATTATTTATATATAAAAGCACCTTAAAAAAACTTTGTACCAAAGTGCTGTAATGTTTCAAAGAGATAAGATGAAAAGCATAAAAAAAAGAATAAGATAAAAGTAGAAGGAAAACGTACTCGATTACTAGCAGTAACCTCGGTTCTCTCTAGAAGAGGGAATGAGTACTGTATAATATCTAACGCTAGGGGGAAAAACTTTTTTCCATGAGATACTGAAGCCAAAACTGATCCTTAATTTTGAATTAATGTAAAACGCGTTGTGGCAGCATGCAGACATAGGCAAGACGGCTTGCATGCCTATTGCCTGCCCTGCGAAAACTGCAGCAGCCTATTGGAGAGGCCCTTGGTGCCCTCCCGCCCAAAAGGTGTGGCCTGGGGCTATAAATATTAGCTCGATGGGCTGATATAATCAGGAACCAGGGCGTGTTGCAGGCACGGCAAAGATACTCAGTACTCGTTCCCTCTTCTCGAGAGAACCGAGGTTACGTTAGTAACTGAGTACAATCTCTTAAGAGAGATTCTCTAGTACTGCGTAATATCTTACGCAAGGGGAACACACTGTAAAACACTGTGCGCCCCAAGGGCAGGTGCTTGAGGCTCATATAGTGCATAATCACCAGGAACTCAAAGAGAGTCATAAGACTCTCATAAGTCAGGGACTCATAAGTTAGTAGTTAATAGTGTTCCACATAGTCAGGGTGAAATTGTTCGGCCAGCGTAAAAGAATGGGTTTTACTTTGCCAATGGAGTAATTTTATCGATTGAGCAAGTGGTGCTTAAGCGCTTGTAGTATTCTGAGTTGAAGCAACGAGGCAGACAATTCTGATTTTTAGACCGAAAGTAGTTTGTACCTGTAAGGCGGGAACCTCTAGGTTATAAAACCTTATAAATGTAGACAGGGAGCCCCAGCCTGCCGCCAAACAGATATCCTGCAAGGTATCCTGCTAGACCAAGCCCACGACGAGCCCATGGCTCTTGTGAAGTGCGCTCTAACACCTAAAGGAACACCTTCAAGCCTTTAGAAGTGTATGCCAGCGCTATGGCCTCAACTATCCATCTGGATAGGCTTTGTTTGATATGCGGCTAGTCCCTTAGTACTTCCGCTGAATTACTTCGTCGACTGCCATCATTTCTAGACAGTTTATGTGTAGGAGCTTCTTTCGTTCTGACCACTGGCAAAGAACGGTCTGCCTTTGAGCAGCGTTTAACCATAGTTTCGGTAAACAAGAGAAGGAGGAAAAAAGTTATATAAATGCATCTAATCCAAACCTGGAGGCGCCAGTGATCTTTGGAGCACAAGGAGTAGCAAACGCCTTATCAGACTAAAACAGGTTTTACACGTTTACAGAGGAAGAAAGTGTGATCTCCATTTTTGGAGTGTTTCTCAGACAGTAAAGTTTTTATGAGAATTCTATAGAGACTGCTGGACAGAAGCAACACATTATCCCAAACAAGTCAAGAAATGAACATCGATTGGCTCCAAATAAAAAACTAAAAACAGAAAAGTAATAAATCTCTGCTCTGCTGTGAATTAAATAAATATAAATAATTAAAGCATTGTACAACTGCTTCGAATGCTGCTCAATCAGTCAAAATCAAGGACCGTAGCTATCCGTTTCACAAATTAATGATATAAAAATAAAACCTAAATCGCATCATCACCTTGGTGCAGTGTAAGAGGAATATCTGGTGGGAACTCTGCAGTTCTGCATGCACATTTACCCCTATGTGCACTCACCCACTGAGAGCTCACCTCAACTTACAGCAACCCCTGCTTCTGCTCTTCCTACAGAGAAGAACTGCAGGAAAGGCCTCATTGCTATTTATAAATGTTGGAAAGGTGCCCGTAACATAGCAACAAAAACAATCTTTTACTGTTGGCAAGCCCTAAAACCAAAATGTCAATAGGTCAGGAGGTAAGTGTGACTAGGTGTGGCCACATCGAGGAAGTGTCTGATAGACAGGGAAATTTAGGAGAAAGCGTGCGATATCCTATTTCCCAAAACACAGAGGAAAGGAAAACATGCACATAATAAGAGAGACTGACCTTCATTAGAGTTTATATTTATTTCAGTAACATTTAAATAGTTAACAATTACTACATTAGTTAAGATCTATTAAGAATGAGCAATACTTCTACAGCATTTATTAATCTTAGTTAGATTAATATTATTTTCAACATTAAAATCAAAAGATGTATTGTTAACATTAGTTTATGCTATGTTAAACACCATTTATAATATTTAACTAAAAATGTTTTAATATATGGGTAACTGTTAGTTATTTTAATATATTAAACACTCTAACTAATGATTAGAGTTCCATGGTTGGGACAAAAATGGACAAACCAAACTATTTAATTTTGAAATAACATTTTAAACCGTGGTTTTGTCAATAATTATTAGATATCGTTTGAATATGTTTCAATGGATTCACAGGCAGGCGTTCATTTAAAAAATCTATATGCAATATTTTGGGATGAATAATAAAAATCAAATAATTTTAGGAAACGCTGAGGTATAGGCACATTCATAATGTATGTCCTCACATGCAGCCTTTTATGAAATCCATTCTCATCTGTCTCAAATGTTGGAAATTTATTCATTGCTCTTTCCTTTTCAGAGTGAGACCAATATTGGGTGAAGACGCTAAAATAGGACTGGTAACCCCAGGTCAACTCCTGAGAAATGAAGTGCTGTTTATTTATTGATAGTCCCATTTATTCTCATCTACGTCAATTAATCATGCTTCGCTCCTGTCATTCTCACAATATGCATTACAGATTCATACTTAGTGTGTGACTGCTGCACACACACTAGCCCCTCCCCTTATTGGGATATGAATTATATTAGTGCAATTTGATTAATTTCTTTTCCCATGATTATTTTCATCTCCAAGGGATATGATGCCTTGATCATGTTTTCCATTACACGAGAGTAGATGTTAAAAACGTATCTAAACTTTCGGCAAGATAAGCACAAACTAAGACGTAGCTTTAAGTAAAGTAAACTATGCTTCTCCATCCATTTTATGCTTATTTTCATATGGTGATGTGACTCTCCTTTATGAGCTGCAACTACAGTGTGGTCTTCCAGTGGACCAGCATGACAACCGTCTGGATTGAGCCGAGATAAGGGACATCTCTAGGGTCTTCAAGTGGGCACCTTCCGTCCTCAGTGTTTCGTTGACAAGTCCACAACACCTCAAGAGGGCTTGACGTCCAGAGTCACCCCTTCTGTCCACCACTCAACTCAGCCCAGCTTACTGACCTTTACATCCCTCCTACTGCTGCGGTTACTGTCCCCCACTCAACTCAGCCCAGCTTACTGGCATTTACATCCCTCCTGCTGCTGCGGTTGCTACCTTCATAGTTCACATATAACCTAACCAAAATCTCACAATTTCTCCGCAACCCAACCATATGTGCCAACCCATTTGACTAAGGCTCTGGAGCCCCACTCTCTTCGTTAAAGTAGGTTCAGTGGCAATGGTTTTGTATGGCATACCACCTACCACAAAACACAATATCTGCCCAAACACCACCCCACCCAAACCTGGATTTTTTCCTATCCGCATTTTTCCATCTTAAAAATATCTCTAAATTACGTCATATGCTCTCATTGACAAATTCAGAACAATTAGTTCATGTATTCATGACATCAGACTAGATTATTGTAATGCTCTCCTGGGTGGCTGCCCTGCTCGCTTAATAAACAAACTTCAGCACAGTAAAAACGCAGCAGCTAGAGATCTTACCAGAACCAGGAAGTATGACCATATTAGCCCAGTTCTGTCAACACTGCATTGGCTGCCTATTAAACATCATATACATTTGAAAATATTGTTGATTACTTATTGTTCGATTAAATATTGAAGCACTAAATGGTTTAGCTCCGACAAGTACTTGAGTGAGGTCTTAACAGCATAATAGTCCTTCACGTCTATTGCAATCTCTTATTCTGGCCAAGTTATTAATACCTAGAATATCAAAATTGACTACTGGCGGTAGATCCTTTTCCTATTTAGCACCAAAACTGTGGAATAGTCTTCCTACCATTTCTGGGAAGCAGAAACACTTCATAGCTCGAATAAAGCATTCTCTTTGCCCTAGCATACAAATAATACAAGATGAGACTTCTATAATTCAAATGTTAGGCTCATCGGAACTGGGAACACTTTCCTTAAATCCTGATGTACTCGTTACATCATAAGAAGAATGGCATCTGCAGCTAAATTTGAGTGTCTTTGTTTATCCAGATGTTTTCCCGCAGCCTGTCAGATGCAGGCCGTATCCAGATCACGAGGAGCTTAGCCTGGACCCGAATGACAATGCAGTGCTGAAGTGCACAGCTAGCCTCTCCCTATGGAGAATCCCTTTCCCACTCTACAGATAAAGCGTTGTGAATCTTTTCTTGTACCTACCCCAGAGTGATAAAATAAAACAAAATTATGTATCGAACGTATAGACAAGACTAGTAGTTTGTTCAGGCATTGTTTTGTAGGGATTACAAACCTGCGCACATATATTCAAACGCACATAACTATAAGAATTCAGTTCTTAATGCACATGTGAACATCCTCAGCGTTTATCACAGGTTCGCATTTAAAGTCTGTTTAGAGACATTCATATACACTTTTATCTCATAGTTACTGCAAATCCAGCCTCTAGTTCATAAACGCAGAGGAGAACTGAGCCTGGGTTCTTCCAAGGTTTTTTTTTCTCCATTGGGTCACCAGATTTAGAGTTTTAGGACACCATTAGGTCACTTGATGGAGTTTTTCGAGTTTGCCTTTGGCTTGCTCAGTAGGGGATATTCATATTAATTAACCAATCCGTAATACAGCTCTACCAAACGTGGATGTTTTTCCACTAAGAAACGAACTATCAGTTATATGTGCTGATCCAGTCCACCGGAATGTTTTCCAGTACAAATAACACATTGAACTGTGTGGCTCTGAAATTTGTGTGATGCTGCGCAGTTTTAGTGTTGACTTTTAGTCACCATGAATTCAAAAGTGACCATTCTTATTTTGTATAGAATTTTGCACTGCTTATTATAAATGATGCATGCACATCATTATCATACTGGGAGAAAAGTTTTGATTATCATCAATGGTGTGTGCTTTTTGACAATACTTCTTTGGAAACATGGCAACTCAAGAAATGGTTTTAATTAGTCACAAGGCAGCAAGTGCACATATGTTTTCTTGTCAATGGTAGACTCGTAGATGGTAGAATGGTAGAAAAGTAGTTTGTTAACTTGTTAAATCCTTTAGAAACACCCAGTCATTACAAGGTGTTCACTGCCTCAGGCGCTGTTGAAAGAATTTGAGGACAAACTGTCAACAACTTTGGCAATGAAGAGACACACAGACAAATGTTGCATTTAAAGGAGAACTCCGGCACAAAATGAACCTTTGGTCTAATAAAACTTTGGTACCTAGTTATCCATTCTCTGAGATTTGTTTTCATGATAATCGAATGTAAAGAGTTTTATCTCTAAAAACCGTTTAGCATATAATACTAGTACTAGGGGCATTTAGTTTTTTAGTCAAAATTGCTAGTTTATACCACTAACAATCAAAATAGCCCCACTCTAACACAGTAACATGTTGAGGGTCCCTACATGCAAAACGAAGCATTGAGAACTTAAGTGTAAGTGTACAGACCGTTTAATAAGAAGATACTTTATAAAGACAGTTCACTTCGTGTATACTGTATAGACAGGAGCCATCTTGGAAAACGGTCACGACAAGTCAAACCACGAACGACGTGCCAAGTGAACTGTATTAAGTTCAGCAAACTTTTGAACTGTTTGAACGGCGTTCGGGATCAAACTTATCAGAGATGGCACCTGTCTGTATGCACGAAGTGAAGCTGAAGCGATTTCTTTTTCACTTAGTTAATGCCCCCAGTACTAGCATTATACGCTAAACAGTTTTTAGAGATAAAATTCTTTACATTCGATTATCATGAAAACAAATCTCAGAGAACGGTTCGACTAGGGACCAATGTTTTATTAGACCAAAGGTTCATTTTGCACCGGAGATCTCCTTTAACTGAACAGGAAACACAGAAAAATAAATAAATAATTAAAATAAAAGCAACACTTTATCACAATTTAATTTAGGAAAACTATAGCCTGATTTGTATCACATTAATGTGAAAGTATACCGAGAATGAATGATTGTCCTATCCAAGAGCGGATATTTCCCAGGTATACTGAGAGAATGGGGGAGGAAATGACTCAACCATCTGTCTGCTTCCCAAGCATATTTACATACATGTATCTCTCAACAAGAGTTTCAGTAAGTAGGGAAACTCTGTGACACCTCACAGAAAAAAAAAAATATTTGCAAGTTTCATGAAGTAAAATCACTAAGCCTTTCCTTCCACTAGAAAAAAAGTCCCTGACTGAATAATGACGTTCCAATGTGTAATATACATGAAAGCTCGAAATAAAACCACAGTGTTGCGGACTGATAAATAGAATTGGGTGAAGCGGTCATGAATAAAGCACAGCTATTGACCAATCAGAATCAAGGATTGGAATGAACGTTTTATAATATTCCTTAAACATGTGTGAACAGAGAATAGTGTAAAGTGCAAAAAGCAGCAGCATGTGATTGCTTAAACAAATAAGGCAAATGAATATTCTTCCAGTATATCAAAACCAGTAGCCCTCCAGATGTTTTTGCCCCTTGAGGCAGCTGACACTTTAAATAAAGCTGGAAAGCTTGTTATAAGTGGCCAGGGGCTGAGCTTCCCTGCAATGTTTCTGTTCATATACTGTAGACGTAGCCTTGAATATATCTTCAATATCACTAACACCATCATATAAAGGTTTAAAGGCCTTATAAGGACCAGACATAAGGACAGACCATCTCATAACCATTAATGTCCATACTATGATAAAATCAGCAGACAGTTTCAAGGGAATGGGGGAAAAATTACTACAGTGCTTTTAAAATCAGCACTTCACAGAAGCAGTGAGTAATCCTGCATAAATGTGCTCATGGGTTTTTCTGTAGACAACCTCTGTTCAAAAGAAACTCACTGCAGGCCTACACACAAGCCATCAAGGTGCTGATAAGGAAAGAATGAATCACTAAGTTTCATCAGAATGACACGCGCGCACACACACACACATGCACATACACACTCTGTGTTTTTGCACTGTTATTTTCAGACCAGGTTGTGGTACTCTTGCAGGATCTGGCAAGAGTGATGAATAATTACATTTAAAGTGTCAAAGCAGTCTGGTAAGTTATTGTTATTCCATTCTGTTCAATGGAAACTGCAGTTTGGCCACTTAAGTGGCATACAACAGTTTGTCCTTTAAATCGCAGCAATGGCAGTGTTTCAAACAGGTGTGCCAAAGGTGATTAATTATGAAGTTCATTCATACTTGATTTATCACAAACATTAGCTTGAATATTTTCATACTGTAAGAACACCACAGTGTCTGCCGCCTGCAACTGCCCGACCTCATTATCAGTCATACAAAAACTCCTCTCAGGACATATCCACACGCCCCTCCTCTCCTTGAGGATTTCAGCTCTCGGAGAGTGGGCTATGATGTTGAGCCAATACATACCAAGCCAATAAGAAACAGCATGAAAACACCGCTCCCACTATAGTGTTCACTGGCGGAAATGTCTCCATAGATCACATTCTGGAAGACCACCATCTATTTTTCATCAGTGCCCTTTATAACTTTGCCAACCAGCATCTGGATTTCCTGATCACGGGGGTGTTGGAATATATTTATGTCTGGGAGATAACACAGAGATATTAGGAAAATAAACAGTTGATTCCAATGGAACTCTTCAAATGCAGATCAGTATTCTGCACTGTGATTACTTAAGATTAAACTCTACAACATATAAGGCCTCTCTAAGTCGGCTGTGAGCAAAGCCAGCTATACCAATGATGTTGTCGCAGATTCCAAAAACCACAACATACTGTACAGACTTGCGTGGAATGATTGTATTATGAATCATGGACTGAAGAATATTTCATGACCAAAATTAGCTTTTGTATAGAGTTAATACGGAACAATGGAATTTTCCTTTAAGTGTTTGTGTTCTTTCTAAATACATATGATAATGTATAACGCTTTTCAAATAAGCTTGATAATTTATAGTCTTATAGTCTGTGCTTGGTGTGTCAGCTTCAGTGCCGGCAGTTTATTAAATGTGTATATTATTTGTTATGTATTACTGTATGTAAACACATCTTTGTTCTGTATGTTACAAAGACATTAGTTTGGCAAAATGGTGAAACGAACATGAAAAAGAATTGTGATAAAATTGTGAATCACGACTGATTGTTTGATTGTGAATCAAAATTGCTATATCGCCCACCCAGTAAAGACATTTATAATGTAGAAAATTATTTATAATTAAAGCAATGATAATTTAAATACATTTCTGCTTATCAAAGAATCCAGCAACTGTTTTCAATACTGATAATAAGAAATATTTCTTCAGCTCCAAAACATTGAATTAGAAGGATAATGTAACTGATTATGAGCTGACAATTTCAACTTTGCCATCACGGGAATAAATTACATTTTAAAGTATATTAAAAATAAACAGTTATTTAATATTTTACAATTTTACTGTTTTTATTGTATTTTTGATTTGTATTGATTGGCGTAAATTGGCATAGATTAATTCTCTGAAAAACATTTTTAAAAATCTTACTGTCCACAAACCTTTGAACAGTAGTGCAGAACAGTGTACAGTGTATTTCCATCAAATTTGCATTAAATTTGATATGGAAAACTGTTTGGTTGACATGGTCATGCATGCAATTCCTAGAGGGGAATGTAATTCCTGGATGTTTCTGTTCCTGAACTCAGGACATCAAGATTTAAGATATCTTATCTAGCAAACACTTTTTTTATTACAAAAAAAAAACAAACACTTTTCAGTACATTTAAAACTTGAACCTGGAATATTTTGTGCTTAAGAACTTTGCTGAAGTGACAATGAAGTTCTTCTTTACTCTCCGGTTCATAGATCACTACTACCCTCAATTTTTGGATTATCAGAAACCTCAACGACATAAATGCTAACACTTTAAAGATGTTTTAAGGGGTTGGTTGATTGTGATTTCAACTTTAGTTAGAGTGTAATGTTGCTGGTTTGAGCATAAACAACATCTGCAAAGTTACACTCAAAGGTCAAAGCAAAGGGAGACATTTGCTTTTAAAAGAAATCGTTTTTAAGGACTACAACAAATGGCTGGTAGGGACAAGACATTTCTCATGGGTTAGTGACATCACCAACCCTGAAATTTTACACAAACCCCGCCTCCGGGAACACATGTTCCCATGTTGAAAAGCGGAAGAGTGGTTGTCAGTAGAGCACATTTGTGAGTCAGCTCAAACTGTTGCATCCGTCTTTTCATATGCAATCCAAAGTCACTCTGTGTCAGAGCTACCAACTTTGAGTTTAGCTTGGCGTGAGATTTCGAATGCCGCAAAGGCCGGTCTGATAAAACGGAGCGTAGCCTATAATTGCACTAAGTGTCTGTCTTTTTAGCAAAAACACGCCCGTCATGGAACAGCTACAGTGGCATAGATCGTAGAGTGTGTAGTATGTGAAATAGCTTTTGATGCGCTAGGACCAGAGTTCGAATTCGCCTTTTGCCGAACATATGAGATGTAACATGTATAAACTAACATGAAGGTCTCTAGCGTTATATTTTGCCAATGAACTAAAATCGAAACCATGATATGGCTTTTTGCCTTCATAAAAAGAACCAAGACTTTAAGAATAGACGTTCTGTTTGTGCTGGGTATTTAGAGAAACGTGTGCACTTGCTCACGCGATCAGCATGGTTATCTGGTGTTTTCTCCTAAATAAAAGCTCAAGGGTTTATTTCTTGCAAATGTAGAAATAAGGACAAAAGTATTTTAATTTTCCTATATTATAGTGTAATGTAGACTAAAATATACTTTTGAATATAATATTCATTTTCATTTAGATAGTAGCCTACATTTATAGGCTATATGGATTATACGTCATAGGAATAATTATATAAATCATTATTACATTATTATAATAATTGTTTGGCATACGAAAACACCTTTGATAATGTAATTGAGACTCATAATTAAAAGATGTTTGAGTACTCTTTATTGTCATGGTACAAATCAATGCTTTATCTTTGTTTTAACAAGCAGTTTATGGGTTGAAGCTCTTAATTTTGATCTCTCTAAAGAGCACAAGAGACTGAAAAAAAAAAAACCTTGTGGGGAAGCAGTGAGTAAAACATACAGATTGTTATTTAAAATCGATTGAACATGGAGCAGTTTTTCCTGTGAGTAAGACTGGAAAACCCGTAGTGAAATCGAGAGTGATAACAGAACGTTAGAGTTCAACATCTCAACGTCTGTCTCGCAGGCAAGATAGCTCTAGATTGGAGGAAATTTTAACTAATTTGTGGTAAAATCTAGTTGATCACAAGATGGCTCAACTGGTGGATCTATAGATAAACTTATCTTTCAGGTAATTTGCCGACTGGCTTGACGCTGTAGCGTGAGAAATCAGGGGTGTGGCAGTAGAGAGCATGAGAATTGGCTCAATTGCGTGAGTCTCACGCTCAATGCAGTGAGAGTTGGCAGCCCTGCTCTGTGTGCACTCTCACAACACTTCCTATATCGAGAGATTTATAGATTATCATGACAGAATTTGCTTATTGAAGATAGTTAACTCCACATCAGCAACATCCTGTTGCATTCTACTTGTTGCCACTTATTATTGGTCTCTCCATCTTTGACTGCAGTTGAAACATAAAAGGCAGAACAGTTTCTGACATTTTAGTGTGTCTGCGAGGTAATCAGAGTTGCTCACACACACACACACAAGCACTTGAGGCTCCACCCTCTGTGCCAGGAGCAGCAGCTCATTTGCATTTGAAGTACAAAAAACGGTGCATATTTGCTAACCCTCAAAAACTTTAACATGCTATTTAGCAATATCTGTGTGGGTATTTAGAGCTAAAACTCTACAAACACACACTAGGGACATCATTATTTGTTTATTTATTTATTTATACATATTGTGAAAAAGGAACTGTACCACCCTTTAAACACGTAATTAACATGTCATTGGTTGAAACATTAATTGCTAAATCTTTAGCATTTAGTTCATATAACTTATTATATTCATACAACTTATTATTTCATATAACTATTTATTCTCATAACTTTATGAGCTGGTACCAAACAAGCTGTACTTTATAATTATATTTTTGAAGGAGCAAATATTACAAGCATTCCAAAAACAGAAGTATCAAATAACAAAGAGGGAGAAAATGCGAAACTCACTGTACTCAACAGTGTTATTGTTAACTAAAATAAAAATGTTTGTGTTAATTGAAATAAAGCTGAAATGAAGGTTAAACAACATTAGTGTAAACATTAATTAAATTAAAATTAAATGATAAATTAAAAAAAAGTTAAGTTGGATGAGCTTAATACTAATCTGAAATAAGAAAAAGCGCAAATGTATATAAACAAACACACACAGACACACGCACACACATATATACAGTCAGGTCCATCAATATTGTGGACAGCGTCATTTTTAGATGTCTGTTATGGCAAACTCTAATACTAGCCTTCCCTGTTTTTGAGGCTCACCAATGTATTACATCTTGTGGTGAACCCTCTGTAATCACTCTGGTGAAGTCTTCTCTTGATTGTTAACTTTGACACCAAAACACCTACCTCCTGGACTGTGTTCTTGATCTGGCCAACTGTTGTGGAGGGTGTTTTCCTTACCGGGGAAAAAATTCTTCTGTCATCCACCACAATTGTTTTCCGTGGTCTTCCGGGTCTTTTGGTGTATCTGGGCTCAGCAGTGCGTTCTTTTCCTTTTAAGAATGTTCCAAACAGTTGATTTGGCCACACCTAATGTTTTTGCTTTCTCTCTAAAAGGTTTTTGTTCTTTTCAGCCAAATGATGGGCTTTTTTTCACTGATAGTGATGGATCTTTGGATCTCATATTGAGAGTTGATGGCAACCAAATCTAAATGCAAATAGCACACTTGAAAATGAACTCTGGACCTTTTATCTGCTCCTAGTAAATGGGATAATAAGGGAATAACACACACCTGGCCATGGAACAGCTGAGCAGCCAATTGTCCCATTTTGATCCCTTAAAAAGTGGGAGGCATGTATACAAACTGTTGTAATTCCTACACCGTTCACTTGATTTGGATATAAATACCCTAAAATTTAAGTTGAACGTCTGCAGTTAAAGCTGCATTGTTCGTTTTATTTCAAATCCATTGTGGTGTATAGAGCCAAAAAGATTAGAATTGTGTTGATGTCCCAATATTTATGGACCTGACTATATATGAAGAGTTCAGATGCAAAAGCCTCTAAATGCCATTTGAAATTTTCTTCTAAAATGACCATTTTTATCAAGCTTGTATATTTAAGTTCAGTAATTTCACTTAAATGACAATTAATAGGTAATCTTCATTGCCATTTAAGTGAAATTACTTAACTTTAATATACAAGCTTGATAAAAATTATCATTTTAGAAGAAAATTTCAAATGGCACTTAGAGGCTTTTGAGTCGAACTCTTCACATATACACATATATATATATATATATATATATATATATATATATATATATATATATATATATATTAGACACACACACTCACCTAAAGGATTATTAGGGGTGTGGTCCTGGTCAAGACCAAGAGAATGGGCCGACTGATTTAAGCTGATAGAAGAGCAACTTTGACTGAAATAACCACTCGTTACAACCGAGGTATGCAACAAAGCATTTGTGAAGCAACAACACGCACAACCCTTTGAGGCGGATGGGCTACAACAGCAGAAGACCCCACCGGGTACCACTCATCTCCACTACAAATAGGAAAAAGAGGCTACAATTTGCAAGAGCTCACCAAAATTGGACAGTTGACGACTGCAAAGGCCACACTTTAGACCTGATTTGTTGCTCTGGAGTCACTCCCATCAACATTACAGTTGATGATCTCCCCTTAACGGATCATTTTCTCATCACATTTACAGTTGAACTTACTGTACCCTCTAAACCACCAAGACATCACGTCATATCACTTTTCGCAATATATAAAACATTAACCCAGCCACTCTAACTACAACTATTGACATCCCCAACATCCACAATCTCTTCACTCCTGATGATATGGTTTCTCATTACAATACTGGATTTTTTAACATTCTCAACCCCCTCGCTCCGTTAAAAACTCGATCTGTTTCATTCGCTGTCTCCGCTCCCTGGTTCAATGCTGATGTTCCATAGGAAATATGGTCTCACCATTCAAAAAGAACTATACAATAACCACATTTTGCATTATAAGGATTCCATAGCCACCACTAAAAGTCAGTACAACTCGAGTTTAATCACTGCTAATCATGGAAACTCAAAATTTTAAACAAATTTTAAACAAATTCCATCCTATATCACCCAACCACAAGATTCTTTGCCTCCTTTTGTATACTACTTACTTCTGTAATTCCCTCATGTCTTTCTTTACTGATAAAATCTCCAATATCCACTTGACTACACTACACACCTTTTCTGACCCCCATCCACCCGTACATACACTCTCTTCTTCTTCACCTGCCCTCTCTCTCAGAACTCACCGAACTCATCCAGAGATCCAAATTGTCCACATGTTAACTAGACCCTCTACCTATACATCTTGTCAAATCCTGCCTCCCTTCTCTGCTCCCTATCATCTCGGCCATCGTTCACTCCTCTCTCACTACTGGAACTGTCCCCACATCCTTAAAAACTGCTGTCATTACACCTATCCTGAAAACGCCAGGTGCTGACCCTTCCATTCTCAACAACTTCCATCCTATATCAAACTTAGACTATTCCAAAATTCTTGAAAAAGTAGTTGCCACTCAAATAGATTCACACCTTTCTCACAACAAATGAACAGTTCCAGTCTGGTTTCCACCCTCTCTACAGCACAGAAACAGCACTAATAAAAATCATCAACGACCTTCTCATGGCAGCTGACTCTGGACTACTCACTATCCTCATTCTCCTTGACCTGAGTGCGGCCTTTGACACCATCTGTCATGTCGCCCTCTCCAAAAGATTGAGAGCCTGGGTGTCATCCGGTCAGCCTACTTCCACTTACGTAACATTAACCGTCTTTGCCCTCCCTCACCCCCCACACTGCTGCCATTCTGGTCCACAGCCTTGTCACCTCCCACCTAGACTACTGCAATACACTTCTTTTGGGCCTCCCTCACAAATCCCTCCGTAAACTTCAACTAGCCCAAAATCCTGCTGCCCAAACATTACCCGAACCCCCTCCCATCCATCACATCACTCCAGTCCTTCAGCAGCTTCACTGGCTCCCTATTCAGTTCCGTATCCAGTTCAAGGTCCTCTTGCTGACATTCAAAGCCATCCATAACCTCTTCCCCCTTATTTGTCTGATCTCCTTCATGTTTCCCACTTCATCTTGTTTTCTTAGATCCTCCTCTACATTACATCTGTCTGTCCCACCTGCCTGTCTCGCCACAATGAGGCTGCTCTGCTCACTCACATATCATACATTTTTCAAACCGAGCTGGTCCAATGTGGGAACAGTGAATATGTTACATGGGTATCATTTTTTTTGATTGATTGTTAATAAGGTTTATATATGCTAGTTTACATGACAGAATTCAAGGTAAATCTTTTTACTACTGCCTAGTTTCAAATAATTATTAAACACCAAGCACAATGCAAAAGCAGTAGCCCTTTCTTCGTACTCAGTGCCTCGTTTTTATTCACTCTTTCAAGCGGACTATATTAGTGGAGTAATGTCAGGGAATAATGAACGGGCCGTGTAGAATCAGGGGCGAATTCAAACACAGCCCTGGAAGTTTAATTAGGGCTGGAGTGAAACTCTACTAAACTAAACTCTCTCTCTCACACACACACACGCACACACACGCACACACACACACACACACACACACACACACACACACACACACACACACACACACACACACACACACACACACACACACACACACACACACACACACACACACACACACACACACACACACACACACACACACACACACACACACATGTTGGTGCAACAGCATTATGAGGACTCTCCATAGGCGTAATAGTTTTTATCCTGTGCAAACTATATATTCTATCCCCCTACACTAACGCAATCCCTAAACCTAACCATCACAGGAGACATGCTGCATTTTTTATTTTTTAATAAAACATTGTTTTTTATGTTTTTTAAGCCTTTTGATTTATGAGGACTTTTGATATGTCCTCATAAACCACCAATAAGTTGTAATACCAGTGTAATACACATGTCATTATACAAACTTGTGTCCTCATAAATCATTATAAACAAACACACACACACACACACACACACACACACACACACACACACACACACACACACACACACACACACACACACACACACACACACACACACACACACACACACACACACACACAAAGCACTATACAATTAACCTGGCCCTAGCCAGATGAATGTCGTTCCGCTTA
The DNA here is from genome assembly GCA_030378365.1 of Hybognathus amarus. Classification (NCBI taxonomy): domain Eukaryota; kingdom Metazoa; phylum Chordata; class Actinopteri; order Cypriniformes; family Leuciscidae; genus Hybognathus; species Hybognathus amarus. The sequence goes on along the minus strand of JAQIUQ010007427.1, from coordinate 252,106 downwards.
GCTCCGCCTAGCTTCACTCACATCCATCTGGAACCTCTTCCATTGAGAGTGATTTCTCCAACCAACTTTATGGTTTAGCCAATCAGGACGCAGGGTGGGAGTTTCATAGATGTGACGTAGTGACAAAGTGACTGATGATTGTTCAGAAAGCGGTTCCTTTTCTGCTTTTTGCCATCCTCTAAAATTTGCCAGAGCAAGCATCTTTCGAGTCTGCCGATAAGCGAACGCACCGACTGCATATCCGACATGATCTTACCTGAACTTGTAACAATGTTAAACCGAGTTCTGCAAGTCGTTCGTCTAAAGAGGGCTTGTAGTAGTCGTTCGTCGGCTGTTCTGTTTTGTTTTTTTCTGCGTCGCTCTCATCAGCGTCACGGATTGGCTTCGATATGAGTGGTTTGAAATAGCACGTCGATAAAGATGACAGACAAGTGGCTTATCCAATCATTTGCAAGGATTTTTGATAAGGCCCAGCCTTCTGAAACGCCTTTTCAATTGGATCGGTTACAGATGGATGAGTGGAGCTAGCGCGAAGCGAAGTAATCATCTAGCTCAGGCCAGGGTTACTATACAATTGTCTTAGCAAGCAATTCTGGAATAACAGGAAATATAAAGATATGATTTAGATGATTCTGGACATTCAGATGATACATGGACACCAGTAATTGGCACCAAGATCTTGTTACTTCTCTCTAGCATGTAAACACTGTCCAGACCGGCTCAGCAGGTCTGACCCACAGGAAGCAAAGCCAACAGCTCCAACAATGATAAGGGCACTGTGTGTCAGAAAATACACAATGTGAAGACGTACACAGATTTTCATTTATGGATCATGGATGTACACTGCTTAAGCTTTAAAACCTAGCAGACCTTCGAAATTAAGCACACATTTTAAGCACAAGCACTAGACTCCACAACAAACACACACACACACATTGGCCATTTGTGTTTTAATTATGATGGCATATCATAATTAAACTGCATGGAATTATAATAATCCATGCAGTGTAAACTAGGGATATACAAACTGTTGTAATTCCTACACCGTTCACCTGATTCAGATATAAATACCCTCAAATTAAAGTTGAAAGTCTGCAGTTAAAGCACATGTTGTTTGTTTCTTTTCAAATCCATTGTGGTGGTATATAAAGCCAAAAAGATTAGAATTGTGTCAATGTCCAAATATTGTATATGGACCTGACTGTTATATATATATACACACACACACACACACACACACACACACACACACACACACCTTAAGGATTATTAGGGGTGTGGTCCTAGTAGAGCCAGGAGAATGGGCTGACTTATTCAAGCTGCATCTTATTCAAGAGCAACTTTGTGTACAGGCACTGCCAACAAACATTTCAGTACAATTCACTTGTAAAAGTGCATGTGCATTTAAAACAAGTCTGCATGAACAGGTTGAAATACAATTCAAATAGTCTCACTGTAGCTGTCAGAATGTTGTTACTTAATCTATTGCAGCAGCACAGCCTTCACCTCCCTCTGAGAGCTCATTGGCTGGAAGTCAGCTATGATGTACATCACAGAATGTTATAAGGGCTCTGACAAGTAGCCTGAGAGCCACATTTAACGTAACACCGCTCAGCAGAGTGACTGTGTGTGAGAGAGGTTGAGAAAAGTGCTGTGGTGAAAGAGAAAGAGAGCATGCAAGAGAAAGCCATAATGAATGGAGGATCTACTCGTTCATAACAACCCTACTCAAAAGAGTACTTAAATATTGAATGGAATAAGTGGAAGTCTTTTTTGAAGGTTTGTAAAAATTGGCATTGTCTGCATGGAATTTCACTGTTTTTAATCTTGTTTACTAACTGTTTGCATTTAACATGATTTACCACTCAAATGCAAAAACCGCTGTGTTGTTATTTTTATTAACTAATTTAGAATGAAATGTCCTCCTTTTCCTTCTCAATCTCTGTCAGGTCATGGGAAACACACAGACCAATGAAAATCCACTATATGAAAATCTAGACTGTGAGAACGTCACAAATTTGAAACAACTCCACCAAAAGCGAAGTACAGATGGTGCTGCTGGGCACACTTATGTCCATTCTTGTCCTGACCATCGTCTTTGGCAATGTGTTGGTGATAACAGCCATCGGCCGGTTCCAACGACTTCAGAACGTCACTAATTGCTTCATTACATCACTTGCTTGTGCTGATCTGGTCATGGGATTGGTGGTGGTGCCTTCGGCGCCCTTCACATCATCCTGAACACTTGGCACTTCGGCAGCTTCTGGTGTGATTTCTGGACGGCTACTGATGTTCTGTGCGTCACGGCCAGTATCGAAACGCTCTGTGTCATCGCTCTGGATCGCTACCTCGCCATAACATCCCCCTTCCGCTATCAGTCCTTACTGACCAAGGGCAGAGCTCGCATCGTTGTAGTGCTGGTGTGGGTCATTGCCGGGCTCATTTCCTTCCTACCAATCTATATGAAGTGGTGGACTTCTGGCACGGTTGAAGCAATATGTTGCATTAAAAACGCGACATGTTGTGAATTTTACACCAACACTGGCTATGCTATCGTCTCGTCCATAATCTCCTTCTACATCCCCCTGATCATCATGGTTTTCGTCTACAGCCGGGTCTTCCAGGAAGCAAGAAAGCAACTGAAAAAGATTGACAAAAGTGAAGGGCGATTTCACGCTCAGAACAACAATACCAAAAACCAAAACGTGGTGAGCAGCCACTGCGAGGTGAGGACCGCCAAGAAGCCCAAGTTCTGCCTGAAGGAACATAAAGCTTTGAAGACTTTGGGCATCATAATGGGTATTTTCACACTGTGCTGGCTGCCGTTTTTTGTACTAAACGTGGTAGCGACAATGACAGATGTGGACAACTTGACATTCAGAATATTAAACTGGATAGGCTACGCTAACTCAGCCTTCAACCCACTGATCTACTGTCAGGAGTCCAGAGTTCAGGTACGCCTTCAAGGAAATCCTATGCCTCAACAGGTCACGCTACCCTAATGTTAGGCCAACCAATGGATATAGATATAGTGGGCATAGCTGGAAGAGTGGAACACCGAGGGCGAAGCAAGGGCAGCTCAGAGGACAGTGACCCAGCTGAGGGCAACTCGGAGAAAGACGGATGCATGTCAGCAGATAAAACAGACTCCAATGGGAGCTGCAGTAAAAACCTAATGAGTGTGTTATAAATCACCTTGCGAGTCCCGGACTCATTCCAATGTGACTTCTCAATATGTCACATAAGGACAGGTTACGCCTCTTCTGGTAAGTGGCCAATGGTGGGTGTGTGATGGAAAAAAGGACATATTTAAAAGATTGTTTTTTTTAATCTACCTCATTGTTTCTAGATTCACTTTATTGGTTAATTTCACCATAACCTCGCTCAAAAAGTTTAGTGCACACAAAAAACAACAACAAAATGAAAAATGCTTTCAGTTTTAAACGGAGAGAAATAATCAGAAAGAATGTACTTCTATCACAGTCAAGATAAACAACACTTTGAACTGGTTGTTCACTAGAGGGACTTCATTCTTCATAGTCATCTTGCATGAATTGAGGAACAGAGCTGCAGTTTAAAAGAATGAGTTTGCTTTCATTAGAATTAACAGATTAAAACAGAGGTTGCCTTTTTGAAGCAATACTTGAAAATACTTGCAATTTTACTTGTTACTTGCTTCAAATTGGATTATATACAATGTCTTTTTTTTTTTTTTAAATTCACCCAACCCAACACTGAAACAACACATCTTATCACAATGCAAAAGGAAATGAAACCACACGGCCATCCCCATTTGTTTTTACGCAAAATGAAACTTCAGCAAGATTTCAGTCAGGAGACTGATAAACTGAGCATTCTTAGATGGAAGTCACTAAATATATTATAAAACCAATTTATGCACCAAACTACAAATCTGCAATTTTTGCCATATCAGGTCACTTAGCAGGCTTAGTTCTGAATGCAGCCAAATCCTTAATTCACCATGGGAATGTTCTTAACATTTTCCAGTACAAATAGGCAAAGTCCAACAGGCCTTTGTGTAAATCCCTGAGATTCACTGTTTATTAAAGTCATTATGTGACTCCCTCATTACCAAAAACATTATCTAGACTAGAAAGATAAATAAATTAAGAGGTATTGACTTTCCTGTTAGGGGTCATCTAATACACGCAGTGCAAAGCAATTTCCCTGTTCCTCACTCACATTTAATCCACGTTTAATCTAATGTTCCATGCATATCATGAACTGCATAAGTGGTAAACAGTTTCAAAACGTGTTCATGAACTATTCATTTATGGCAAGTGGCTCTCTGTTACTGTGCAGCCTGCTTATGCTGTCAAAAACTGTGAAAGTTGATTTTTAAGAAATGTTATGGTCCATATCAATTTTTGTGTTTGCTCTGAGGATTTAAGACATTTCTATGTTTGCTTTTAATGGATAAAATGCAGTGATGATACAATTATTTCTGTTCCATGGAGGCATTAATGCATCAAAGAGCAGTTTAAAACTATAGCTTCTTAAAAGGGTGCTTTGTAAATCTTTGACATTTGAAACATACATGAAAAAAAATGTCAATGTATTTGTAATTAAAAGACCGTAGAGATTACAATAATGCAGTTTTCCTGTAAACAGTAAACTACCAGAGACAGAGAGAGCGTGCATGTCCTTTTTCAGGATGTGAAACTGAATGTGACAGCTTGTACAAATTTGTTAACACTGCACCCTCCTGGGAAGGTTTTTCTCTGCATGTCGCTCATCGTGAGAAACTCTGACCTGTACTATCTTGTGCTAAATGAAATATCTGTGCAATCACTAATTGTGGCAATGCAATTTCCTGTTGTTTCCTGTTGTTCTCTGTGGACACAGTTAAACTGTTGAGTAAAGTGTTTACATTCATCAATGTTTTTGAGTTAGATGTGGTTCACAGTTAATGCAACCCCTCATGAATTGCACCTTCATCTTAGTGATTAAGCAATGCTCTGGAGTTAATGTCACGCTACTTACATCATATTGATGTCAACTTTTAATTTTTTTCATTGAAAGTTTAACAAATCTGTTCAAATTTGTATGGTCATATCATCGCCAAGAAAAAGCCATTTTATTTACAGGTGGTCACACAGGTTTCCACCATGTTGAGATCAGATGATCAGCCAAACAACCCCTATTTTTAGAGGCTTAAATAAAACTATAACGAATGACACTGCGAATAAGGAATTTATACAATGACATTTGAAACAAAAATGTTTGCTTTGCAAAATGCTGCAGTTATGCAAATAGATCCCAGTATAAATTTCCAGTGTGTCTCATCCCAAGATGTCATATAACTGATGTCTTGGGACATCTTTTGACCATACGTCAATATCCGCCTTTTTATGGTCCCCTTAAAGGTCGAGTTATGACATTATCGGATCCTAACTCTACCCCAGACCTAAACCTACCTCTAAACCTACCCCGTCACCCAACTGACGTTAAAGGTAAAGCGTAAGTTGTATGACGTCCAGAATCGTCATATAACCGACGTTTAAGGGGACCCTAAAAAGGCGGATATTGACGTATGGTCAAAAGATGTCCGTTATATGATGTCTTGGGATGAGACTGTGTTACACTGGCCAGTGAATTATAAACAAAACAAAACAAAAAATACTTGGTGCAGTTTGTAGTCCATCATCTGAGTCTGTACAGCTGAAACGGGAACAAGACATTGTTAAAATGTTCTGCTCCACAGTTGAAACAGACATTGTGCCTGCAAGGAAATTAAATGTCACATTTGCAAGTACAGACACAGAGTGGACAGCCTTTTACTGATGCATCAAGAAGATGTGATTAAAAATGCCCTGAATATTGCCTTTAAGAGCAGATTTATAAGAGCAGATTTCATAATCATAATGCTAATGAACATTGCAGTAGGCAAAAGTTCAAACAAAACTTCCCACTCCACAACCCTCTTAGGAAAGCTTAATTCATGGCATGTGTGTACTGTATATAATGTTGTTCGATGTTTACCTAGATTCCTTTGAGCTACTTTCGCACAAGATTTATCACTGTTTCGTTGAACTACAGTGCAATACGTTCAACCATATTTGTCTTAGTGGTATTTATGAAATACATATGTCATGCCATTTGTATTATGTAATAAATTATGTATTTAATGTATGCCTGGATGTGACTGATGTTTTCAATGTTCAATGCACTAAAATGAATTCCTAGTATATTCCAACTAAGCAATCCAAAATGCTTCTAACGTGTTTCTAAGCATAGCTATATGATTCAAAAAGTGATTGCTTATACAGTATGACTTTGTTATAGTATAAGATTCAACACTTATCAGCCGCCTTTTATCTTAGGCCATCAGCAGGAATTTCCCCTCACCATTCAAGAGTAAATCAATCAGTGAATCACCATGAGTATGATTTGTGTCCATCTGTGCTATGTGGAAAACATCCCCTTAAGAATAACTTCACCCTTTGCATGCGTAGCTGCAACTCAGCCATGTCTATTTCAGGTATGGGAACGAGCCCCTGCAGCATGTGATATTGTAATATGTTTCCATTCTGAGTTTATTACAAGGCCTATATCATATTCCATTAGAATTCATTCTCATTCACCTCATGTTTCTGTGAACAAAAGTGCAGCCTGGATACAGTAAATTACATGGCAAAGACATGCCTAGGTGTTTGGCCACACAGAACCATATAGGAAGAGTGATGCATTAAAAGGCCAATGATTCATGACATCATAGTTGTTAATGTTCCCTTGATTGATTGGCTCATACGCCTGCAGTGAAATTTAGAAAAGAGCATAATAGATTCAACAAAAGGGAAATTAGACATAAATGAAGCCACCAGAGAGAAAAATACAGGAAGGTTTTCACCATCAACTCCAAAGTTGAAAACGTATATCAATAAATGGATCAATTTGTATGATGAATGGATTAAAAGTGAAATTCAGGCAATTTTATACATTGCAAACCCAATACTACTACACTAAAAATATTATGTTACAATACGTAACCGAGCACAGTAACCATGTTGCAGTGTTAAATATCTTGTAAAATTGTCAATCAATCAATTAAAAATAGAGTAAAAAAAAAACATCACTGGAAATTACGTAATCATTTAGAAAGCCAAACAGATATACCATCTCAGAGGAAAATGTTATTGTTATTGAGTGTGTTCTTTCAATACACTGTAAAAATTAATACTTTATAATGAATACATTTTGGCAACAGATTACAAGCAATATTATTAATTAAATTTAACAAATTAGAATCGGGTAATAATTAATCAAATTAATTCCTTAAAAGTTAACAATTTAAAATGAGTAGAGTTTACAACCAAAAATTGTAAAAAAATATCTGAATAACAGACAGACGTAAAAGTTTAATTAAGAACTATTTATATAAGACACCAGATGTTAACAAGCCGACTCACTGAAGGAGAAAAACGTTATTTTAAAACAATCCTAAAACAAACACAGATCACCATAATGGTGACTTAAATGTATGTTTTTTTTAAAATTTTACTCATTTTAAATTGTTAACTTTTAAGGAATTAATTTGATTAATTATTAATCAATTCTGATTTGTTAAATTTAATTCATAATATTGCTTGTAATCTGTTGCCACAATTTTTTTTATTAGATAAAGCGTATGTAAGCAATAAGGTATGAGAGGCTGTGCTGGAAAAACTACCTTCCGCTGGAAAAAATAGTCCATGAGCGTGAAAAGCAACAACGTTCCAATGTATAAAATGCATGAAAGCTCAAATAAAAACAACATAGAACGTAAAGCGGTAAAGCGGTCATAGCCGTGTTTTATCGTGAATAAAGCACAGCTCTTGACCAATCAGAATCAAGGATTCGAACTAACCGTTTTATAATCATTTTTACAGTGTAAGTATTATTAGAAATATTTGATTATAGCAGTTTCCTCAACTAATTTGGATATATAAAAAAGGTTTATTTATTTATTTATTTATTAGTTTTATTTATATATCTCTAAAACTACAGGATAAAAAAGACATTTACAAGCACATTTAGGTGACATAAATGAACAGACACAGTGACAGAACAGATATGATGACCACAAATCAATACCAGTGTTATTGTATAATGATCTACAACAGCCTGCTTAAGAAATAAAGAACCGAAAACATTAGCAGAAGGCGTTAGAGATGCTCTATGGACGTGATTTCCAGAGATTCACCTCTTGGAAAAACATTGTGCCTGTGCCAAAACAACAGACAGCCACCTCACAACACAACCTGACATCAGCCTCAAGCAAACACACAGCCAATCAGAACAACTTCTTCTTTGACCCTCTCACCACTAAATCAAGGTCTATCCCACCGTGAGAAGGTTTCATAAGGACACAAGACTTTAACTTGCTTCAGTACGGCCTGGTTATTAAATGTGATTTAGAACTACTGAACAAGAGCCTCATGGTTGTTATTCACAAGTGCTCTCCAAACTGATCTGATCATTTACCTCAATTACACTTGAGCCTCGGCTGAGCTATAGGCGGCACGTCTCCGTTATTAAATCATGCTCGACTTTCCACCACAAATAAAACTGCTTCATCAATTGGCGGCCCTTAAAACGTCTCAAAACGTCTGCCAGGCACACATACGGTTTCGCTGTCAATATACCATTTGGAACATAATGTCTTTCTCTGGATTCCACATGCTCACGTTACGGGCCAAATCTCCTTCTCTGCAGTATCTCAGCTCCTTACAAGCTTCCAAGATAATAGAATCAAGTTGTGACTGGAAAAGTCTGCAGTCCTGCTGAAAAGATACACAGAAGAGAGGCTAAACTGACTGTGAAGAGCAGGTTTACTCCAGCAAAGGAGTAGGACACTGACCATGGCACCACACAGTCTAAAAACACTGGTCTCTGAGAGACTTTCACGGGCCACCCCAATAAAGTCGTTCTCCTGCCCTGGGGGTTAAAACAGCACAGCATCAGAGCATGGTTTGATTCAGCCTCCGAGTCCAAGAAAAATATCTGAAAAATACTAGTCAAACAAACAGCCTGCAGCCACATGCAGTGTTCCTTTCCCACGTTTGATACATCTGCCATTTTTTGCTATTACCTTGTAGCATATCATAGAAATCTCTAAATCCGACAGCAACATGCCACAGCTGTCATCATGGGCGTGCAGAACAAAGAACTTTTGCACTGTAATGGTGCCATAATGGTTTGAACATGAGGAGTGGGAGACATCAGCAGAGCACAACATAAACACTAGCTATCAGCAGCATGACGCACACAGACACACATGAAGATTAACGCTGGTGTATATGCAGTGGTGAAACATAAAAACAAGCCGCACACACAAACGACCACAGGGGAGCTGAAATGAGACACCACAAAAGCACTCAGAGGAGAGATTATGGAGTCACTCACAGGAGCCATTTTAACAAAGTAAGAGCCGAGGGTCTCTCTTGTGCTTAATGATTTTGCCATTAGAGTAATCCAGTGTCTCCTCTTCTCCCTCCAGAACACAGTGCCCGCCATGTGATTTTAACACTACAGTCAACCAGCTGTGACTTGCAGTCGTGCCATGCATCTTGTTAAATATCTTTAAAATACTATGGTTTATATAGACTAGAGAGTGGGGTTTAAAAGCTCAAGTTGTACGGCCTGTTTACACCTGGTATGCGCCGTGCGTTTTCCATTTACACTTGGTAATATGAATGTGTTTTTGCAAAACAGAACTTTTTAACGTTTAAAAAAATGTAATTAAAACAATTGCATGTTAAGAATTGTAAATAGCCAATATAAGCTAATATAGTTTCATTTTACAAGAAATAAACAAAGAGTGCTTTCAGTTTTTAAGAGTATATCCGAGCGTTTTCCTTTCAAGAGCTGCGAGTGATTTTTCTCTTTTTGTCTTTACTGTTGTTTTATTATTACTGATGACCTCATAGACCAGAGAGATCTGACAAGCTGCATTCACACCAATGCACAGATCTCTTGTGAAAAATAAGTCCGTCATAAAAGCATTTTTAGATGCAAGTATATTTTAAATTTACACACGTGTTCAACTGTCTAAATGTTTAGGTGCTTTAAGCGAGACAAAATGTTGATTAAGAAAATTATTTTAGTATTGATGCACTAGTTCTTTTGTGTATGGAAAATTTGGTTGATGACTTTATACTAAGCTTTTTGTCACAAATGATCTTGCATTATTTTGAGCACTTAATGAGGTTTGACTAATTAAAATAAGAGGCAGATGGAAGAATGATCTGGTTTGAACTGGATTCTGTATCCAAAGTCTATAATGGAGGATTTGTTTGTCAAAATTGATAATCAATAAGGCTTCCATCTGGGGGGTTAATAATGAATGACTTCCATTAATTCTGTCCCTTTTTTGTTCAAGGTTTTCAAAGTACTTCAAAGACCGACTCATTTCACGTACACATGATGTACTGCACAAAGACCTGCTTCACAAACTGCACTCCACATTTCACAGAAATCGAATGCTAAGACCCTGCTTTTACTGAAAGCTGAAAAGAGTCTTTATTTTGATCCAAATCATCACTAGGTTCTAAGTCTACTCTGGTTTGCTCTTAATGCATATTAATGACATGTGAACACATTGTATATTTAAATTACTACAGAATGCACTTTTCCCTCGCTTTCATATTTTTTTCTTCTCATTTTTAATCTGATTATTACACTCAGACATTTAACACATTAATTCAAAGTCATGCCTGAAGAAATCGAAATAATAATAAGGTAAAAGTAGACTTTTGCAGCATGGCTGTATGCCATATGTTAAAGTCCAATTTGAAACGTAAATGTTGCATATCTAAAGCCTTTTGTTTCCACTCTAGATAAAGCCTCAGACTGTCTATATAGGCAGACTACGACTGCCTTAAACTGCCCTTTATTATGCTTTTTTTAAAATTACCTTTCATATACTGTGTAATATAGCTTTTAAGGTAAAAAGGCTGCAAAGTTTTAAAGATCAAAGTGCCCGACAAATTGCCTAGTAAAAGTATGTTGTGGCACCTCCAGTCACTAGCCATGTTTCCATCTACACGTTTTTATTCAAAATACGTGATATCAAATGGAAAATACCTTATCGAAAACAGTAAAATTCGATAAAATGTCATGAATATCGACTCAAATGAAATACGTTTGGTCTCATCTGATTTGATCTTGATCGATATATGGGATATGCGATAAAAGCTGATGGAAACCTTAATTGCCGAATAAATAATGAATTGTGATTAAGTTTTAGGCCCTTTTACGGTTGCAACACGCCACAAAACATAGAAGACGAGTTCATTTCCGGCCAGTATTCCTGCTCTGTTTGCACATGGCGGATGTCAACAAAGACAGATGTAAGTGGACAAAGCAAAAAAATGCTTCAACCAAAGGATTTCCGTGAAGTGTCTCTGAACCACGATCTCCCAGAACTGTATGGAGCGTTGTCATTCCCACACCACAGGCTGCCTCCGTTGTCGTTGGGCATTGACGTGCATCTGCATAATCATAGCAATGTGTTTATAACGTCATTGTTTTCTAAGTAGATGGCGCGATCCGTTTTCTCTAGCAAAACTTTGTTCGCAAAAGTTTGCTTGAATGTTGTTCGATTCAGTGCGAAAATTAATGGAAACACCTTAAAATGTCTCAAATCAATTCGATATACCAATTTGATCGCAAAACAGCATGTGACATCATTATGGACAGGTTTTTATTTGCTTTAAAGCCGTTGGATGGAAACACACTTTCCCCAGCTTTATTCACATGAGTTTTTGTACCGAACTTCAGATAATTCGATTGAAAAGTGGATGGAAACATGGCTAGTGTCAGACGAGATTAGCAGCTATATTGACGTAATTGTAACGCAAAAACCAAAATAAATAGTCTAATTTAGTGATTTAAAGTAAAAACCCTTCAGGGCTCCAGACTAACTTTTCCAGTGGTTGAACTGGTGCTACCAACTTTCTCAGTTGGTCGCTCCAGCATTTGATTTGGTCGCACCTTTTTTTTTGCATGCCATGGGATGTTGATGTTGATGAAAAGAGGTTTTAATGGACCAAAGCTAGCAAAGGCTTTCTGGGTTGCTCTTATATATACCTGTGATATATAAATTATCATAGCCAAATTTCAGGATTTTCATGTATTTTGGCCAGTCATTTTAATCTATAATTTTAAGCAATTTACATCTGAATCATCTATCTATCTATCTATCTATCTATCTATCTATCTATCTATCTATCTATCTATCTATCTATCTATCTATCTATCTATCTATCTATCTATCTATCTATCTATCTATCTATCTATCTATCTATCTATCTATCTATCTATCTATCTATCTATCTATCTATCTATCTATCTATCTATCTATCTATCTATCTATCTATCTATCTATCTATCTATCTATCTATCTATTAGCATAATCTTTCTGTCTTTTAAAAATCATTAAACATCCAAATGTATGCATTACATTTTTTAAAAGATTAGAGTATTATAATAAGCTAATACAGATTTTTCGTTATCAAAGTTTTTAGTTGCAACAAAAATCAGAAATCTCACACTCCTAACCTAATTTCCTTTTCCTCAGTCGAGCGATTACTCTCAGGGGCACGCTGTTTCATGAGACATTTTCAATGCCTTAATTCGTGAATTCCTAATTGGCACTTCCACCATCAATGTGCAATGCACGTGACGTCTACGTTCGTCAATAAATAAACTGCATGTCTTGCGGAAGAACACTGTAGCCGGACCTATTTTCTCTCCATTAATGCCTACGGCAGAGTCACACAGGCACTGGGCAACTCCGCATCCGAAGTCAACCCAGGAATAAAATAGTCAGAATATAAACACTTATTATACGTAATGATTCAGGATAAGTCAAAAGCACGTTTTGGAAAATGAATTCATGATGTAGCCTACTCGTTCATTTCGAACATAAGTTACAGGACTGCAGCAGCTGATACAACGGCGTTCGTTTGTGCGAGCGTCCACTCGCAACGGTTGCGACCACATAAATTTGAACTCGCACATTCTCAAAACATGTGATCACTTCTCATATGCGACCAATTTGGTCGCAGTCAGTAATATTTTAGCTATTTTGTGCCACTGAATGTTATGGAATACCGGTACTACCTGTATGTTGTTGATCATGCAAACTGTGCATTCTAGGAAAAATGGAATAAATCTATCATGGGTTTGTTTGTTTGTTTTATTTGGATCCCCCATTAGCTTCAGCATAAGCTAAAAGCTATTATTATGGGTCATTACAAAAAACTCATTTAAATTTGGTCAACTAAGCCTCTTCTCGTTGACTATTAAGGACAGCCCAATTTCTGACACGTACTGTAATGTGATTTGCAATCTGTATTATGAGAAAGTTAAACCTATTGTAGGAGACCTCCAAAACAAAAATAGTATAGGGCACTTTAAGTTCCTGAATTAATATAATATTTTGGCGTTGTGAAACAGGACTGCTGTTGTTTATTAGTGCAAACTACTTGCTGCTGTCATCATAAGACCGTCTGTTATCCTGGATGTCTGCCAATACTGAAATCAGACCCATTAGACACAGAATCCCGACAGTAAATGTCATTCTCTTTCATTCCCTTATCCTTTTTTTGTTTACTTCTCAGATACAAGCTCTAGAGCTCTGAAATGCCTGCAATGTATAAGCGGAATGAATAAATGCTCGGGATTTATTGTCATAAAGAGCACACAGCGGCCATACATGGTAAAAAATGGAGACATAAGTGTCTGTGGAATTACTCAAAGAGACACCAAGTGGAGGAGGCTGGCAGGAGGTGTTGCTCTCGACTTCTGTTACACCACGTGGGGATTTATCGCTACGAGTTTCCTGGTCTTACAATCTGTGCTTTGATGTCCATTGCACAGACTGATAATAATAAGTCTTTTATATAGTCAGATATTGTAATAAATTCTACACCAAGGACAATCTTACAAGACTTAGATTAATGAAATCATTAATTATGGTTGTGTGTTAACATGAACACACAACTTTACTGCATACACTTCAAAGATGTCAAACATTTCTCATTTTTGCTTGGAATTAATGTAACAATGTGACTATTTGACAAATTATAGGACAGGAGACAAATAAAAGGAGTGTGGACCCCAAAAATAAAAATCCAGTCATCATTTACTCACCCTCGTGTTATTCCAAACATACAGTATAAGACTAAGATTGGAGTCCAATGTTGTTTTGAACAGCACTGACTTTCACTGCATGAAAGTGACTTTCACTTTCCCGCCTTGGGCCCTTCATCGATGCTTGCAGTGCCTTTAGGGTTACTGTGCATGACACGTGATAACATAACCCCACTTTGACTATTGAGAAGATGGTGTTGTAGTAGTGTGCTGTAGAGCTTGCATTGTTGTAGGCTTTAAGTGTGCACTGAGGGCACATATCAACCACAAAGTATGTGTGAGCAACCTTTTGAAACCCAAAATGAAAAATGAGATACCCTACGATCTCATGGACTTAATGGACACATGAAATAAGTACACAAGATTTAAAGTTATATGAAGTGTAGCATTTTGTTTAAAGCTCTGTTCAATTTATATTGTTAATCATTTGACAGAACTAATGGATAAAGTATAAATGTAACTTTTAAAAAACTATTAACGTTTTTTAATACTCATCCATTACACATTTTTTCATAGACCAAACACAACATAATTCTGGTTTATAGTACATTTGCATTCAAAGGCTGACACCTTGTACGTGCTCCTCGTACACGAAAAGTACAAAGTACGAAAGCAGTGCTTTCCATCTTGAAACTCAGCGGGGAGCACACTCTGGACTACTTCAAAGGGCTGAAGGCACCTGCAAAGTTTTGGCATTCTACCAGCTATATATAGGATATTAGGATATATGAAACGATGAGATCTACACTCACCGGCCACTTTATTAGGTACACCTGTCCAACTGCTCGTTAACACTTAATTTCTAAGCAGCCAATCACATGGCGGCAACTCAGTGCATTTAGGCATGTAGACATGGTCAAGACATGGTCATCTCCTGCAGTTCAAACCGAGCATCATTATGGGGAAGAAAGGTGATTTGAGTGATTTTGAACGTGGCATGATTGTTGGTGCCAGAAGGGCTGGTCTGAGTATTTCAGAAACTGCTAATCTACTGGGATTTTCACGCACAACCATCTCTAGGGTTTACAGAGAATGGTCTGAAAGAAAAAAAACATCCAGTGAGCGGCAGTTCTGTGGGCGGAAATGCCTTGTTGATGCCAGAAGTCAGAGGAGAATGGCCAGACTGGTTCGAGCTGATAGAAGGGCAACAGTGACTCAAATAACCACCCGTTACAACCAAGGTGGGCAGAAGAGCATCTCTGAACGCACAGTACGTCGAACATTGAGGCAGATGGGCTACAGCAGCAGAAGACCACACCGGGTGCCACTCCTTTCAGCTAAGAACAGGAAACTGAGGCTACAATTTGCACAAGCTCATCGAAATTGGACAATAGAAGATTGGAAAAACGTTGCCTGGTCTGATGAGTCTCGATTTCTGACTGCGACATTCGGATGGTAGGGTCAGAATTTGGCGACTACAACATGAAAGCATGGATCCATCCTGCCTTGTATCAACGGTTCAGGCTGGTGGTGGTGGTGTCATGGTGTGGGGAATATTTTCTTGGCACTCTTTGGGCCCCTTGGTACCAATTGAGCATCGTTGCAACGCCACAGCCTACCTGAGTATTGTTGCTGACCATGTCCATCCCTTTATGACCACAATGTACCCAACTTCTGATGGCTACTTTCAGCAGGATAATGCGCCATGTCATAAAGCTGGAATCATCTCAGACTGGTTTCTTGAACATGACAATGAGTTCGCTGTACTCAAATGGCCTCCACAGTCACCAGATCTCAATCCAATAGAGCATCTTTGGGATGTGGTGGAACGGGAGATTCGCATCATGGATGTGCAGCCGACAAATCTGCGGCAACTGTGTGATACCATCATGTCAATATGGACCAAACTCCCTGAGGAATGCTTCCAGCACCTTGTTGAATCTATGCCACGAAGAATTGAGGCAGTTCTGAAGGCAAAAGGGGGTCCAACCCGTTACTAGCATGGGGTACCTAATAAAGTGGCCGGTGAGTGTATATATGTGTACCGAGTTTCATATTATTACATGCAAACGTGTTTGATTTATGGACCAAGTTAAGTACCCACACCCGGGTACCAGATTGAGCCTGACCCTGATGGCCGCGGGTTTGAGCATGTCAAGGGCCCCAAAAGTGCCCAAATAGTTGTTAAAAAATAAAATACAAATTAATTAAGTCAAAAATTAAGTATTTCAAGGCTTGGGCCCTAAATATCTTCTTTTGTGTCCTAGAGATAAAAATAAAACTTTTGAAATGACATGAGGGTGAGTGGTGACCCCTTTTAGAAACAGAATTAAAGTTAACCATGAGACTCTTCTTTTTTTGTTATACTACTGGATGCAGTTCAGTCATTTGATGTTCTGCCATTGAATATAAAACAGACTTTAATTCAGAGCATAAGGCGGTTTTAAATGAAAGTGCCAGACCTCTGCATGCGTTTAATACATCTGTTTTTCATAATTTACAGCATCATGTAGGCATGTGAAATGTAAAATGATGTCATGCTACAGAAAACAGGTGTTAATGAAGCAATTTCGCTAATCTTGGTGTTTTATTTGCCTGGGCAAATGAGACTGGGACAAGAATAGAACAGTACCAGATGGGTTGTTGAATGGTCTTCCAACATGTTAAAATTTCAGTCTCTATTTCACTTTTAGTCCAGCTCGCAGAAAAACTCTTAAAAATAAAGGTTCCTCATGACACAATTGTAGCACCTTTGTGAACCCATTACAAACAATTATATTTGAATAAAGGGAAACACTACCGGCTCGTGGGGAAAAGTCCAGACTCTCCGGATTGCCACTCCACTACTGACCGGCGGCCACAGTATCACTTGTTTATCTCATGACAGCTTCAGCTTCTTTGTTGAGGTCCATAGGGAGGCACTGGAAGCGTGAGCTGCACACACCAACATAAAATATGTCTCTTACAAATCTGGAACACGGTCATTCATAAAAGTATCATACTAATAAATTTAGGAATCATGACGTTTTTAATTTCTGAGAATCGCAATACTTTTGAAGTATCGGTGCACTGTTTAACACTAGTCTGAGGATGTGAACAACTCCAGGTAGAACGTCACGGGTTGCAATCTCATAATTATGTGGCATGACACAGAATAAGCTTGTTGTTTTAGTTCAGGAAGAACTGTAAAAAGTGGCTGCTGAACCGAATGCAATGACTGAATGAATAATGTTTTGGTCCCATCACTTGCACAGAAGAAACATGTTTTAATATGTAGACCACTTCTATTATTGATTGCCATCAGGATGTGAAGAGAGTTTCAACCAGTACAACAAAAAGTGTTTAAAACAAATTGCCTACCCTACCTTTAATTCAGCGACGAACAATCAATAGGAAATCCCAGTGCCGCAAGCGAGGAGGTCAAAGAACAGCTGACACATTTGAGGTGTCAGCCCTTCCTGAACATAACCAGTGTGTAACACCTTATAAGGGATATAAAGTCAAACACACCACTTTCCACACACACAATCTGCTGCACTGTAAACCACATCTGCAGATGATAAGACAGAGGTCTATAATGACTACTGCTAATTGTAATGAGTGCTCAATGTAGTTTAAAGCAAGAGGCCACCATTAAGTTGTAATTAGCATCCTCCTGGCAGCCATTACAAGGATAGAAACAATGCTGATTTCCCACAGGAATCAACAGCCATTGAGTGTTTTACGATGTTTTTTCCCCTTGATCCACTAAAATTCATTACAATCAGGCTGTGACAAATCCAACATTAAACATATTTGTGGGAAAAGCTATAATTGTAATGCCGCCTTTTTCACCAACATTCAAATAAAATCACACTGTGCGTGTTCGCTTTTTTTCTTGAAATCAGTGGAAATGAATTGATCATCAGCTAAAGGTAATGCTTAGGGAATCTCTGACTGTGCTTTATGGGGTGAGACAGCCCTGGCAAGAGGCACGCTGCACTAATATGGAATGAGAGATTTATTGGAAACCAACTACGGCTCATCAGAGGAGAGAACCTGTCTCCAGAGATCAATTTGAAGTCTTTAACTTAGTTCACCAGTCCATATCACTTTGCCAAGATACTTGTTGCCATGAAGTCTGACTATTTTCTGAATGTAATAGCTAAGATAAGGGAGGACGGTATGTATAGTGGGATTTAAGAACAGCCCTATACACTACCAGTCAAAAGTTTGGAATCATTTTTATAATAGTTAAAAGTACCGGTAGTTGCTTATGCTTACCAAGGCTGAATTTACTTATTCAAAAATAAAATAAAAAATAGTAATATTAAAATATGTCAAATAGATTAAAATGTATAATTTAAATGTATAATTTAATTTAAAATTTCATTAATTAAAATTTTAATACATTTTCTATTTTAATATATATTTTTTATATTTATCAAATAATTCTTTACATGATTTCCACAAAAAAATAAAATAAGTAGCAAAAACTTATAAATAACTGAGTACCAATAATAATTGGCACCAAATTAGCATAAGATTTCTGAAGGATCATGTGACACTGGAAGACTGCAGTATTGATGCTGAAATTTCAGATTAGCCATTATAGGAATAAAGTACAATTTTAAGTGCATTACAATAAGTGTCTTATCTTATTTCTAATCAAATAAATGCAGCCTCTGTGAACATAAGATGCATATTCCAGGAAAACAAACAAACAGACAAAAAAAAAAACAGAGCTGCAGCATCTGTGAAGTGGTTGATGCTGGCACTCTGCATGCAATTCAGCCTTTTACTGGATCCAACTCTGCATGTTATATGTGCCAGATCAGAATGACTCCCACTCCCAGCCACTAAAACAATTGCTGAGAGAGTTGGGCCTTACACTGCATAACAGTGAGAGAAAGCACGGAAATTCATTAAGAACATAATACCAGAGACTATACTCATATTAATTTAAAGCCTGATGAAAAGCACTGTTTAACCAAGTCCCTTCAGAAAGCTTTTAGTCCTCTCTTTGTGACTGGAATACATTATTTGTTAGCTAAAATTATAGCAAAACATAGCTACACATAGCACACAATATTTACCAGAGGGAGTATAGTTGTGTGCTCATTTTGGGATACAAATTATGCCTTCAATTAAATGGGAAGAGGCAAACTGGATGTTTCCTGTAACTTCATGAAAGACCTTTAAATAAATGTGCTTCTAAAATAATGAGGTTTCAGTGTAATTTGGGACCCAAGCTTACATTATCAAGTATGTTTCAGGTCACGTACACATTTTAAATGATAACACATCTTAATATGACACACACATTACTATATCAATAACACACACTATTTCCTTATAGACTGCTGCCACTTAAGAAAACAAAGTTTCGAAATATATTAGCAGCTAATTTAAAACACACCGGCTTCCGGTACTGGGAATTTCCGCGTCCATGAGGTGAATAATCATCGTTTTAAAATAAATACACTAATTTGTAATTTTGTGAAAGATATGGTATGGCACATGGTGAATTTATCAAATAACTGTAGAGGCCTATAGTAACCATGTTATTTTCACAGAAATTCCTATAATTTTTAAAATGGAAAGTATATCTATCCGGAAGAAAGTATAAAGAGCGTCAAATTAAAATATATTTATATGAAGCATACTTACATCAACGGCTCAGTTGGTAAAATCCCATATAAAGACTTTCTGTGGTAAAATGCAGCTTTCTCGTTGTAAAGTGATTAAATCACCATTCACCAAAGCCAATATCTCCCTCTAGTGGAAATATTTGAGTAGTAGCTTTAATTTTTGAGGATAACGTAGCCCACCGAAAAGGCAAACAAATAGTGAGCACCGTAAACTGTTTTTATGTCGTAACATGAAAACATTTTTATGGGCCTTAAGCACATGTAGTTGCTGTGGCAAATGAACGAACTGTAGCCTATCCTGAATGGTCGTTTGTGGTTAAAAATCAAGATAATGTTTAATAGTTAGTTTTGACGTTTAAGATGTTCTTTGAATTAAGTTAATTTTCCCAGATGTTCTAAACTAGATGTTTAGAACATCTAGTTTACAGAAGCTGCAAGTATAATGATGCTATGAGAATCTTATTAAGGAGACCTAGATGGCATAGTGCAAGTGAAATGTTGGTCAGTGTACGAGTAACCACTTTTAAAACACTGTTTATAGATTTATCTGTTGACTCAATGACTCTAAAAATGAAATTATTGTGAGTTTAATAAATTTAAGGGTTACACGGTATCAGTCAAAGCTGTGGAGACACTGGTACTGGTGTATTTTGTAAGTCTATGTTCACAAAATTGTATGGTTGTAATGGATTGTATGGGTTGTGTATGTTTTTCTTCTTTTTTTTGGTTTGTTTGTTTTTCTTTTTCGCTTCTTTTTTTCTCTTTCTTTCTTTTAAATTGGACTTTGAGTCTGTAATAAAGTTTTGATTGATTACCCATGATCGACTTCACAATTTATAGTACATACATACTAGGCCTAAAAATTCTAGTTTAGGTACAATGAGTGCTTTAGAGTGATCATGCATGGAACCATGTACTGTGTCCATGGACGTTGAAAGAATTTATTGAGTTTGAATTAAGTAGCCTAATCATTTTAAAAGTAAAAAACAAAAATATTTACAAATATACAAATACATATTTACAATTAAGCAAATTTGTTACTAATAGAAAATATATTATATGATCTTCATCTTCAACATTTAACATTTGATTTAAAAAACAAATTTCAGAGTTATAGCATTATGGACATATCAATTACAACATAATAGTCAAGCCCTCCTTCATTCTCCTTTCATGAATGTGTTTTTTATCAGGACAGGTAGTCTCTGGATTGATATTGTCAGCAGGCCCTGAGTCTGTTTCCTCAGAAATGTTAGTGCCTGTGTCTTCTTTGTGACTTAAGTTAGAGAATATGAGCTCAGACTCTTTCAGGGCATCGATTGTGTGGCCGGTGTCGGTCATGTTGGATTCTGTGAGAGTGCTAGTGCCACTGCTGGAGTCTGACTGACCAGCGTTGGTTTGATTGTCAGATGCTGTCTCAACCAGGTCTTGATGTGTTTCCTCAGTGTCCCCTGCCAGTTCCCTCCTCAGACTTTGTGCTCTGTCCATGTAGTTCATACACAGTTCGGCATCAGGCATGTAGTTGGCATGGATCTCTGCGAGCTTCATGTAGATTATGTACAGCGTGCTTAGGCTTTCTTTTGTCCTCCAGAGCAGCTGCCAACGCTAAATGGTAGTAACCCATGGCATCAAATGCATCCTAAAGCATAAATAGCAATAAACATTTACATTCTTCATAAAATGCATACACCCTGAATGCTACTGTTAAAATTCGGGCTTTATTCACTAATAGTTTATATGGGCAAAAACATTTTCACAAAATAATAAATAAAACTTTAAATGATGCATAACAATTATTCTCAGATGTAAATGCAGCTAGTAATTTGCATAAAACACAACCAAAATATTGGTCAATGTTATTTCGGCATAAAACGTTCATAAGCAGATTTTAAACAAACATGCTTGTCTAGACTGGTTAAATGATTTTAATAATTTCTATGTATGAAAACATGTACATTGCTTATCTTACAATCAAAACATTCATGTTACACATTATGTCTCACCTTTAATCTGTATAGGGTTATATCAGCCAGTCTGCAGTATACTTTAACATAGTACCGAAGTTCAATATCATGTTCAAATGCAGTGGGACAGAGTGAAAGAGACTTCAGGTAGTAGTTCTCAGCCATCTCATACTTCCCTAGAGAGAAGTACACTGATGCAAGACGATGGAAGGACACTCTCTCATTTAAAGTAACATCTGTAACAAATACACATCAAAACAATGTCAGGTTACTACTTTTTCCTTTCAGTCAGAAAATAAAGTAACTCCAGTTTTAGCTAACTACCATCACAAACATAATTATTTATGAAAAGACAGTTTTAAATAAATAAATAAATGGCTGAGCAACTGCAGTGGGAAAAGTACAAGCTATCCAAATCATTAGAGCACTTAAATTGTACAGCATTACAGCCAAACTAATGTCTTTGTATGATAAGTACAAATATACACATTACATACACAACATATACAAATTTGAAAAACTGCTTTATGCTTTGTAACACCGGCACGGACACCGGCAAGGGCACACCAACACTGACACGGAAATGGACACCGGCACAAACACTGACACGATGGCACAGACACCAGCATGAACAACGGCAATGGCACCGGCACAAACAAAATAGAAGTTATTTGGAAGAATGTGGCAAACCAAACACTTGTTGGTCTCCAGTGACACGGACACATTGGCTAAAAAAAATAATAAAATAAAGCTAAAAATAAAATAGCAAAGTTTCATTCACTTCAATTTGGGCATCTAAAGTGAAAGTCAGTAGGGGAAGGGCAAACTCTGTTTACGTGGCTGCAGCGCTGCACAATACCGGTGTAGCAGTCGATTCTGTTCCCTTTACCCAATCATACTACAAATCATGCATATCGGTAGTTGCCCAGTTACCATACGTACCATCAGGACTGAATATGAGCAAGATGCACAACTGAATGTACGGAAAGCCAAAAGGTTAAAAAAAATAATATTTTTTCCCCAAATCTAAGCCTTTTAAAAAAGAATAATAATAATTTTATTAGAAGCGAGTTTTTCCCCATCTGTCACTTCAATACACATTCTTTCTTTTAAAGGGTTCTGCCCGTTTTTCAAGTCAGAGCAGTTGCCCCTCAAAATTCCTGAATAATTTAGAGTTACAAAAAATAAAAATAAAAAAATATAACATATAATTGTTATAATATGATGACATATAATAATATAATATTGCTGGCTATAGGGTGGTCGGCTCTCAGATTTCTAAGGTCTTATGGGTTTGGAACGACATGAGGTTTAGTGATTAATGACAGAAATTTCATTTTTAGGTGAATTAACCTTTTAAATATTCTTCAAATGTTGTATGCTGTAAAGAAGGGGTTCTCAACTCCAGTCCTTCGCGAGCCACTGCTTTGCATATTGTGTATGTCTCCCTTATTTAACACACCTGATTCAAATCCTCAGCTCGTTAAGATGTCTCCTAAAGAGCTGAGGATCTGAATCAGGTGTGTTAAAGGATTAGTTCACTTTTGAAAAAACTTTTGCTGATAATTTCACTCACCCCCATGTCATCCAAGATGTCCATGTCTTTCCTTTCCTCAGTCGAAAAGAAATTAAGGTTTTTGATGAAAACATTCCAGGATTTTTCTCCATATAGTGGACTTCCATGGGAACCAGACGGTCCAAGCTCCAAAAGATCATTAATAACAGTTTCAGATGCAGCTTCAAATGTCTTTAAATGACACCAGACGATGAATAAGGGTCTTATCATGCGAAACGATGGGTTATTTCAAAACTTATTCCAAAAATGTAACTTTTCTAAGGACAAATGGTAGCCTAACTCTATTCTGGAGGCACGTTTGTAACGTCACGTAATACGTAATTACGCTCAAAAGGTCACGGCGACGTAGCCGGAAGTACAGAATCAAAATCGTCCGACATCATTATTTTACCTTTTAATTCCTTTTTTTTTTTGTAAACGGCGTTTGAGTTAGTTTGCACGTTCAACCTATGTGTTCAACTTACTGACTCTGTACTTCCAGCTACGTCGCCCGTGACCTTTTGAACGTTATTACGTATTACGTGACGTTACAAACGCGCCTCCAGAATAGAGCTAGGCTACCATTTGTCCTTAGAAAAGTTACATTTTTGGAATAAGTTTTGAAATAACCCATCGTTTCGCATGATAAGACCCTTATTCATCGTCTGGTGTCGTTTAAAGACATTTGAAGCTGCATCTGAAACTGTTATTAACGATCTTTTGGAGCTTGGACCATCTGGTTCCCATGGAAGTCCATTATATGGAGAAAAATCCTGGAATGTTTTCATCAAAAACCTTAATTTCTTTTCGACTGAAGAAAGAAAGACATGGACATCTTGGATGACATGGGGGTGAGTAAATTATCAGCAAAAGTTTTTTCAAAAGTGAACTAATCCTTTAAATAAGGGAGACATACACAATATGCAGAGCAGTGGGTCGCAAGGACTGGAGTTGAGAACCCCTGCTGTAAAGGATATATGTCTCCAGCAGGGGGCAACATAGGTTAAGACTTACAAGCAAAAGACCTAGTCAACTGACTTTCACAAAACCTTTCTTTCTTTCCTAATTTTATGTGGCCCATGGTCAGAATTTTCTGAATAGTGCATAATTGGCTTTCATTTCCATGGTTCCATGGCTTTTTAGGAATAGATGCATGTAAAGGTCTTACCAGTTGCGGCGCTGACCTGCACTGCAAGTGTGGCATACTGCAGTGCTTCCTCGTGAGTGTTTCTGCTTCATCAGGAGCTCTGTAAGTTTGTTCAAAAGCCTGAACTCTGAGTGCACATCTTTAATGCTGCGTGCAAATGGCAAACTCCCATCCTTAAAAAAAAAAAAAAAAAACAGCAGATAGATTTGATTTAGAATATGTAGGAATCCATGCTAAGTCACATGGTATACATCTCCTAACCATTGCTTTGGTTCTATCTATTGGGCACTGATAGTGAAACCTACCCTGTAAAAAGGTAGGGCAGCCAGTTGGTTTCTGTGTCCTTTGAAAAACACATCTCCTGCTTCCTCATAAATGCTCATAGCAAAGCATGGGTCATTCATCCTCAGGGCTGTCTTTACTGCTGCCTATTAAAATTTGTTTATGGAGAAAGAAGTTATCAAAACAGCTGATAAAAACATGCATGTATATGACATGGCAATAAGTTTCTTTTTAGAAATGACCAGACTAAAAAAAGTAATAGTCTTAATGGTGGGATATTTTTCCAAATGGATAACTAACTCCTTTTGAAATACCCTACTTCGAATCGTTGACTTACCTGCAGGTACATGTCAGCCAGTTCATCTTCATGGATCAAATAATGAGATACGGCCCACTTGCAGCCATGTCTCTGACTCTTCCAGTCTTTTCCCCAGGTCTATGGAAATCCTTAAGCTTTGCTTTGAGTAATCAAGTGACTTCCTCGATGACCTGCAGTGATTTTAATAAAACAATTACTTTTGACTTTTGACCAATTAATTTGTTTCAAATGGATCAAGTTTAAAAAAGTATTGACAATGGTACTATATTATGTAGTATGTGCAGATTACAGTAGTGCTCACTTCTCAGTGTTGAGTGAGAGATAGAGGTTGCTTAGGAGTTCCAGGAACTCTCCTTCAAGCTGTTTATTCTTTAGTGTTCTGCACAGTCCCACACAGTGCTCATAGTAAACAATACACTGTCCATACAGCAGCAAATCTGCGTAATGGCGACTTAGAACTTTTGCCACCACCATTTGACCTGCATTTGGAAAGGAATTCGTGTTATTATTCTTACACTATAAATGAAATACCGGCATAAAATTAATTCTCTGTTCATTTAGAAATTAGGTTTGTGACAGAAGGTTTAAAAATGGTAGGTGACTCCAAAAAGTATTTAGACACTTTTTGACACTTAAAAAATATATATCTGAATATCATTGCATTACTTGTACAATTTTAAACCAAATGGCATCTGCAAATAAATTATGTTTTTTTTTTTTACTAATTTCACATGTGAGAATTTTATTTTTTATATAATTAATATAACCAATTGGACTTGTGGATGTTTTTGTGGTTAGTAGAATAACTGGTGCAAGTAGAATAACCACAAGTGTAGTTCATCATATTAATAATGAACATGTTTGACAAAAAGAAAGTGTTCTAAACTTTGAACAATGTTTATATTTTTTATATTTTGAAACCTAGCAATCTTCATTTTGTGAAATGTTTTGATTGGAAATTTTGATGGTGCATTATTTCTTTAAAATCAATGACATTCATTTTGAAATTGTATTTTTTTCCTAAGTGTCCAAGTACTTTTTGGGGCCACTGCAGGTATCAGGTATAGTTGCAACCTAAAACATAAAGTCTTGAACACTTACTGTGCAGATTTTTGGCACTAATAGCAATCAGGAGGCCCATCTCAAAGCATATTCTGACCTCTTGACTCCCTCCTCTATCCTTGTAGCTCCTGCCCAGCCAGAGAAGAGCCTGGACATGCTCCTGATCTGTGGGACTCTCTGAGAGAAACTGGAATAAATGCAGTGATCTGAGCAAGAAACACTCTGCTAGGCCCGAAGCCCTAGAGATAGAGACAAGCAACCCAAGTTAGCCAGAGCTAGTGCTTCATTACGCTTGTTTCCATTCTCTAGGGAGATCTGCAGAGCGCTGATAAACATTTCTTGCTGCCTCCTGAACTCTGCCCTGTTTGCGGAGGCATAGGGCTAGGAGATTGTAGACTACACCAAGCTGTGTCCGGACTGTCGGTTTCATTCAAAGACTTGAGCAGTGGGTGCAGAGTGTTCTGAGCTTGTATGGGTTCTTCCGTTAGAGACCAAGAGCCAGGCCAGCAGAATGGATGCCTCGAAGCCCTCCTCCTCATTAATTTGACTACCAGTTTGTGCTGCCTGTTGGGCAAAGGGCACAGCCTTCTCTAGAGCTCCATGCTGTTGGTAAACACTAGCTAGGCACAGGCATAGGTCCCTTTGAGTCCTTGGGTCTTCCCCTTGACTAGCTATGGACAAGGCCTGCTGAAGGTAAACCACCACCTGTGTGGGAAGCACAGAATTACTTTCCTTCCAGTGAGGATTAAGCCTGGCTGAGTTTCTGATAAAGAGTTCAATTTTCTGGAATGCATCATCCAAGGAATGGTCTTGCCCAGAGTCTAAACTTAAAGAAGCTAGAGTGAGGTAGGGCAAATACTTTTTATGGTAAAGCCTGCACAGCATCCAGTTGAGATCAATTGGGGCAGTTGGCCTCCCAACTTCAGCAGACAAAGTCATGCTAAGGAACTGAAGCCTCTCTACAAAAGGTAAAGCATCCTCTATTTTCCTTAGACGTATGAAGAGACAGAGAGAGAGGTAGCATGTCTAAGCCTCTAGGTACTTGTCCTTTTCAATTATGGCTTTGCGCATGATTGGTTTGAGCAGCTCGAACTCATCCACAGAGCAGAAGTTGTGGCAGGGAAGACACAGAATCAGAGCACTTGCCTTATCCAGCGTAAATGGCAGCTTATCCATCATTTTCTGTTTGAGGTAAACAGCAGTGAGATTAGTGTACAGGGCAATTAGAAGTGGCTTGTCATCAAAACCCTTTACAGGGACCTTTAAAGCTTCCTCAAAGTACACTCGTGCTTGAGAGAACTTCAGTTTCTTGGCACATAGCCGACCAAGGAGGAAGCAAACTCGCCGGTGGGCCCAGAGCATCCTGCCTTTTTTAGCTCCTTCCCGAAAGTTTTCCAGATGTTGAAGCACCTCGTCTTCTGGAAGGCAATTGAAGAAAGTGTCCAGAAAAGAGTAAGAAAGGTCGTAAAGAGTCTGTAAAGTGTCCTGAAAATATTCCAGGTTGAGGAGGGTCAGGATTGGGTCACACCTCTCTGCTTCATCAGCCTCCCAGATACATTCATCCATGAAGTTTGGAGGGTCTTCCTCATATTCGTCCATCTCTCTCGAAGGTGTCTTCCAGGCTGAAAGAGAGGATCTCAGAGTCCCGGTTGAGATGATTCCGAGAGGCATGTAATGATTGCCGTGGGGACGAGTGGTAGGGAGTTACGTCACTCTTTTCAGATATGGTGCTTTTTCTTTGATCCACTGTAGTTTTCTGTTCTGCTGATTAAAAAGTGTAAATGTCAGATTTTTGGATTGTACATAGAAAATTATGTAGTGAAAGAGGAAAGAAAAGGAACATTTTGAAGGTATGATTTATTAATATAGGTTTCTATACATAACTTTAAAAAGGGGCTTACCTGACATTGGATGGTTTCTTATGTAAGTGAAATCAGAGTCATCAAGTCTGTCTGCAGTGTGAAAGAGTAATTTTATCAACACAGGATGAAATAAAGCACAGATTTGTCCCCACTGTAAGGGATACTCCATTTTTTTTATTTATTTATTTTTTTGGAAATAGGCTCATTTTACCACTACCCCAGAGTTAAACAGTTGGGTTTTACCGTTTTCGAATGTATCTAGCCGATTTTTTGATATTTAGAAGAATATCAGTAACCAGACAGTTTCCGGTCCCATTGACTTCCATAGTATATTTTTTTTCCTACTATGGAAGTCAATGGGACCAGAAACTGTCTGGTTACTGATATTCTTCTAAATATCAGAAAATTGTCTGAATGGATTTAAAAATGGTAAAACTCAATTGTTCAACTCTGGGGAGTGGGAAAATGAGCCTATTCCAAAAAAGTGGAGTATCCCTTTAAAGGGACATTTCACCCAAACATGAAGATTCTGTCAAATACTCACCCTCATGTCGTTGCAAATCTATATGAACATCTTTCTTCTATGATTCGACATGAGGGTGAATAAACTGGCATAATTTCATTTTTGGATGAAGTACTCAATGGATTGGAAGTAAACAATATTAGAGGTCTCACAGAGAGACAATGCGTAGTCTCTTACCCAATCTGTACACAGTGCTAATGTCAGTGGAGAATAGATTTGCCAGTACATCAGACTGACAGGGCTCAAGGCAAGGGTTAAGTTTAGATAAGGCTGCCCTTTCCTCCTTACTCAGAAAGAGCAATTGTCCATCGCTGTGCAAAGCCAACAAAGACAACATTATCAACCACATGACTCTCATTCGGATCGCTTCATCACATCATCACATAACTCCACTAGCCCTCCTTCCAACACCCTCATCACCCCCAGCAAGAGAGGCACATTCAACAAAGGTCAACAGAATAAAATAGCATTTGCCAGCTGGTTGCTTTCAATTGGTATGTCAGTATTGTTCAGAAGCACATTAGAGGAATGGTTTTACAAAATAAAGAGAAGGTCATTTGTTCGAGCACATGCTGAATCAATGAATATTAATAAATACAGTTGAAATAATTACTTACAGAGGCTCGATACTCTCAGGTTTTACATGGGCCTTGTGAACAAATCCTATCTCTCCACTGGTGAGGTGTCTTCCTATGAACATGTTCAGGGTATTGAGTAGAAATCCTTCAATCTTGATTATGTCTCCCTGGCATAGGTGCAGCTCATCTTTACCCATTGGGAAATGGTCCACTACTGCCACACAGGTACCCACCACTAAAAGGGAAGCCAAAAGAAAGGGCAGATTTACTATTTAACTTAATATGTCTAATAATTAAACAAACATTATGGGTTTAATATAAGCTAAAGTTGGCTGACAGAATTTATGGCATAATGTTGATTTCAACACAAACAGACACAAAAACCAATTCTACTGATAAAACAAGTGTATTATTTGAGCTGTGTAACTGTTGAAATCATTTTATAGTATTTTTGTGTTGCAATATTACATCTTGAGAACAGTGAGTATTTTAACATGTGTGAATTAACTTCCATTGTAAGTGCCACACTGTAACCTAACAAAGGGGTAATTATATTTTGTGATAAAAATAATTTTGTCGTTTTGTGATAATATGCATTATGTCACACATTTTGTTGACTGAGCTTTCTGAACCCTGAATATTCTTTTTAAAGGCAACCTTCTGGAATAGTTTCCACATACACACCTACAGGATGATCAAAGAGCCCTTCTGTAACTGGAATCCCTCCTGCATTTCCAGGATATTTCTTAAGGAACCACCTAGGAAGAACAGTTTGTATATGTAAGGGATAATCTTAAATAGTATGTTTCTTCCATGAGAACACGTGTAGAACAAAAGTAGCTGTTCCCACAAAACCTCACATTACATGTGCTTCAAAATTCAGAGTCACTCACTGGTAAAATGGATAAGGCAGAGGTTGCATTTCATGAACAGGGACTAGGCCATGTTGACCCGTGGACAGCAGTATACCCTCCCACATGGCCTCTTGTCCTATGTCTTTCACCATGACAAGGTCATTCCTCCTGTAGGTCAAGGTCAGTTCCTCTTCCTCCTCTTTGCAGTCACTGTTGTATAAAGTCTTAGAAAAGAATGTACCTGAAACAGTAATGATGCGTTCCTTAGTCATTAACTATTCCTGATTTATAATCTTCAGTAGGTTCCTAACATACTTTTCAAATTTTCAAAGTGGATTCATAAACAAGATAACTCCAAAGAATACAGTTTGTCCCATAAATTGATGTTTTTAAAATATATATGGTTATGTCTGCGATAGATTGTTGTCTTGAGTAGAGGGCATCATCAAATACTAAAATTAAGAACAGAGGAGACTTTGGTATGAATGAGGTGGCTAACATTATAACTAATTATTCTTAGAAGCAAGATATTTTGTATGTAACAAAACTTGAGGAAATGTTGAGTCTACAAAATGAAAAACATACTCTCCCATCTTTTCTAAACAAGAGGACACTGTAATCACTTCACATTTTTACACAATCTTATTATCAACTTATGTGACCTCCGAATCGGTTAAGCAGCAATGTTTCAATAGTGGACTTTAGAACAGACTGCAGATGTGTAAATCCATATTGTTTTATCAGTTTCTCAATTTACGGTTTGTTTACTGCTTGGTTAAAGGTGATGTTGTTGACTGCAAGTGGAGGCTCCTTACCTTCCTGTAGCAGAAGTCCTAAGTAAAGAGTAGCTAAGTGGTCTTCATCCACTGTTACACAGATCTCAACATCGCTCAGCAATGCAGGGTCCAGCCAGAATGACTGGTCACATAGAAAGTTTTCAAGACATCTTGCTACATATCCTAGAATATAATAGTTTTACTTGTTAAGCTATAAAAGTTCAAGAACGTATGAATATACTGCAGAACAGGGTTGCCCAATCCTATGTCTGGAGATCTGCTGTACCTTCCAGCAAAGTTCAGCTCCAATCCAGATCAAACACAACTGAAGCAGCTAATAAAAATCTTATAGGAGCACTTGGACAAGGTGTGTTGGATGTGTGTCTCCAGAAACAGGATTGGGCAACCTGTAGAACTACTAGCATGTTAGTTACACTGATACTAACCGAGTGCCAGGTAAGTGGAGAACTTCCAGATCTCCTCGACAGTCTTAAAGGTGATGATAAAGCTGTCTTTCTCTGCATGAACGGACACTAGTCGTGCAGACAGATCCTGTGTGTATAGTATCAACAATCACTTAATACAATGAAAATTGAAATAACTTGCGTGATCAATTGTAATAAGTTCCTCAGTGGTGCCAGATCATGTTCCGTGTCTGACCTTAAAGAGCTGGACGACATCCTGACTGTTGCTTTCTACTACCCGCAGTCTTGTACGTAAGGCCTCCTGAAGCTCACTGTCAGGTGATACGCTAAATCGGCGTCTCCCACTAAACAACAAAACAACATCTCCAAGAAGCAAAAGGGAATGGAGTTAATTTCCACCGCAAAGAAACCAAGATTTACGATCAGTTGCATTAGCAGCAACATGAATGCTGCAGTGATGTTGGGTGTGATTTATTAATGCAACACAACAGCGGTAATATGCTTAACAAGCCAATTGCAGTTTTTGCAGGAACAGCACTATGAGTGACCACATCACTAAAGGCATGCCATTAGGGCATAGGTTAGAGTGTACACATTAAGGAAGTCTGGCATTAGAAGTGTAGCCATTAAAGGCCATTATGGAGATGGAGGGCATTATTTCAATGCAGATCTACAGGACACAGAGATCCATTCTGCAGATACCTGGAGAGAAGCGTTCTCCTGCTGAAGATACTGTGCTGCTTCCGCTGAATGTTTCCTTCCTCTTCCAGTAAATCTCTCTGCTTCTGCCTTCTGCCTCCACCTCGGCCTCGTCCTCCACTTCCTCATCTCCAATTCCAAAACAAAGGAAACTGGGGTCAACGCAGCTTTAAAGAATTCAATTGAAGTTGGTGTGTAGTTTCGTGAACTTTAATAGCACATCAGAATTATGACTGTTTATGGTTAATCAGTAAACTTACAGAAAAGTAACACTGAATGACTGAAGAGAGATTAGAGTGATGCCCTTTTTATTAGTGAATAATTAAGGACAAGAGGGTTCCCTCTGTCTGAAGTTATGCACTTCCCACGTTTGAATATAAATGGTTATCAGCATAGCTGCCAACTCTCACGTATTGGCCGTGAGACACACTCATTTGATTGGTTTTACATGCTCACACGCCACACCCACGATTTAGGTTTCAACACATGAGTGTCAACCCGGTCGGTCAAATACCAGAAAATGATTTTATCTTTAGATCTACCTATCGCTTGTGATCGACTAATTATGCCTCAAATTAGTTAAAATCCCCCACCCCCATTGGCAAAATCGCACTCCAAGCTTAACTCAAAAGTTGGCGGCTATGCATACTGTAGTTCCTCATTCCATGAGACAGTTGGTGCTAATTTGCATGTATATAAAAATATCAGAGCTGTGTTTCTTTTTACAAGCACATAAAGTTGTGGACATAAACAGGAAGTGCAAGTCATATCATAATGACTCTATAAATATCAGCCAGGCCCAGGTGGCTTAAATAACAGCCTTTTCCTCATCTCCAGATGGGTATGACCTTCCCAGATTTGTGCATTGTAAAGAGAGATTATTCCAAATAGTTGCTTCCCATCATTTATTAAACAAAAAACACCACATTTATATTAAAATCATGTAAATCTCTGTCCCATGGGTTCTTTTATAATTAAATACAAACATTGCTGACACACTTACGCTTGACTCAAGAAATCCTCTTACCAGCAGTCATGGCGTCACTGGGTGGAAAGAGCTCACTGACACCAGCTAAAGTGTATGGAGGGTCATTCCATAAGGCATCGAGCTCAGCGGGCGATATCGCTATTGAAAGGGAGGGTGATGTTTAGGGGAGTGTTATTAAATTAGCTAAATGACAAGCTTAAAGCTTTTAGGGTAAATGAATCAAACTGACACGATCGATTGACGACAAAATAACAGCATTCAAATATTGAAAACGTGCAAAACACAGACCAAAATCTAAGATGGGGATTGTGCACATGCAAAGTCGGTGACAAACATAGCAAAACATCATTAGCCCATATAGAATCAGCCTAACTTGACATGAGAAGAAATATAAAAAATCCTCATGGGTTGTTAAATTTATACAATCATCAAAAAAGGAGTATTTGCTAGTTATTAGTCAACAGATGCTTGTAAATCTAAAATTATATCTAAAATCACACAAGCAGCAAAACAATATCCCAGTACCGCACACAACAATAGTACAATAGGCAATCATAGCATTGCGCACAGACAAGGCACACAAACTGTCAACTAAGGGAAGCACACCATCTGCATTACCTTCATGGGTAAATCTATTACCCATGATTGACAGAAACACTGTGATGTCTCCCTGTGAAAGTTACTCTTCTCATTGCAAAAATCAAGCCAGGGTGGGACCAACCTGAAAACGAAAAGCAGTTTTTGAGGCATGGAATTGGACAGCAGCTGCAGCATGCCATGATGTACACAGCCAGCTTCAAACACGGGTTCAATAGTGCCCGCTCGACAGTAGATCCACTTATTATCGATGGAGTCACTCTCTCTCTCTCTTCCTGTCCATTTTCCTCTTGTGGATAAACCTCACTCTCTCTACTGCTCATTTCTAACTTCCATCTATTTCGTTCACTCCCCTTTCCTCTCTGCGTCCACTCCGCAAATGAGGGAAGCAGTCTGAAGCACTGCAGGCATGTTTGTGTGGGCTGGTCAGTGCCTCTCTGTGCCAGGGGTTCTTCGGGAAAGGGAGAGCGGCAGCATTCTCACAGCGCTGGCATACAGGGCCAAAGACCCAGTGAATTAATAGGCATTGCTCACAGCATTTTCTTTATTTACTAGTACTAAATAAGACTTTCATCTTTTGTCTTAAATGTTAGGGCTGACAGTTACAGGTTGACCATTATAACTAGAGACCGGTAAAGGATTTTGAAGGCCGATACCGATACAAATATTTGTTGGTTTTAAAATCCGAAATTCTGATATATCGGCCGATATATATATATATATATATATATATAATTTCAGAAATGTGCAACATTAACAGATAATGCAT
Organism: Hybognathus amarus; assembly: GCA_030378365.1. Lineage (NCBI taxonomy): Eukaryota > Metazoa > Chordata > Actinopteri > Cypriniformes > Leuciscidae > Hybognathus > Hybognathus amarus. The sequence goes on along the minus strand of JAQIUQ010007427.1, from coordinate 217,979 downwards.
TTTAAAAAGAAACTTGTTGTCACAACAGAACAGACTGATGATAGTGAGAGTTGAATAAGCATATCCATTATGTAAAGCAGTAGCCAATAGGCTACTATAAAGATGCTGACTTGTAAACGTGGGCTACACAATCTTTTGGCGTTTGAAAAAAAAAAAATAATAATGTACTGGGATGAAGACATTTCACATGCAACTCTGGAGTCTGCCCAAGACGTGAGAACGCCTTCTGCAGAGTTCAGAGGTATTGCTTGTGTAACCATGACAGATTTTATGACTGTAGCAGAAGACAATACTGTTTCCCAACTGTAGGGGGACCCCAAGAGCAACATTTCAAAAGTTAGCTATTGCTGCTTTAAGTAAGAAATTTACTTTTGCTATGGTTAAATAAATGTCCAGAGATTTTGGAATTTTGGTGCAATTTTATCTCTGGTGTTGAAATGGCAACTAGTAAATACATCAAGTTTCGTCATGCTAGCATGTGTGGAAGTATTTAAAACAAGTGTGTTACAACTATCCCCGCGTTACATTGTGCTCGCGCGCTCTCCTACTTTCTGCCATTTCTTCCATTGCAAATATCTAGCATGGGTGTAGATTTTAAGACATTGTTCATTTTTAAAGCAAAGAAAACCAAATAAATATTTAACAGTGCTGTTTTTGTTTTTGTAACTGTGCTGTTTTACCTTGGTCTTCCAGTTGAAGGACCAATGATCGCTATAATTTGATGATTGAGCACTCCAGCAATTTGAAATAAAATAGTTGTTAGGAATGACTTGTAGAGTTTTAGTTCGATGTCAAAAGATACTCAAGCATAATAGTTACAGTAAAAACATTTGACAAATATTTATCATTATTGTTAGAGTAGCCTATCTCAACTGGATTGAATGTGTCTCCCTGTCATCACTACAGTCTCTGTCCCTGGGCTAAACAAAGAGTGTACATAGCTATACACAATAATCTTTATCATGTTATTATTGTTTTATAAAGAGAGAGCCCAGTCAGATTCTAATTGAATCTTGTGAGTCGGAGTCAGCTGTAAACAGCCCAGAGGAATTTCTCAGCATACCTCCTTAACTCTCATAGAGCATCTCTCTGTGGCCTTAACAAAAAATGTAAGGCTTTTCCAACACCATGATCACGTGTTTTGCTGTGGGAACGTCCAGCGTGTGAATTATACATCAATTCTAAGGGGGTTATTTTCTAAAAGACATTTCTTTTTATGGTAATTTTCAGTTAACATCATTACTATCTTTAAGTTACTAAACTAATGAAGTCCTTCCTATGTTTAATGTTCTGTCAAATACATTTTAATAAATTTGATCATTTTAAACATCTGTGTGTATATATACATTTTTATTTTAATACCCCTTTTGAGTTTAAACATTATCACATTCATTAGGCAATCTGCTGCAAAGTTAAAAAAAAAAAGTTAAACGGTACCATGCGCCTGGGACAGTGTAGTTAGTGGTGTCTCTCTGTGTTACTGGTTCAATGTGTGGATGTCAGTGAAAAAAACGGGGTAGATTTGTAACCTGAGTAAAGGGTTTAGACTCTAAGTTTAGAATGTCACAGCACATGCTGGTACTATTAAACGGGACGAAAAACAAGTTCTTAAAACCTAGTTAGTGAAAAAACTGGTATTTGTTAGATAAATAAATTACATTTTAAGAGACAGACTTGCATACTAAAAATATACAACATAAATAATAGGTAGAAACAACCAAGAGTCTTTGGTTAGCTAAAAAGTAAGTATAGCTAACTATTCAAACACTTGTCCTACTTCAGTTCAAACCTTGAAATATATAAACAGCAATTTCAACTGAGTACACAGTCACTCAAACACAGATTAGTTTCTGAGAGAGAGCGTACCTCTGTCCTGCTGACTCCCGGCTGTGTGTTCGTTCCTCATAGATCTGTCAGTATGTGCTCTATGGAGTTGGCAAAAAGTTCCTGACTAAAAACTGACTAAAACTAACCATTATAGTACGTAAAACTCATGTAGGGCATGGTGTGTGTGTGTGTGTGTGTGTGCTAGCATGTGTGTGTATGTCCTTGTGGCATAAGTTTTGAGCTTTTGCTGAAGGAAGTATGTAAACTCCTCCCCTAAATGATATGCTTTTTTTTCTTTCTCTCAGTTTCTTGTTTTCTCTCTCTTTGAGCCCAGCCCTCTCACTCCCCTGCTCTGTTGGACTCTTGGTCAGGTCAAGAAGGTCTTCAGTCAGTTTATAAGGTGTTAGATAACCTTCAAACAAACACTCTTGAGTGAACCACTCAGCAAAAATAGAATATCTTTACATTTATATCTAATCAGATTCATGAATCCAACTAAAAATAATCAACAAAAAGAAAAGGAAAAGCAAATGTTTTTAAAAAAAGTAATCCTTCTGGTTCGACTTGTTTTTTATAGAGCAAAACAAAATGCCTCTAGAGTCCCTATCAACTTCATTACAATCAAATACGCCCTCTTGCTCACATTCCAAAGGTGCTTTCTACAACATATGTCCAGACACATATACAGTAGGCCTATGTCTGCATTCCCACCATGAGTAAAGATAGCAAGTAAATATCTGGTACCACTTTACATTAAGGTTCATAGTTAATATATTCACTAACACAAGCTAACCATGATCAATAGCCTACATTTGTTACTGTATTTATTCATTTATTTTAAAAAGATGTTTGTCGATGTTCATGTTCAGTTCACAGTTCATTACCTAATGTTAACAAGATTTCAATAAAGTATTAGTAAATTATTAAATTAAAATGAATAATGATGAATAAATGCCATAAGTGCAGTTCATCATAAACTAACTAATGTTAAAGGGTTAGTTCACCCAAAAATGAAAATTCTGTCAGTATTTACTCACCCTCATGTTGTTCCAAACCTCTATGTGTTTATTTGTTCTGCTGAACACTAAGGAATATATTTGGAAGAATGTTTTAATCAAACATATCTCAATCCCCATTGACTATTTTTTCATACTATGGTAGTCAATGGGGATTGAGAATTACATTACTCATGAGAATCACAACATGCTTTGCGGAAACAACGTCACACACATCAACAACAACAGATGAAGCATTAAGACACTTGGAAGTCTCGCATTCTTGGTAGTTTCTTTAAAAAATGTATTCCATTACAGTTACAAATTACTTCATAAAAAAGTATTCAGTAAAGTAATCCAAGTACCACAATATGAAAGTAATGTAACTGATTACTTTTGGATTACTTCAAGGACAGACATTTATTAACAATTTCACAGCCCTGATTTTATATTTATTTAAAGGGCTATAGAGACATCTAGTGGCTACAGTATGGCATTACAGATTATTTTGTTTTAACTAGGCTACAAGGAAATAATAAAAATTCTACACAATCTACATATTAGTTTATTTTAAAATAGGCCTAAATGTTGACTAAAGCCATGATCTTAATTTGCACTGAACTTGGGCCATTGGCAGTGGGAGTTCCAATACCTTAGCGAGACTGAGAAGAGAAAATGAAAGGGCATTTTAGGTACTAAAAAAAGCTACTTTAGCTATAAAAAAGCTATAAAAGCAATCTTACAACTGCAATAATAGAAACCACTGAATTTTGAAGCAGTAATAAACACTACCTACTAGCTAACAAGTCACAGTTTGCACTGTAAACCATGTTGTTGCCATTTTCCTCTTTAAAAACAAAATAGCAGCGGAATTAAACCATTAATACTGAAAGTATCCCCCCTTTTTTTAAATTAACTATAATATGATTACTATGTTTTTAAATGTAACTGTATTAAATGTAACCGAATTAAAGAATTTTGTATCCTGATTACATAACGCCATTACATCCTACTCCCCAACCCTGGATACTCGACGACAGAAAAATAAAAGAAAACGCAGTCGGAAGGGACTAAGATATTGCCGTGTCAAGTGTCCCACTCGGTCAGGCTTTTCCATGGGGCTTTTTACTTGTTGGCGGCACTGGATGCAACAGTCATGCTGACCTGGCGATCTGTTGATGGACTAGTAAGTAAATATTTTTACGTTTGTGTGCAGTTTATTTTGTGATTTCACCGGAATGAATAGAGAGTCCACAACAGCGATAGATTGAAAAGCGCGTCCGAGTGGAGACTGCGTGCCCGCCACCAAATGACCAGACAGACGTCCCGAAATCTAATCTCCGAATCTCACAGAGATGGAGATAGTGAGTATTAGCTGTCCATGAGCTAGCAGCAGGATCAACTTTATGACTCTCTATGGGCTTTTCCCTTGACTTTATGCCTCCACGTCCCCCGATTGCCTGCGAGCTTTTCCTCCCGTCTATACGGTAATTTCTCAACTGTGCCACGGAGAATCGATTCGTTATGACACAATTGTTTACCCTATTTTTACAAAAATCGCTAGTTATCAAACAGTTATCAAAACATGCAGTTTATTAAGAACGAAGTAAATAAATGCGCCAAGATATATATTTTTTTCAGTTTCAATTTATATTCATCAGTTTCTTGAAAAGTTACGTTCATTATTATTGCAGGGCACAAAAGTAATTCCATACAGACTGGGCCTTGGCTGAGCTAGTCATTTCTTGCTTTTCTCTGCTGGTTAAATATAAACCCTGGAACAGACTGCAGGTTCTAGACTGTTGTTGAGCCTTTACAAAAGTCACCCTGAGAAAATATATTGTGAAGACATGTGACTGACTGACTGTCTGTGAAAGAAGGCAGTATGTGCACTATGGTGTGGCTAATTCCTGCGACAAGTCAGATGGTCTAGGTAAATGGATTAAATACCACATCAACATTAGAGAATCAAACCCCCCACACTGGTGGAGCCAGCAGGCCATGTGCCAAAACCATAGTCAAGGCATTAACATGGCATGCAAAACAAGCAGCTGATGTTTTCCACAGCAAGTGTGTTCCAAAGCTTTTTAAAATGTTTCTGCATTTTGTAGTTAGCAATGTGTATACTTTTTTGTTTGTTTTGTAAATATGTAAATTGTAATAGTTCACCCAAAATTATCTTATTCTTTTCAACAAAGCATTTAATCCACAATGCGGATTCGCTCCTGAATAAATAACCGGGTTCCAATGTTAAACTCACTGACTCAGTGATTTGGTTATAGTTTGGGTTAACAAATTACATTGGGCTTGCTAGTATAATATATATATATATATATATATATATATATATATATATATATATATATATATATATAATATATATATATATATATAACTTAAATAACAACTTAAATATTTGCAGTTTGTGAATATCATCACAAGAATATACTTCAGTAATCTTCAGTAATGTACACTTTCTGTTTAAAAAAAAAAAAAGAGATGAGTTAGTGATTTGACCTCAAGAGCCATGAACGATTCGTCATTTTCTTTTCATTAAACAGGTTGAGCCACAATTTGGACAAAAAAGATTTGCTCACTGATTAGGCTGATCAGAGTTCAGCTCACTGACTCAGATATTTGGTTGCAGTTCAGGCGAACAGCCCACTTTCAGCTTGCATTATCATTAAATAATGAATTAAATATTGGCAGTCTGTGATTATTAGTATACAGTACGTCATGATACTTCATTCAGTGTAGTGCACTTTGATGAGCATTAGTGTAAACAGAATCAGCCGTGGTATAGAAATTAAATTCAAAACTGAACTTAAATGATTACCAATTTGAACCAGTAAAGTTAAACAGTGAGTCAGTGAGTTTAAATCAGGAACCAGTTTGTCTAATTCATAAAGTGGATTTAGTGATTTGTGGATCAACAGGTTAATTGAAAAGAAAGTTTACAGGTCTCGAATTCAAATCACTGACACAATTTTTTTTGTGAACTATTCTCTGGTTGTCCCTGCTAAAAAAATTATAATAAAAAAAAAATAAATAAAATAAAATTAAGAACAATTTAAAGATACATATTTAGTTTGTTTCACAAGTGAAAAAGTAATACGGGTTTGGAATGACATTAGGAAACAACTTGATTTTTGGGGAGCTCTTACTTAAAAATACCATTTAATAAAAACTGCATTTCACGCGTTCACATCTTATTATTATGGTAAAGGTTATGGGAACTTGCTGTCCGGTTGGAGGGGTCCGAGCTCGGAATTTCTGCCAGAACCCAGAGTAGTACTCCCCCGTTTGTAAGAGTAGAACTAGATGGAGCTAAAAGTGAGGAGATGGGGTGGAGGTGGGATGCTGATAAACTGTCAAGGAATCAAGGGGTTCTGCTGTAATTTTTCTTGTCCTGAGTTGACTGATTGATCTCCACTTGTGCTGATTGGGTTTTATCTGCACCTGCTCCTCCCGAACATCATTGTGTGTTGCAAAAAACAAATAAAAGGCTAATAAAGCTCTGGCTAGTATAGCCTACCCCAGGGCAGCTCTCAGTGGGGGCAGTTCAGGGAGACACTGCGTTCCAGTGCCCCTTTGTACCAGTGCCCTAAGGAAGAGCTACTTCCTGTTGTTGAGTACTCTGTCATATTTCAGTACAATGGTAAATCCAGTATACCCTTACTAAAAGCAGCCCACGACATCCGCTGAAAATATATATTCCTGGAGCGAAGCAGAGAGAGCATCTGGAGTTAGATCGACAGACTGAGAGAGGAAGAAATGTTGAGTGTGCAAGGCGCCTGTCACATCCCTCTATTGTGCAGTTTCCTCTTGGCACTTGTTTTTGTATACACACATGTCAGTAAAATACTCGTGACACACATTAGGTTAGGACGAACAAAAGAGAACGATCTGCAAATACGAGACTTCCTGTTTGATCCAAACGCCTGTCTGCTTCCACATAGGTCAGGGCTGTTTTGAATACAGAATAATAATGGGGAAAAAGAAGATTTGCCAAGGTGCAGTTTTATGGGTCTATGAGTATTCTGTTGAACAAACAGAAAAATTGTGAATGTGATTTATAACTTTTCTAAATAGCACTGGTGTAAAGTTAATCATGCTTATTATCTCTTTGTTGGCTTGTGTGTATATTGTTCTTTCAGAAAGGAATGAATACTGGGTTGATTAGTGAGGTTGTGCAATAAGCGAGACATAAAGTGATAAAAGAGTGACTACTAGTGTACACCAAGAGTAAAATAAATGGCAGACTGCCAGATTAAGGTTTTCTTAAAGGGATAGTTCACTTTGAAATTAATTTTTGGTTTGTTTTAGCTTACCTCAAGGGCATCCACGATGTAGGTGTCTTTGTTTCTGCAGTAGTTTAAATTTTAATATTTTTAGGTCAAACTGTTCTTGTCATAATAATGCAGGTCACCACCTCAAAAAGCCTGCACAGAGAAGTCCAAATTAAACATGATTTAATGCCTTTTAAATGTAAGTATACACATTGATGGGCTAAGACACAGAAATGAGCGTTTTGTGTGAGAAAACAAACTGTATTCTTATTCTTATTCTCTCTTCTATGTTTTTTTGGCGGGTTGCATACCAACTTTATGGTGCATACCGCCACCACCTGTGCTGGAGTTTGAAGTGATTTCAGTCTAGTTGTATGTTAAAAGATGTCTATATTCTAATCCTAAAACCATTATGCTTAATGAATTTTAAAACTGACCTTTCCCCGATCCTTGTTTTTGTGTTTAATATCTAATTGATTGTAAATTATTGCATCTCAATTCCTGTAGCTAACTTATTAACTCCTTCCTTTCCTGTTCATACAGGGCAAAATAACAACACATGCTCAACTGTTTCCTTTACTTTGCATATTTCACATTAGCCTGTACCATGTTTCCCTATAATATGTTGTGTTGAATTAAGTTTTGTTTGTCCCATTAGTCTTATTAAAATAGCCTGTGTCAATAAATGTAAATTTTGTGTCAATATACTTTGTCTTACAGTATTATGTGTATTATAAAAATGTCTTCCTGTTTTACATTCATTCCAATTTCTTTGCCATTTCTGGTTGCAAGCTTCTTTAATGATACTTTTTCCTTCCATCCTACTTAATGCAACTGTAATAGTAGGGATGTTTAGTTTCATTGACTCTTTAGCCATTTTATCAGATCTTTCATTTCCAAGCAATTTTTTTTGCAGTCTGCCTTAATCTATACAAAATATTCAATATTTCAATATAGATATCATATCTAACTGTTTGATATGTTTGTAGGCAGGTGATGCCATTAAATCTGAACATAACAACTTTATTTGGCATCACTTCTTCCACCCAACTAAGAGCCATCTGAATTGCCACCAATTCTGCTGTCTACACTGTCACATCTGTTAATCTCCCATATTTCCATTTTAAATTCTAGAACATTATAAAATGAAAAAAAAAAAAAACATTGCACACCTGCAATTCAGTTGAAAATGTGCCGATCCCACATGCTATCAAAACTTGCATATCACAAACTTGTTATTCCAATGAATAAAATGGAATAAAATGGAAAAAAAGTTTGTGATATGCAAGTTTTGATAGTGTGCGGGATCTTCTCTTGGCAAATTCTACAACATAAAATGCTGATCCAGTGTGACCTCAGGATATTTCTTGATCCATTGGTGTATCGGAAGAAGTGGATAATAAACTGTTCTGATATAATCAATTGTATAGCTTTTAATACCAATTTGTCCTTTTTTAACACTCTCGTGAATTTGTAAATCAACTTCTAGTTGGCTAAAAAAACAGGGTGGTTTTGGAGAAATGGTAGTCGTTGATGAAAATAATAGATTATAATAGCTCATTTCTGTAGCCCATTCCTTTGCATTCCATCCAGTTCCTGTTAAGTTGATTGTTTTCCAACCCCCCTCGATTATTGCTTTTTCAAAATGTTCCTGTTTATGCCTATAGTAAAATGATCCAGTAAGCAAAAGATCATTTTGACATCTTATTTCTGAGCATTGCTGAGGTCTGAGTTGTTTTAATTGCTCCTGTGATACATCTCAAAGCTCGTGCTTGAATTAAATCTAACCTTTTTAGCAGATTAGTTGATGCAGATCAATATAAAATGCACATTCCCACATTCTTGACCTACTATATATCATTAGATTTAGTACTTTGCTGCATTTCTCTTCAATATATTTGACATGAATTTTCCAAGTTAATTTAAAGTCAAAACATAAAACGAAATATTTAAAATGTAGTGGCTTTTTATATAAATAAAGTAAAATATTTTCTGCAATCCTCTTTTTTTTTTAAACTGACAACGTGTTTTGGATATAGAGAACCTAAATCCCATTCCACAGACCAATTCTCTACATTCTCAATTGCTTCTTTTATTTTTTTCACTATTCCTCTTCCACATTGCTCCATCATCTGCATATAATGCTGTTTTAATTCTTGGATTTATTCCTTCATATGTATCAATGATCTTATGTTAAATAATTCAGGACTTATGGCACTTCCTTGTGGTGTTCTGTACATTCATCATCTGAGATAATGAATTGCCTACCTTGACTTGAATCAAACGTCTAAATTAGAAACTTAAAACCCAATTATAAAATCTTCCTTCAATTCCAATTCTTTGCAACTTTAATAGCAATCCTTCTCTCCACATCACATGCTTTTTCAATGTCAAAGTATACTGCCACTAACACCTCTTTCATTGCTAGAGCCTATTTAAAATCAGTTTCTAATCTTATTAGTGTGTCTAAGGTGGATCTACCTGGTCGAACCATACTGATAAGGAGCTGTTAATCCTTTGCTTTCTAACACGTAATAAAGTCGATTAACAATCATTTTCCATTACTTTAAAGACGTTAGAGATGTCAAAGCTATTGGCCTATAATTTCCTGCTATTGCAGAATCTTTCCCTGGTTTGTGAATAGGGATTATAGCTTGTTTCCAGGATAACGGTAGTTGTCCTTCTATCCAAATTTTGTTGAAAAGATCTGATATTAGTATTACTTCACATAAGTATTACAAAAATATCAAAATTGAAACTACAGCGGAAACAAAGACACTTACATCTTGGATGCCCTTGAGGTAAGCTAAAACATACCAGAAATTAATTTCAAAGTGAACTATCACTTTAGCTGACCTTGATTTGAAATGACTTTAACAACAAATGCTAATAAAATAATAATAATAAAAAAACACTCATCTTTATTGTATTTGTTTATTTATAAAACAGTCAGTCTCCAGTAAATATTTGTCAGTCAGTTTCTAGTCTGGCTCTAAAAGAATACACATACAAATAAATAAATAAATAAATAAATAATTATTGCCCAGAATAAAATATATAGATAGCCCAAATGAAAACATATGCGTGATCAAATGTCTTTCTCTGGAACATAATTCGGCTCCAAACGGGCTAATTACTGTCACAGTAAGAAGCTTTTGTTGGCATGTAGGTTACTAAATTAATCCAATTTGTCTACTTTAGCCTATTTACACTGTGTTTTTTCTAACTCTGCATAAGAGGGCGCTATACATCAATATACAATATGCCGTAATCTGAAAACCCACCCTGCACTTCAACTTTCCCTGCGTGACCTCACACCTCAATTTCGCTGCAAGCTACAAAAACAGAGTGCTGCCATTACAATCAACAAATCTGTTGAACAGAGCTGCGCGCGCTTGCATTAGATGGGTGTGAGGAAACACGCTGTCTGCGCTGCGCTTGCCTGACGTCACCCCGGCGCGCGCTTCCATAGATGCGAGCGCGAGAGTACAGTGACAGCGCCTCGTCCACTGTACGCTACACTGCTCAGCACTATCTCAGGCTATATTCGAGAAACGGCAGCAGATCATGGAATGTGACTAGGCAACATTTGCCGCTTCTATTTCAGGTCGGTCGTCCGCCCTGTACACACGGGTGCAGTACTTTAAGCCCACCGTTCCAATTATTAACCAATCGATCATTGCTCCCCATTGGGAGCTTTACAATTTGTATCTAATTATTCCTCGAGTTTTTATCCCACTCTAACGGTTCGACTCTGACTACAAGCTGAGGCTCAATAACTGGATTTTATCGGTTGAACAATAGGCGACTGCTGTTGTCTGGATATTAAAAATTACTCTTGGATTATTGTTTCAGCATCATGAGCACGAGTGGTGAGTAAATTCTTGCCATTGTTACCTTGGTCTAATTGCAAAGATGAATGATATACTTATGCAAAATAACCGAAGTAGATAGAAATCTAAATTTAAGGTAAAATAAATAAACTTTTTTTCTTGACCTTGTAAAATTAGAGCAATTTGTCTTATTCCGGTGTCTTATTCAAGCGTTTGACCTCTTGCTCCTGGCATGTCCCAAAGACATTCTCAATGAATCATGTATTAGAAATAATTATAATAATTGTAATAATAGCCTAATATAAAAAGATAATAATGGGCTATTAGTAAAAATTATTTATTTTTTCTTCTTATAATGCTATTTTATCAATAATAATAATTTGTATTATTATTCAGTTACAAATGAGTATTGTGCTCAGGATTGATGACTTTAAATTGTCCAGAAGTTGATATTTCAACTAGATGTCTGACTGTTTTGCACAAGCTGAACTGAAAAAGCTGTAAAAATCATCCTGACTACAATATGCCAATTGTGTAAAAGGATGTTATGAAAACTTAGACATACTCTGGTGACCAGAGGGTCCAGTTTGGTGCCACTCAGATATGCTTGGTTGCATCCATTTAGCTCTCATCCAATCATGAAAGCATTAATAAAGTCATTATTTCTAAATACATGCTGTATAAATCTGTTAGATGAAAAGACACACCAATAGAGAGTAAAAACAGAAAGGTGGCCAGTGCAATATCATGTTGGTGACCAGCTCTCCTTTGAGGCTTGTGCTTCAGTGAGTCAGCCGATGCTGCAAGAGCATGACCGCTACATCTCAAATAATGGTTCTTTCATGAGAAAAAGTTCAACAGAACTGTAAAAACAGAGCTGTTTTCATGTTTGTTTGTGCGTACTTGGCAAATGCCTTGCTGTTTTGCGATTAGAAATGGTTTGCATTCTTGCAGCAAGCCGTTAAATTGCATTCTCAGCTGATGAGCGGACAGACAAGCTTTGCCCACATGTGTCCCACTCTCTGAACTAATCCACCCCTTAGTTCAGGACACACAGCTCACAGCACCAGCTCGCTCTGATAAAACAATGTCACATCAGCTAATTGAGCTTGCCTTATTCATTCTTTCAAAGCATTTTGCTTGTCAGCTGGGCATGGGGCTGCTACCAGCGTGTTACCGTATGGGGAGCGAGTGTTTTAAAATGCAGACAGATGGCAAGGGAATGAGTGCAGTGGCCGAGCTGTGTCCCATGGCAAAAAAGGGCTAGCTGGAGGGCTACCGACAAATGAACAGACATGCCTGGTCCAAGAGACCTAGAGTGTTTTGTAGAACATTCAAAGCTCATGACATAATCAAACATTAACTTTGCATATAGACATGCTCTTTTTTTTTGTAAAAAGTCCCTACTGACACCAAGTCTCAACCTTACCTGATTTAGCCACTCATGCAGACACATGGCATTTGAATGGAGCAGTAACCATGCACAATAGCGTGCTGAACACTACATTGGGCATGATAGCCTTAAGTCAGTGAAAATGCCGAGCAATTACACAGAGGTCACTTGGTCTCTCTTCATTTGCTGCTCCCTACGTTTCTTATGGTCAACTGCCATTATCAACTGCCCTCTATTTTCTGCACCACTGAGAAAACAGACAGACAAGTGAGTAGCGGAATGCTCCCTCAATCTGTTCTCCATTCCCTGTGCTTTCTGTCTTTATTTCTCTTTGTTCTCCTGTTTGATTCACCTGCCTTCAGTAGAGTGTATATTATAGATTTCTGTGCCTTAAAGATTAGTAAGTGATAGATAGTGATTGCTTATTAGGAAGGACGTAGGGACGGATTAGAAAAGGAGTGGGGTTACATAAAATCCTGGCTCATGAATATTATTTAAGTGATGGAATAATCTGCCAATGAATGTGACTGTGAGTCCAGCCTAAGGTTCCTGAAGTTGTCCTACCCTGCTCCTCCTGTGTCAGCATCCGCGACTCAGCATCCCTCACATCAATCACACGCTAGCACACACTTTTATAGAAGTGCCTCTGTCACCACTGTCCTGTCATGCCTGCCCCGTGGAGAGCAATGAAGTGGAACCTGGCTCGCCCTTCAGTGTTCAGACCTCATAAACACCAACAGTTATCTGTAACTACAGCACCCTTTTTAGCCTTTACAGCCATCTTAAAAAACAAAACAAATAATGAACTTCGTTCTGTTGATAATAAAATGAGCATGAATCAAATATTAGGAACAAACAAAAGCAATTTAATTCACTGTCTTGATATTAACATATAGAATAAGTTATGTGTTATCTGCTCATAAAAGAAAGCATTGGATTAATGCTGTCATTACATGTATGACAAAGCCCTCTATTAATCACAAAAATTGCTTTATAAGTTATATGCAGGATTGACTTGCTTGGTAGCCTGTAGTACAATCTTCAATATAAGGGTTTTTAATAGGAATATAGTGTTCCATGAATAACCTTTTCACACAAAAGGTTATTAAAATGGGGAAAAGTCTTTATTTTAAAAAGGGTTCTTTTAAAAGGTATTTTGTAAAGTGGAGGCTACGAACTTAAAAATTGCCCAGTTATGATGGATGCTTCCCTGATAAACTTTTATGCACTATGCATCTGTCTTGATGCTACTCTTGATGCTACTCTGACATAGACCCACTATGGCACCATAAACACACTCTCATTCCATCTGGAGTGCAGTCCGGCTCAGCTTCAGCACCCATTTGTCATTCCTGTAGCCCAACGTTTATGATTTAGTAGCACTAGTGGGAAAAAACGAGAAACACCATCATATTAAAACTTGTCAAGGGGGAATTTTTTTCTTACAGATCCTTTTTAAAGATTTCATTTTCCAAGCATTTCCCTTTACAAATACAGGCCAATACGCTTGATGGAGCTCTTCTCTTGGACCATGTAGATATGAAAGCCAGTAGATGGACACAGACAGAGTGTCTTTTCACTGTCAGTCCAGTACAACATCTGCAAGACACATGCTATAGAAAGTCTTTTTGTGGTTGTTGTTGTTGTTTTCTTTTTGTTTTCTTTTTAAAACAGGGAAAGAGTACTACCTATAGTGTCTGGATGTGCTGACTGGATTCTCGCGTACATTGCTATTATCAACAATGAAAAGGAACTGCTTCTTAATTAGAAACAAATTGGTTACCCAACGTAACCTTGGTTCTCTCTATTGTGTAAGTTTAGCTTGTGATATGGGAAAGATTAATCTTTTCGAGAATATTATTCAAGCCAAAATGTATCCTTAATTTTGTATTCATTGTCAATGTAGTGCAGCAGCTAGCAGACCTAGAGCAGGCTGTCTAGCATGCTCATTGGCTGCCCTGTGGCAGCTGCAGCAGCCTACCAGTGAGCCCGATGTGACGTCCTGTCCAATGAAGGGCGCTTACACCCTCAACGCGTCTTAGCCCGCCAGAATGGGCATGGCTTAGCGTATATAAGCAGAATCTCTGGTTTTCTTCAACTGAAGCAGGAAAAAAGCACTCGTTGCGCGATAACGACAGGTTACGTAATACACGTTCCATCATTTAGAGTGAACCAAGGTTATGTTAGGTAACTGATTCAATCGCTTACAAGAGGTTCTCTCATATTCTGTAAGTTTAGCTTATGCTATGGGAACCCTTTGTTAACACCAGCATCCACTTCATGAGTCCTAGAGAAGCCCGGGGATCCCAGATAAGCTGGAATAAGCGCATGTACTAGCTAAGCAAAACTTACGCAATATGAGAGAACCTTGTCAGAGAACTTAGCTTTGACAAACAGATATTTGCATACATGGGAATAATTTGAATTGTTTTTAGCTGTTTTTATTTTATAAACCGCTAAGGATGGCATTTTCTTAAATAGATTTTGTGCTCTTCTTGTGCTCTTCAGTCTCCAGTTTCTATCAGTCCAGTCAGCCAAGTTCCTATCAGAAGCCCCTTTTCCACCAAAGCATTTTGAGAGCCGTTCGGAGTCGGACTTCGAAGCCGGTGCCTGCGCGCAAACTAGTTCTTTGTGTTTCGACAGCCAAAGAACCAGTTCTCGAAGCCGGGAAAACTGGTTCCAAAGCGGCACCAACTCTTTGCTGGACTTAGAACTCGTTCTTTCCCACGTCATACTTACGTCGAGGGCTGGGGACGGGTTTCAGATGTGTTCTAAACATCTTTTTTGCCCATCGCAAAGCCAAGAGTAACATTTGCAGAAACACGATGGAGTCCCCCTTTGTAATTGTTATGCTTGAAGTTAACGCAAGCGTTTCGATTTTTGTAATATTTTTTATTGAAGACATTATAAGCAAAGAAGAAACCGTCACAATATAGAACAAATAAATGGAAAGAAAAAAGACACAAGACAGGGGTACATAACTTATTAGAAAATATTACACATCAAATGAAAAGATTAAAAGACTTACATATTTGAATAGTTTTTAAAGCCTTCTTGGTACACGAGTTAGAGATAATCCCAAGTAATGTTACTTGCAAGCGTTTCTAGCTAAGACGTATGGCGACGTACACAGTGACGTAATGACGTCGTTCCCTGGGCGCTCTAGTCAGTGGAAAAACAAATAGGCTCTGAAGCAAGTTGAACCAACTCCGAACCAACTTTGAACCAGCACCAGTTCCGAACCAGTTCTTTTTTTGGTGGAAAAAGGGGAAGAGTGATTTTGGCAACCTCTGTGAATGGGCCAAGTTCAAAATCCAGAATTTTTGGTTTCCTTTGTGTTGTCTGTCTCTACTCAATGAGCAATGCAACTGACTAAAGGATTTTGCTGCTCTCCATTAAATAATCCAAGGAATCATCTACTGTAGAAGTCATGAAGGAGATAACTCATAGAGTGACACTAGGGATGTTCAGTCCAGTGACCCTGACCCAACACATTTCTTTAAACTTAGTTGAAATCTCAAATCATTAGTAACCCTGAGAGCAGATCGAAGGCCGGAGCAAGTCCTTGAGGCCCTCAGACCTCATTCTGTCTGACCTTGTGTTTGGCTGGTTTGAGTGATAATTTTTCTGACAGGGTCAGTTTAGCTCCTGTCGCTACAGCAGCATTGACTTGAATGTAGCAGTACTCATATATCAAATTTAGTCAGGTTCTCCAGAGGCCCATACTGTGCTGCAAACAGGTTATTGAATTCTCTAAGGGGCAGTTTATGCGACACTGTTTTCAACTAAAAACAAAAAAAACCTTTTATGCGTTTGGCCAAGCATTTACACGAGTCAAGACAACTCCAGTTTGGGGGGCTGAAAATGCAAACTTTTGAAAATGGGTTTCAAAATTGTAAACTACAAAAAGGCTAATTTGTGAAAAAGTTTAGTCTATAGACCTTATGGACCTACAGTATAGCCCCACCCCTTTTTATCACTGCAAGCAGTGTTTTCCGGTTTGTATTTCCACAACATGAAAGATCGTATGGATTAATTAAGGCACCGCTTGTTTTAAAATTTGTTACGACATCCTTTTTCAAACATTATAATGCTCTTGATAACTTTCTTTAACTCGACAACAAGTAAATCCACTTCACCAGCTAATTACTCTTCACAGTGATGCTATAGTATAGAATTATACAGAGCAACAGCAAAGACGGAAGTTCAAACACAAAATTCTAAAGATAGCTGTGCGCTCGTTTCTCTGGCAATAGCACTACTGGCCTGGCAGCATAATAAAGTGTTTTGAGTCGGATTGTTGTGAATAGGGATTGTTTTGACAAATTATGTTTTAAGTTAGGGAGGAGCACGTTCAGTTAATTAACACAAGTGGAGTGCACTCAGCAATCAATGATAAGAGTATATATATAGATTTAGCAATCTTACCTCACTCCATTGATGGTTTAGCAGCATCCCTCCACCGCCCCATCTCCACACTTCTAGTCCTTAAACACTTCCATGGGGGGAGTACTCTGGATTAAGGGCCAAACTCTGAGCTCGAGAGCCTTCCCCAATAGCACAGCCAAATACGCATTAAATCTTATCCATTCTAAATGCATGTAAGTGTGAACTCAGTGAACATTGTCGCCAGTATGTGAAAATCCCAAAAGAAAAAAACTTTTCTCTTTTTTTAGCAAATCGTTGTTGTGTAAACGTACCCAAATACTTGATTTCCAACTTCCAACTAACACTAACAAACAATATAAGGATTTGAATAAAAACAAAGATTTAAAGTAATGAAAGGTCATTCAAATTAAATAATGGCTTATAAAGATATAGTGTATATTTCAAAAGTTAGGGGTCAGTAAATCTATTATATTTTATATGTATATATATATATATATATATATATATATATATATATATATATATATATATATATATATATATATATATATATTAAAACATCAGGATCACAGTTTTCATAAATTGTTAAGCTGCATAACTGGTTTATACATTGACAATAATAAGAAATGTTTTTTGAGCAGCAAATCAGCATATTAGAATAATTTCTGAATGATCATGTGACACTGAAGACTGGAGCTGAAAATTCAGGCTCTGCCATAAAATATACAAAAATATATACATATAAAATACTTTTAAATAAAAAATATCTATTTTAAATTTCAGTATTATTTCTCAATATTATTGTTTTTAATATTAGTGATCAAATAAATGCAGCATTGAGACTTAAAAAAAAAAAAAAAAAAAAAAAAAAATATATATATATATATATATATATATATATATATATATATATATATATAATCTCACAGAGTCCGACCCTTTTTGTATAATAGACACCCTATTTGTTAAGCCATATATATATATATATATATATATATACATATATATATATAATATTACATTCTCCATCAGATTTTTTAGCCAATTTTATCACAGTAAATGATAAAAATTTCAAATTCACAATTAGAACTGGTCAGAATTATTCTTGTCGCAAGTAAGAGTTCTGGCTCTACTATGGAAACAGGGAGTGTTACTTAGCCATTAATTCTATCACTGGATTTAAAGGTCTTCTTGGTGCACATTTACTGTGGACTCTGTCTGGCCACAAGGTCTTGTTTACACCTCTCCTCTGCCTGGCTATGGAGGAATTGAGAGCAGCCTTGTCACCTCCACTCTCCCACAATCCTCTGTGACTATAATCCGTAGGAGACTCCTCTGGAGAGGGCAGAAATAGCAGTGGCCCCTTAGGTCCTGTGGTTATCACCTTACACCTTGCACCGGATGTAACCCGGCCCCTTTTGCTATATATTGCTCAATATCAGTGCTCTAAAGTTCTCTGAAGAACTTCAGGCTTCTTTGAATCTACCTTTTTGTACATTCAGGATTTTAATTATGTATGTTTTTATTGAGAGAGAGAGAGAGAGAGGGAGAGAGAGTATAACTGAGTTTTTATTTTTATTTTTTATGCAAACTGAGAGGAATTTGTGGCAACATGTTTAAACCATTGAAACTGTAAGACAACTCAGAGTGACCTATTTTGGGGTTTGGGGATTATTTTAAATGAGAAGAGCTGTCAAGTCAGGATCAATAATAGACAGTTTCCTTCCTAAAGGGCTATGTGTCAAGTTTCTCCCATCTAGTGGTGAAATTGTCTTTTGTATTCAAACGAATTGTGCTCTCCAGCACCTTGCTTTTTCAAATGCGTGTTGTATCTACGGTAACCGTTATGTACCAAAAAGCTATGACAGGATGTCTTCTAATAGCACTGTGTCGAGTTTTCCTTCGGTGAACAAATTTGTTATTTCAATCAAACTGCAACTTGACACAAGGAACAAACGAATGTTACAGTATGATTTTCTAGCAATGTCTCCATCGGACACGTTTTTATCCGAATTAAGTGATATCGAATGAAAATACCTTATGGAAACAGTAAAATTCAATGAATTTTCATGAATATCAACTAAAATGAAATACGTTCGAGTCTCAATAGGATTTTCTCTTGATCAATATACGGCTAATGCGATAAAAGCTGATGGAAACGTTATTTACAGAATATATAATGAATTGCGATTAAGTTTTAGGCCCTTTTATGGTTGCAACACGTCAGAAGACGAGTTCATTTCCGGCCAGTCTGTTTGCGCACACATGGCAGATGTCAACAAAGACAGATGTAAGTGGACAAAGTGAAAAAAATGCTTCAACCACAGGGTTTCCGTGAAGTGTCTCAGAACCCCAGAACTGATGGAGCGCTGTCGTTCCCACACTACAGTCCCCTCCGCTGTCATCGGGCATTTTACGTGCATCGGCATCATCATAGCAATGTTTTTAGCGTTGTTGTTTTCTTCAGTAAGTTTTGCTTGTTTTGCGTTGGCTTGGTTGAATATCTAATGTAGAATGTGGTCTGTTATTTCTTTAACAGACTGCGCGCTGCTAGTATAACACACCGTTGCCATGGACGCATTTCAGGAGGCGGAACAGACTATTTTCTTTAGCAGAAGCAATACTTGTTTTTAAATCAATAAACTTGTTTTTTAAGTCAATATTTTGTGTCAAATTATTAATTAATTAATTTATTTGTTTGATTTATATGTTATAAGCAGGATAATGTATAGCGAGGCGGTTGTTATACGCGAATACCTTCAGGCTAACAACCGCCTCGCAAATACACTACCCATTCATATGTCGCTATCAGCTGGCACATAAGCATTATTAGACTACAACTTGTGAAATATTAGATCATTTGTTGGTAGATGGCGATCCGTTTTGTCTAACAAAACTCTCGCAAAAGTTTGCTTGAATGTTGTTCGATTCAGTGCGAAAATTAATGGAAACACCTTAAAATGTCTCAAATCAATTCGATATACCAATTTGATCGCAAAACACCATGTGACGTCAGTTACGTACAGGTTTTTATTCGCTGTCACCAGCTTTCACCAGCTTTATTTCGCATGAGTTTTTTAACCGGACTTCAGATAATTCGATTGAAAAGTGGATGGAAACATGGCTACTGACTGTGAAACTTGACGGGACAGTGACAAGCGCCTCTCTACTGCTCTGTTCCTCCGTTTCTGCTTCTTTCAGTTCCGTCACTCTGGCTCTCGACGAAAGCGCGTTGTGCGAAGCGCGTTTGTCTAGTACTTTTTGTCCCTGTCTGCTATTATAGTTTAGCAAGATGGCAGAACTACATGGAAGCCTCCGTGGATACCCGTCCTATGTATATAAAGATAATAAATTATTCGTTGATAATAAGTTACGATGACAAGTAAGATAATTAGCAGAGGTATTTATACACATTTGATGACATTTATGAATTAAAATATTGATTTTAGATAATAGAATACATAAAAAAGTACACATTGTCCCTTTAAAACCTAAATTTTATTGAGAATATAGATTTTTCAGCGTCTATTACAGGAATACTTTTCTACTAAAGCATGAATGAAAGGTATCTAATGTCGGAGCCATTAAAAACTTTAATCCTTTGTGCATGTCCTGTCCTCCCCTGATCTGTGCATGTGGTATAGCAGGGATTACATAGCCTTTTGTTTACACCCATCCATAGGCCCCTCTTGCAAGTGGGCTTCCAGCACAGTGACACCCATAAATGAAGATTAATGATCCCTGAAAGACATGCTGTCTTTTAACGTCATGAAGTTTACTCTCTTTTGAGCTGTCACCTCTGTTTATTTGAGTGTTATTGTATGTGAAAGCTTATGGAGAACTCACAGTCTAGCAATGCTTTGGGGAAAATAGCTCTCACATTACCATAAATGCTTCTGGTTTTGTGATATTGCAAAACATCTCTTTATTTGCTCTTTTGTGGCTGTTATCTGCTTTTAACAGCGTCATGACTTTACTGCACTCTTCACTGACAAAAGACCGCTGGCTCGCAGAGCTGAGGGCCACACACAAAATTCAGAAAACAGCTCTGGAAGTCGGCCAGGCTGCGTGTTGCACTGCCAAAGGGATAAGTGCTCACAATATTATCAGTGTGAGATTGAGCCACTGGAGGAGGCATAACAGCATTAATGGATCATTGTTCTTCAGCTGTGGATGAAGAAAAGTCAATGAAACTCTCTATTCCAATAGACTGAAAATATGCGAAGAATCTCTAGTACAAAACATTGTTTGTTCAGTGAAAATGCTCTTTAAAGCCCCCAGATGCTTGACCAGTTTATCAATATGATATATCTACTTTCATACAGACATGGCCCAAAATAACAAAACCCATGTGCAACACAGGACAGGCATGTGACAATATCTAATTCAATAGATTTGTTTTTGTATTCTATTCACTATGTCTAATTTATTAAGTTCTTAAGTGCCTATTTTCACTTCTTTTAATTTCACTTGATTGTAGTTGTCTTGTTATATTTTGGCAAATCAAATTACATTGCCAGCCATTTATCGTTTATCTGCTATAAAGTGAAAATATTTATTGACTTTTTTTGTCGGCTAGAAATGTAATATTGCTTCATCCTTAACAATTCAGGTTCAGGTAAGGGCACTGTTGATTTATTGTTGAAAAATACGTTTTCTGATCAGTATCACTTCCTTACTTTAACACTTTATGCTTGCTGATTACATTTGTCTTATCCAACATGCAAATAAAACCCTCATTAAAACGTAGTGTGCTTTACCAGGCCAGTTAGTTTTGGAATGGTTGTTCTTGGCTGTCACCACGGCTCTCTTTCTCAGATAATTCTGATCGCAGGCCTGGCAGTTCTGCCCTGTTGCCAGCATTGTAGCTGAGACAATGGAGATCAGGTAGTAGGGCATTTGCCCTTGCTGTTTTTGACATTTTCCCCCAGTTAAATCCTTTTAGACTAAAGCAAGAACAACAGTTGCTACAGTGATTGCACAATAATTGATTTATTCACTGGCTTAGTGTTTGAATGCCTGGTATGAAGAGGACAATCAGCACAAAACATCCAGCCATCAATGCAGAGAAAGAGAGAGAGGGCAAAAGGAAATTATTTATGTAACCCTTAGACCTATTATAAAAACAATCACAAATACAGCATTTGAGGAATACACTCTTAGAGAAAAGGTTCTGTATAGAACCTTAAAAGGTTCTATCAGTGCTACGTATTTAGAACCCCTGAAAATGTTCTATACAGAACCCTTTTTAAGGGTTCAATAATAAGAACCCTTTAGGTTGTTTGTAACCAGGAAAAAGGTTCTATATGGAACTTTTGGTTTCATTCATTATCATTTGTTTTGTCCTTTCCGGATTAAATATTTCATATTACTGACGAACATCAAGACCCTAAAATGTATTTATGAATGCATGTGAATGATCACAAAATTAAAAATATGGGGGTTAGAAATATATATATCGCATATCTCTAGAACCGTTAGTCCGATGGATCTCAAACTTCACAAGTGTTTTGCTGACGGACACGAGTAAGTGCAGTGCCGAGTTTGACGTTGGATTAGAAATGCAAAAGATATCGCTAGATATATCGCTAAAAGAAGCACACATTGGCTTTTGCCATTCTAGCCGCTGGCCACTCCCCCTCTCACAAAATTTGTGACTATCATGTCCAGTTTTGCTGCTGTTAAATAAGTCGAGAGTGAAGCAGAATTAGCTAGTAATAGTTACGTTACGTTGTTACAGTGTAGTTGACCGACTGTCCTTTTAAATTTTGACAATGTGACTGTTATTTCTTTAATAGCGCGTGACAGTTATAGCAATGAGACCTATCATCTCTCCTTGGCCTGTTATATGAAAATGTACAATTTGCAGTATGACATTATCCATTGCTAAATTATGGCTCATCATAGACTAGCTAAGCACAAAGCTAGCTAATGCAACTCTCACCTATCTGTCGTGACAATAAAAGAAACAAGTTTCTTTTTTAAAATGCATTAGTATTATTTTAGTTAAAACTCATAAATAACTACAAATAACTAATGTTAGGGAAATCTGTAAATGTTTTGTTGCGCGTTTCTGAAAAAATATATATCGGCCGATATATCGGAATATCGGATTTTAAAAACCCCAAAATATTTGTATCGGATTTGGCCTTTCAAAATCCTTTATCGAGTCGGGCTCTAATTAAAGTTATAACGGTATAATAAACAATAATTTCATTACAACTACAAAATGTTGCAGAATGATGTAATATAGTAAATGATTGAATTATAGCCTATAAAGAACTCTATAAAGAACTCAACTTTACTCAACTTTCTTTGGAGTTGAGTAAAGAACTCATGCTTCATAGAAACTCTCTAATTTTTCTAACAGTGTACTTTCGGTTTAACAGTAGAAAATACATCAACGCACCAATATCAAAATTCTGGCCAATCCTAGTAAGGCTATAATTATTTTGTATATAAAATACTATTCTACTTTATTTTAGCCTTTAAATAAATCATTGTACATTTTTATTGTAATTAAAACCAATAGTCAATTTAGGCATCACAACATTATAAATTCTAATATCAGCTAATAATGATATGGTCTTCTAATGTGTTACTTATTGCCTTTTTGTCTTTTCTCCACTAGTACCCTATCAACAAAGTTCGTGCAACAGTGAACGGAGCTCTGGACCAATCCACTGCTTTCGCTGCCGGGAGTTGTGCAAAGGAGAGGTGGTACGAGTGCAACATGTCCACTTCCACATCAAATGCTTCACCTGCCAAGGTAAGAGTCTAAGTCTTTGGCCATAATGCATTGGTTACCTCACAGAGCTATCTTTTAATTATAGGAAATGCTTGCATATTGGCTTGGATTTGTTCCAGATATAGCCTACAGTTTCCAATAGATTCTGTTCGGTAATAACACTTCATTAAGAACTAAAGCAGCACTCTGTTTCTGACCTATAGCAGTTTGGCATCAGTGGTTAGAAACAGTGGATTTCTCATTTAATGATGCTGGCTCTGCTCCTGGGGCTGTCTGAAGTAGGGACCTGTTGGATAATGAGATCCTCTGGCCTCGCGTCGTCCAAGATCTTAGCTCAGTGATGCCCCGTAGCGTTGCCCTCAATTATCAGTGACGTTAAGAAATTTAAAATATGAAATGAACATGAATGATGTGACCAGGAACTCTCACCTTTAGATTGTTAGAATTCAAAATATGGAAGTAAGACCCTCGAGTGAATGGACTCATTTCGGTTTAATGAGATTTTATAAAGTATGTGCTACGTTTCCTTGTTTACACTCAAGCCGGTGTTTCCACATGGTCCCTGCGTTTGCATTTGTGGGGTTGCTGTGGTAACGGTGTGGAGGGGCACCCTGCCCGTGGTTGGTGGTTATTCTCAGCTACACTATCAAACCATTAGCCAATAGCTGCCTCCCATTGCAAACCCTAGGGCATAGTTGGTAGGGGAAGGGGGGACTCATATAGGAAGACAGGTGGTAGAGACTGAGTTGAAAGAGAATGGTAACCTCCTTCCATCTCTCCATTATGACATCACGATTTGCCTTGGAGCACATGAAGTTACTCAATAATAACAACAATATTTTGCTTTCTCCAACTTGAATTCGCCCGCTCTCCAAGGGCTGCTTATCTTCCATGAAAATTGCCTTGAGCAATAATGTATGTAATCTCTAATTCAATACCACACCTTATCTCATAGCATTATAAATTATTGTTGGCGTAAGTGTTAGCCGTGCACTATGAGTGTAGGAAGTTCAACTGCTGTTTCAACAGCTCATATCTCTCTCCAGCATGGAACAATGCCTTGTCATTGTTGCAGAATGGCTTGTTTACAGTCCAGTGGCTGATGGTTCGGCTTCTGTGCATGCTGTGTTTTGTTTGGTTGGGAGAACTGAGTGTGCTGATGAGCCGTGGGGCTTTGAGGCCCAGTTAATTAGATAAAGGGGCAACATTTGTGGGGTATTTCACAGGACTCTCTGCTCACTCAGCATGTACTGTCACAGGTCAGCAGGGTCACATTGGAGTCACAGTTGCCGGTGTTCATAAACAGGTGACAATCCCACACTCACATCTACACATATACGTCAAATACACCAGGAATGATTATCGGCCTGTTCAGCATCGGGCCCTATTTTGACATCGGAATAATACCGATGTGTAAAAAATTACCAAATTTGGCCGATGTTATATTGGCGGCCGGTACATGTGCACCACCTTAGCCCCATTCATCGTGAATCGAAATTCAGTAGCACTATTAACATTAAGTGACATGGCATCTGACGTCAATATAAGTATTGGCACATCATTGGCATGTGCCAGTGGATAGTGGCATATGTGTCACTGACATTATAGCGACACACTGACAGGACACCTGACTGACACCGAGTCGCTGAACATGTCACTGTTTTTTGACACCTCCAGTAGTGACTGACAGATTAATCGAGCAACTATCCTGACGTAATTGTGACACACACAAGATCCTAAATAAATAGCCTAATTTTGTAATATTTTAAAAAACAATTAAACGCATTAAAGTCAGTAATAAACAGCCATATATTGTATAAAGGTAATTTTTTGGTAATTTTTTTTCATGCTGTTGGAATCCATGACTGACTTGGTAATCGGTCTGAAATCAATAATTTGTAATAGAAGTATTTGGTTTGAGCTACAATCAAGTAGATTACATTGGTTGGCTTAACTTGACGACATGCCTTTGTAAACAGGATGGGATTAAGAAAAGGAGATACATTTGGAATTATAGTTCATTGAAACAACAAGCACTCAAGCACACAGGAATAAGCATGTTGGCCAAGGTCATGTAGATACAGCTGATGCTGAGGCAGTGGAAACGTTTTCACTCGGAGTTTACACAGGCTTTTGCCATGAGATGAGGCGGATGCTGTAGTGTACATGTACTGTATGACTCAACCAGCTGTTTTCAAGGACACACCAATGATCAGTTTGTGTAAAGGTGAGGCAGCCAAGCATATTACTGGTACTCACTTTCTGTGTATGAAACACGTCCATAGACATAAAGGGTCATATTTTAACGATCTAAGCTCATGGTTTAAAGCACAGGGCTGAATCCACTTTTGCTAGTTTAATGACAGGAAAAATGGTCATGCCAGGCGCATGGTCTAAAATGTTTGCCTCTAATCTTTTTAAGGCACAATATGCCACAAGCGGACACAGTTTCCAACAATAACAAAGGTGTAGGTTTATGACGCAGTGATGAGCCGAATGATGGGACTGTCAAGCTGATGGATCTAATAATGTTTTTGGATGAGTGCAAACATTCATATTTTTTAACATCACAGTGGTATGAAGCAGGTCGTGATTGCTAAAGAGACACGCGAGTCCTGCGGATATAAAAGGAATACGGACATTTAATTCTTACGAACTACCTGCAAGTGCTGGATTACACACACAGGTCAGTTTATTAGACAAATTAAACTTGTGAGGTAACGCAGCGCTGCTTCACTTGGTCTAACGGTACACTATCACACTAAACGCCATAAGGAGGTTGAGGGCTATTGCTCAGTTGATTGTTTTTTCAATGATGGAGGGGAATTTCAAGCTGAGTAGTGTGTGTGTGTGTGTGTGTGTGTGTCTCTCTCTCTGTGTGTGTGTGTGTCTCTGCCTCTGTGTGTCTCTGTCTGTCTGTCTGTCTGTCTGTGCGTGTACTGATGTATGTGATTATCTGTATTTGTACATATTTCTTTTCCACAATTTTCTTTGTTTTGAAATAAAAGTTATGACTGTTATGAGTTTGTTTTTTTGAGTTGGCATGCATAATTTCGGATACAGATTGACAATGTACTGTATGTAGTTGGTTTATGTAACTTACGTTATTGGAATAAATGTTTTATTATAGCCTATATAATACACAAAAATTAACTATTAAAGGGGAAAGATTAAAATAAGAAATATATAAGGTGCCATCAGTGTTTACACAGTACTTAATTTACAAAGTGAAGTGCACAGAATGAACTGTTGCACTTTTTTTGAAAATTAACTGTTGTTACTAGATGTACAGAATACTACACAGATATTACATAATATACACTCTGAAATTTCTTATAACTTTACCTTAAATCAGGCACAGTTAAAACTATGGATGTGTGTTGTACTTCTTCTTGCTGCTTTCATTATTACTTTAGAGTTTTTTAATACATTAACATTTTTATGTTAAATATTATGTTAAATTGGCACGGGACGTCAAAATGTGACGTGATCCGCATAACGCGCATGTGCTGTCACCGCGATATATGGCGCATACATGGTAACACATACGTGACGTACATATATGACGTATATGTACGTGACGTCACCATGCTACAGTCTGTCAGCGAGGAGTACAGTACTTGCTCCAGAGAGCAAACGAATCTGCTTGTGCACAAGGAAGGCGTCTATCCCACCCTGAAACTAATTTCATTGGTTAAGGTTAGAGTGATGGGTAGGTTCAGGGATCAGTTTTTGCTGTTTGGTGTAGGCAATCACTGACGTGACCAATAAAATTGTAAGAATCGGCTGCAGGGAGGAGTTTCCTTGATCTGGTTTGGGGGAAAAATCAAGCCTTCACCAATGATGTGTTTACTGGTGTGAGGGCGGGACAACTTGTCACTTACGTGAGATCACAGGAATAGCAAATTACAATAATCCAATGATCCAATCAATTCTCAATGGACAAAATTATTTGTGCCCTACATTTTATCTTGTTTGAGAAGCTGTTTCATACGTTGCAATAGAGAAGAAAAGATTATCGCAACTTCCGTTTCATGACGACTTCAAAAGGTATCTTCCTGTGTAGACATTAGACAGCGAGCAAAGTCCCTTTCAAGCAAAGTCTGCTTACTCGGCGGCCATATTTTCAACGACTCAGAGCAGCTATTTCGGGCATCCAAGACCATGTCCTTTCTTTTTCAATGTGGAAAACCAAACTGCTTGCTGAACTCATAATTAATAACATATTTCAGGTCAGCAAAAAAAAAAAAAAACAAAAGACGATCTGTCCCATAAATGCTTATGTGAAGCCCTAAGCGTACAGTATGTCTCAGGTTTAGGACTGTGCTTCTAACAGCAGCTGCAGTGATGCAATAACTTTACCAATCAGTGATTTGCTCTTTTATTTAAGTTGGGATGTATTCCATCTTATTGCTTGTCACAGCTTCTCCCATTTATACTGTATGTAATAAGAGTGCACCATCTTTGTATATCTATAGTCTTTGCAGTGAGGCAGCTTTTGTAACAGATCTCTAAAGGTTTGTTCTTTTGCTTTATTGCATCCTTCCTCATTGTGTACACACATCCTTTCAAACACACATATACATGCACATACATGTTTCATGCAAGGGCAAATTTAGTTTATTTCTGGATTCCAATTGTGGGGTTCTTGCTAGAAATGCAGGCACTAAAAACTCATTAAATCTCTATTTGGTTGTGCATTTATTTCCCCTATTCAAATAAAAGTCAGATTGAAAACTTACAGGGCTGTGCGGGGGATGGAAGTCACACTTGTTCTGACCTCCTGACTCCTTTCTAGCTTTCTAGTTGGCTCTTCTCTTTCTCCTACATGAATGCAAACAGAAAATGAACACAGCTGTGCAACTATTTATATCATAGAGACATTCAGTGGCCCCAAAATGTATTTGGACAGCCCTTTGAAAAGTTTGAATGTCATTGCATTGAAGAAAACAAAAAAATGGTATCATGAAGAAGGGCAGCACAAGTACGCTTTTTCACAAAAAGATGCAATCACTTTAATATGCTCATTGTTTTACTGTATGTTTGTTCAAATATTTGTTAGAGTATCTCTTTTTTGGTATCGATTGCTTTATTAAAATTACTTGTGTGCAGTACTATATTATTATAATGTATAAACCTAATTCATAAACCTTATAATTTAATGGGCTGTAGACTAAAGGATTTAAATACATTTAAGAAAATAAAATGTATTTGTATTTCTATGGATTTAAATGAATAATTAGTGCCAACTTACTATTTTAATCTTTTTAAAAGTGACTATTTAATTGTGAAAACAGCATGACAAACACAGAGAGAATGTTTATCTTCAAGCATATATGATCAAATTTTCTGGTCTCTCTTTAAGTAGCTTTTTAACTAGAAGCGTGGGTTATTTGAGCTGAATGCTTGACAGGATGTCTGAGTGCAATGTCACGGAGCAATAAATATCCAGACCAGCTCACCTACAGATGAGCCTCTGTAGTGGGTGACTCACAGCTATGAGCACCATCCATAAACTGGCAGACTTAAAATGAAAGTTCATTCATTTACTCACCCTCATGTCGTGAGACTAAAGAAGATATTATAAGAAATATCTCATTCTTCATAATACTAATGACTTGGATTAAATTGTATTATATTACCAGTATTTTATTATTATATATATATTTTTTATCTGTATATCTGAATGTTTATTTATTGGATATATGCAAAGTTCTGTCATGAAACTCTAGATGGCGCAGACTCAATTAGCATTTAAATGTTTGCCTTTGTTTGCTGTTAGCAGTCTGCAGCACACTTTCAGAAACCCTCCTCCCCAGCTCCACCTGTAAAGATCTGCTACGGGGAGTTATTTCATGTACGTTGTGCAGCATGTCTTACATACTCACAGCAGCCTGTCTGTGAATGTATTGGCAGTAGTAAGTCTCTGTACTTGCTCTGAGTGTCCTGCAGCAGCATAGCAGATCTATTCCGCCAAGAACAAATAAATTAGCATTACCATATCCATTACCATGACGAGAGTTGTAATGACAGAAGTGCACTTTCCCATTTTCAGCAAGTAAATATTTTAAAAACTTGAATAATTTTTAAATGTAATCTTTAGCTTAAAATAGATATATAAAAATTTCAAATTGTACATTATAATGTTGGGATGACTAAATGTATTTTTAGCATTTAATATGATTGGTTTAAATTGTTTAAATATAGAATTTTAATATCGATCATTTATGGGATAATGGCCATAAAATGAAAATAGTCATGGGCATGCCTAATAAATTCTTTAGCAAATGGCCCCCATCTGCAAGTTAGTTGCAATTTTCAGTTAAATAAATTATATTTCTGCAGCTTTGACTTCTGTAGTTTTGTCATAGTCAACAAGTTCTTGTCAGAGCTGTAACTCACAAACAGTCGGTTTACTTTACTAATCAAATAATGCTGCTCAGTGCTGCTTCTTCTGAACAGGAGTGGCAGGTAATTAAGTTGTCTGTCAAAGCAAATGCCCTTTTTTAAGCTTAGAGTGTAATTCCTATATATTAGCCAGTCTGAAAAAAAAAATTCCCCAAGAGAGGAAAAAAACACAAAGTACCCTGGGGACAATATTCATTGTTCATATGTTAAATTATTTCCATAAATATCAAACATATAAGATGATTAATATCCCTGTTAAACCAATTCCTTAAAAATAAGGATTTATTGGTCATATCAACCAACAGTTTAATAACACTTTGGTCTTTTATTAATCTAGAGGAGAAGACTTTACATGACACAAGAGGTAACATTAAACAATGGATTGAAAACACAGGGAGGATTAATAGGGAGCAAACAAGGCCAGATAATGAGGGAGGACAGATGGGGCAAATGAAATAGTAATCAGGTAACAAGATGGGAGGGGCTAGACAATGACAGGAGAGCACTAGCACAAAACACATGACAATCCACCAAACTTGACGAACACATGAGCACATGGCCAGTAAACACAATCACAGCCATGTGCCCCAACAAAACAAGATATGAACATACAGTTAATGAAGAACACTCATAAGCCACATGACAACATGAAAGACTGATGCCAGTGATAAACACAAGGTGCATGCAACACAGCACAAGACAAAACATGACATGAAAGCACATGAAACAAGGCACAGGCAAGACAAAACTGGAGTTTCAGGGCTCTGTCACAAAACCAAGAAAGACTAGACAGAAATGACATAACCCTGACTGTCAGGTGCTCTAAACATCACATTGCTGTAGTCGTTTATTGTGAAGCAGTTGATAGGGTTGATAAAAGGGTCAGTTACAATATGGATTGTGTGGAGCCCCTCTCAGTCGTCAGCCGCTGGAGGAGGAACACTGAGCAGGATGGGAGCTTCACGTAACTATGGCAACGTATGCCCGTCCAATCATTAAGCACATGCGATAGTTGCTGGGGAGACATTCTCCTACAGATGAAAGGACAGTGGCAGTATTAGGGACTGAATTCCCTATGTTGTTCCAAGATCAAGATAAGGTGTCAGGAATTAGCCGCGCGTCAACATAGAGAAACCCCAGACTGGAAAATGGACCATCTGATTTAGAATATATTTACTGTATATGCATTCATTCTTACAACCTGTGAATAATACAGGGTTTTTACTTTGTAATTTCCAAATAGGCTCATGTCAGATAAAAGTTAAATCTAAAGCAGTGTAGATTACAATAAGAGGTTAAGCTTGAATTGGAGGAGTGAATATTGTCTCTCTCTGTCTTATACCTGGAGGGCTCCTGCATCATTAAGCATTTTTCAGAGAGGTTAGTAGGTTAATGAAAGCAGCTAAAGGAGAGACACAGCCTTAAAGAGATAGAAACAAAGACATGCTGACAACATTGTTTCTGTATGTTTAAATCAGGTTTAGAGGTTTAACAGGAAGCAAGAATTCACAATGTGAGAGTAGAAATAATGTACACTGATCGCAGAGATGCGATGGAGTGTAAGTGGAGGAATTTTATCACTTGGTTACACAAAGACAGGTGCCTCAAAAGCATTTTTACATAGGTATTATGTTCAATTTCTTATATATCGGCAGGTTGTACATTTTCAAATTGAAGTTGAAATGCTACTTTACTAATATTTGCAAATGATTTGATGCCAAAATTAAATATAAATAATAAAAAGATAAATATTTGTTTTCCCCTTTTTTATTAATTATTTGATTGGAAAAAATATAGCAATGACCGGTTTGAATATTAGGTCGACTCATATTCGTATTTGATGTACAGTTGTAAGATGATTAGCCAGAATAAAAAGTATTTAATAATAAAAATGTAATTAATAAAAAGTCATTTTTATGACTCTTTCAGCATTTAGTTATTGATATGATAGAGCATGAATGGGTAGGACTTTGTTGATGCGAGTGTTTTCATTTATGTATTTTTATTCATGCTTGGGAATAATTAATTATGCCCTAATCAGACTACAGAAGATAAGTACTTAAAGTGGGAGTGCCAATGAGTCTCACTTTTAAGGAACCTTCAGCGCCCTTGGATTTATTTTAACTATTATCAAACATATCCATAATTTTTTTTTTGTTGTCACTCCTTTGATTTCGTGTGGTTACTCACTCCACAAAAGACCATCTGGTTGCTCAGGGGTGGGCCGTGTAGGGCCCTGAGGGGACTAATCACTTCCTCTTCTCTCACTACACTCTCACTCCATCTTTCATTCAGTCAAAACAGCACATTAATTACAGTTGATGAGATTCCCATTTAGCTTCAGCAAGGTTGGAGAGAAGCGACACAGTCAGGTAGAAAGAGGACAGACAGGTATAGGCAGGAAGACAAGAGGACCATTGTCATAGCGGAGACACATGCTGAGCTGTGAATCATAGAGCATCATCTCTAAGGCTGGGAATCCAAAATTGATTCCAATTTATTGATTTTTGTGTGCAGATATAATTTCAAACCATTTTGAAGTCTAATAAAGTCTAATAAACATTAACGTTAATCAACGTTAACCAAGAATCGGTAAAATTCAAGCGATACCCGAAAGCCAACCCTAATCATCTCCAAAGCCATTTAGGTGAAATGGAGAATGAACACTTTACAATAAGGTCTTGTACAGTATGTTAAGATTAGTTACTGCATTGACTAACATGAACTCACAATGAACAAAATAATGTGTCGCAGCATTTATTACCAATGTTAGTTAAAAATGTTCATGTTCATGTTAGTTCACAGTGCATTAACTAATGTTAACTGATACAACTTTTGCTCTTTTATGGAATTAGTAAATGCTGAGATAAACAATGCTGCATTCTGTTGCATTCATTATTGTTTGCTGATGTTAACTTACTTGTAGTCGACAAATTCAACTATTATAAAGTTAAGGTTTAAATAGCATTTTCCTGTTAGTCTCATACTTTTGAACCCCACTGTATATGTATTAAATTCAGCATAAATGTTTTGGAAAGGGCAAACATTATAATTTTATTCTTTCAGTGAAAGAGAAGGACTACAGTACAGAAAGAGTAGACAGAGAAAGAGAAGCCTTTCTCTCACTGGCTTACCTGATAATGGGTCGAGGACAAGCCGGACAAATGAAAATGACCAAATGTAATTGCACCACTTTATGCAATGAAATGAAAATACTGGGTAAAAAGGGTGGGGGAGGTTGTGGATTGAGGGTTAAGTAGATGAGATGGGGCAATGCAAGTGTATTGGGTTTTGGGGTACTGGATAGTACTGAAGAAGGGAATTTTAATTGCATCTGTTGGCTGCTGATAAATACATAATCAGTAATCCCCCGCTGGTCCTTAATCAGGTTTGGTTTAATGACCACAGTACTGAGTCGCAAATGCCTCAACACAGAGAAAAAAGAGAGAGAGAGAGAGAGAGAGAGAGAGAGAGAGAGAGAGAGAGAGAGAGAGAGAGATGGATGAGACCATAGGTGGAGGGTGAACCAACTCCAGGGTAAGGCTAAGGAGATGCAGTTCCTCTTTAAAAACACATCAGTGTAGTTTTCAGTTACTTGTCATCTATAGCAACAAACTAAACATCCCACCATAAACACTTCCAATAAATTGTTTGTTATTAAAGTGGCTACATTCACAAACCACAATTTAAACAGAAAGCAAGCTGTATGCTTGATTTGTCATGGCATGCCAGTTTGAAAAAGTTTGTAGTCACACATTTCAAAGTATCGCGATCAAGTACCGGTATAATCAATGAAGCTGAGTGAATCTCTTTAACTTACATAATGTCTACACTTTGTTTGTTATATAAGTTAACTTATAACTAGAGGATTTCTGGAGAACTCAGTACTGGACAAAGATCGTCTGCCAATGACTTTATCTTTTATCGGCTGGATAATATTTGTTCTGAAAATGATTCCAATGATATTTCTTTGTGCCATTATTGTTGTAGCTGAGGTGTGAACTCTGATATTCTTTAATATTGAGAATGATTTTTAGTATTAGTTCTCATCCTTGGTAGCATTACCCAGCATTACATACGCTCTGCCTATGGATGAGACTTGCTTCTATAGACCTTATGCAGTAGAGAAACAATTGCTCAGCATCTTTAGAATTTGTGTGTGTGTGTGTGTGTTTGAACTTCCATTTTGCTGTAGCTCTTTATATTTCTGTGGAAATGCTGTCAAATTAGCTGCTGGTGAAGTGGATTTACTTATTGTAGAGTTAAAGAAAGTTAGAGCGATTGAGCATTGTAATGTTTGAAGTGGATGTCACAAACATTAGTAGACCGGCAAGATTTTAAAAGAAGCGGTGCATTCATAAATCCAAATATATAGAGACAAATCCAAATAAGCCTGAAATTATAAATGAAGGTTGAATGAGTAAACTAATTATTCCAGATCGAATCAATCATTTAAAATCTTGCTGTCAGACTGTAATTTCACAAACAGCATGAATGAATCTTGAATGAGTAGAATGAATGTAGAATGAATGTTCTAATTTGTATCTATATATTCTTATTTACATTTATTCATTCATAACAAACTTGCATATACATATTTTCAGTTTGGCCTGTCATAATATGTGTGTATATGATATGTCCTGTTAGATGTATAATCCTGATAAGAAATATTTTCAATTAAAAAATTGATCTGTATTGCAAGAATTTTTTAACTCACAAATTTTGTGCAGATCTTATTTAAAAAATAATAATTTACCTATTTTATTTATTTATGTATTATAAATATTTTTTATAATAATACAATTATTATAAATTATAAAAGTGAACGTTCAGTTTTGGGTTGAGATGATATTTAGGAGGGCTACATTGACTATCCATCTGCTTCTAATTTAAACAAAGTTACTTCAAGCCATCAAAACACCAGCCCGAGCAGACACACCCTATCTCAGAACAGGGTCCTGAAGCCACACTAGTACACCATGTTGCTGTACACTTTACTGTTAGAGTTAAGTCATGTCTTCCATATGGCATGAAGATGGTCTGTTATCTAAAAGTGACTTGGACAGCCACACAAATAAGCAGTCTCACACCTCAGGCATTTTGTATGGGACCCTGCTGTCTCTAGGGCAACCGTGGAAGGTTTAGGTTTCCTATGGCAACTGTGAAAGAGGACGTCCCTCCCACCAATCTCTCAGCCAATGAACTGCTATTCTGTGTGCCTTTTATCAGACCTGAAATGTTCCTTACTAATTATTTGACCAGTCCATTTAAAAAAACAAAAACAAAAAAAAGCATTTAGATTAATCTGATCAAATAAATGATAAATGCAGTAGCTTAGTTATATTGTTTGGTGTGTGGGTGTTTATCATTATTTCATTCTCACAAACTTCCATGTGGAGATATGGAAGTTTGGTATGGTACACTGTCACTGGGGCAGTACTCTATTCCAGGGGTTCTCAACTCCAGTCCTCGTGACCCACTGCTCTGCATATTGTGTATGTCTCTCTTATTTAACACACCTGATTCAGATCCTCAGCTCGTTAGGATAGACAGCTATGTCTATCCTAACGAGCTGAGGATCTGAATCAGGTGTGTTGAATAAGGGAGACATATGCTGCAGTCAGAAATCTCCCATTACTCACTATATAGTGGACTATATAGTGAGCTCGCCATTTTGTAGTGCTGTCCGAATGTATAGTGATGATTATTATACCCTATATAGTCCACTCAATGTATCCCAGAATGCATTTTGAAAAGTAGTGAACAACCGATGGTCACTAACCTAAGCCCTACATACCATCATGCATTGCGCTAATCGTAAAAATAAGTTATAATCATGTGTGAAGTAGCGCATTATAACAAAAACGGCCAGAAATCACTTTTAGTTTTTAAATTTTGGAGAAATAAGCTCAATATAATGTAATGTATTTATTTTTAAAAATCTATTTAGCCCAGAGCCGGCTTGGCACCAGCTGACAGATGATGTAATCAACAGCGCCGAGAGACGATCGAGTAGTGTCCGAAAGTGGCTTCTGTTATGCTGGTAAGCTCACTATATAGTGCTCTGCTCTCTAACCCCAACATAGGGGGTAGGGAGTAGTGCTTTGAGAGGAGATTTCGGACGCAGCAATACACAATGTGCAGAGCAGTGGGTCACGAGGACTGGAGTTGAGAACCCCTGCTCTATTCAAAAGCTAAAAGGTACTCATATGTACACTTAAAGTACTTATATGTGCACTTATATATATACAATTTAGGGGTAAATTATGATGTACCTTTTCGCTTTTGTACCTTAGGCTACTGCCCCAGTGACAGCATTGTAACTTTTTTTCTGAGAGGGAAGAATCCTCTCTTTGGGACACATACTGTATGTATTTTTCATTTCTGTATTTTATATAACTGGGTTAAATACTTTGATCTTACATACCACCAGTTAATCAATCCACTGGTACAGACATATAATGAAGTCTCTGTGAATGTGCTCTCATGGTGAAATCCGAAATATTCTGGCCTATAATATATCTGGCCTTTCAGCCTCTCTGCAGGGACCAGCAGTGACCGGTTCATCTCTTTCTAAAAGGCCTCTGGTTATATTGTTCACGCTGAACCTCGAAGAGCTTCAT
Source organism: Hybognathus amarus (assembly GCA_030378365.1). Lineage (NCBI taxonomy): Eukaryota > Metazoa > Chordata > Actinopteri > Cypriniformes > Leuciscidae > Hybognathus > Hybognathus amarus. The sequence continues at coordinate 181,474 of JAQIUQ010007427.1, read as the reverse complement.
CATCCTCATCCGTCTTGTTGAGCCCAGGATTATTGTCTTGTGGACAGGGATACAGGCACAGCTCCAGAACAAAGCACGGGTCCTCTGGGTCTCAGTTCATGCTGTCTCACCCTCTTAGTCTGAACCCTCTCTCAGTACCTCGTGGCCCAGCGTGTGTGTCTGTTTTCTATGTCTCGGTGAAGAGCTGTCGGTTTGGGAACTCCATGAGCCAACAGCATCATGGAATAACAAGTCCTCGTTTCAGTAACTGCCAGCTATTGTCTGACATTCATGTCTGAAGTAGCACATTTTGTGCTTGAAAAGGAGACAATTAGAGAAAAGTACCTTCGTTGCACTTCTAACTTAACTATATTTTTCTGTTAATCTTTATTTTATTTTGAAAAACATATCTGTTTAAGTCTAATGCTATCACCCAAATTGAGAAACCCTCATTGTTTTTGTACCAGAAACACGATTAATCTCTAAATGATATAATTAGGTAGTTGAACATATTGCCCCATTTAATTAGCCTAGCTTCAGTCGTTAGCTACGTTTTGTGAAGAGCTTGCAATGAAGCTAACATTTAAATGTAGAATACTACTTTAAATTATGAATAGCTGTTACAAAACAACTTGAGAACGAGATGTCCCCAATGTGTTTATCCCTAATGTTTCATATCTGTAAGTTTTTGCCACTGCTTTATAGAGTTTGCAGAAATGTTAATTAGGTCTGTCTCTGGAAGTTATTTGAGTTGAAAAGGCCTTTTCCTTTTTTTTCTCTTTTCCATTAGGCTTCAAATGTCATGTGCTCCAGAGTTTTCTCTTTTATTGCAGGGTTTCAATCCAGTTGTGCCATTTGAAGCAACATGCCATTGTTTTGTGGTTGTCTGAAATGCGGCTGCCTGGCACAGTGTCTATCTTACACATGCATACATCCACAACAGGGCTATAATTTCCCTGCACATGTGGTTACACTGCCAAAGACTGTTGAAGTCCCAGTTCTGTTGAATCTGCTGGACCACAGTGAAGATTTCCCAGCAGTCCTAGTTCCCACTGGCAATATAACTATTCTGATCAGTCTTTTGGCTCTTTTTATTCTATTTTTCTGCCTCTATTCAGTTTCTTTATTAGGATTCATGTCATCTTTATAAATTTCACCAGTAAAATATTCTTTTTATGTCCTAAAATATACAACTAAACACAATACATAACAATCTAAAGACTCTAGCCTATGTTATTAAAAATTATATATTATTGTAAGAGTTAGATATATATACTACCGTTCAAAAGTTTAAGATCAGTAAGATTTTTTATGTTTTTAAAAGAAGTCTCTTCTGCTCATCAAGGCTGCAATTTTTTGATCAAAAATACGCAAAAAACACAGTAATATTGTGAAATATTATGACAATTTAAAATGACTTTTTTATGTTAATATATAATAAAATGTAATTTATTCCTCTGAAAAAAAAGCTGAATTTTCAGCATCATTACTCCAATCTTCAGTGTCACATGATCCTTCACAAATCACTCTAATATGATGATTTTTTGCTCCAAAAACATGTATGATTATTATCCATGTTGAGAACAGTTTTTTACATTGATGACATGGCCTTTTGGGAAATTGATGGCCAAATCAAAAGTGCATGAAATTCACAATGTTGTATAATTTTACATTCCCAGCTAAATCATTGCAGATATATATTTTGTAAATAAAAAATTGCCCAACTTTTGCAGCTATTTAGTGTTACAGCAGCAGTTCAATGACATAGTGATATCATCAGGACAGATAAGCGCTTTGAGGAAGTATTTTCACTCCTGCATGGGTTCTTTCAATCAGAAGCCAACCAATGAGAATCACAGAGGCCTTATCATAATCATTGAGCATCAGATTTCATCTCACAATTTACCGTTATTTCTCTAAACGACCTGCTTGGGTTTCTCAGCACAAGGTCCTTCAATCCTCGTGTCTTAGAATACAGGACTAAGAAGACATACAAATGACTTACGAGGACATTTGACTTTGAATAATGATTTAATGATTTACAGTACGGTGACACATTTTGCAAAAGGCAATCATTGCCAATTCAATGAGCCAATCACATCTGTCATTGCAAGGATGATGGATGTTTAGGGCTGGGAGACTGTGTGCATGTGCACATGTGTGCGTGTTTGTGTACGTTTGAATGTGTGTGCATCATGTGGTAACAGTGTGCCATTTGAGTCCTGCTGAGATCAGGGAGATTCACAGGCATGTATGTGTGTGATCACCGGCATGCATGCTGAAATGGTCATGCACTTGCAGCAGTGTCACATCTCACCCGGGGGTTAAAGACTTACTTATATCTGTCACCATAAGAAGAAGCTTAGAAAGGTATTCTTACTTATAATATAGTATGTGTTGATAAATACAAAAATTATTTGCCCATGTACCTTGGCTTGGTGCACTAAAAAATGAGGTCTTAATAAAGTCTAATTGGTTCTGTTCTACTTGAAACTAGGTTCAAAAATCACTCTAGTCTTATAAACAAACATTTTTGGGTTGTTTTTTTTTGTCTGTGTTAAATTGCTTATGTTGGCAAGACAAGTTCAATCCTGGCTTGCAACATCCTTAACTCCATTTTCTCTTTTTCTTTGAATACTATAAATTCTATGGCAATGATCTCATGTTGATTTCTGTTCCTCTCTCTCTCTCTTTCTGCCAGTGTGTGGCTGTGATTTGGCACATTCCGGATTCTTCCAGAAGAGTGGCGAGTACATCTGCACAGCAGACTACCAGCGCCTGTACGGCACAAAGTGTGACAGCTGTGGGGACTTTATCTCAGGGGAGGTGGTCTCTGCACTGGGCCGCACGTATCATCCACAGTGTTTCGTCTGCAGTGTGTGCAGGTGAGCCCTCTACTACATAGACTACTAACATGCCATTATGGAAATGGATCCATCAGATAGATTAAACTTGAGGGAGCTCTGGTGGGATGCTGGTAAATGATGCTCATTTACTAATGTGCTGAAGACTGGAACTCATTAAATCACCCGCTGACATCTATATGCACCCCCACTCATCTATAAACTAAGCAATTATACCACATTTTGTTCCGGTCTTCTAATTTCATCAGCTAAGCGACGTTCCAAGACAGCTGGTATTACTATTTATATCATTTTCTTTGAAAGAAATTCAAAGTCTGGGACAAGAAAAAGATTTTAGAGTTAAGGAATATCTTCGGTTTAACTGCATTTAAAGGGTTTGATGGACCACGTGAAAAAAGTGGAAAGGTAAAGGTGAACTCTTGAGTTCTTATGCCACATTCTCTTCGCTTTTAGTCCATTAAAAGTAAAATGTTTAAGTAACCTTCCTAATAGTGAGAAAATTTGCATTGTGATTTTGCTCATATTTTTTTTCCAGCATTTCTGACAGTCATTTATCTTTAGCAGAGGATTTGTTTGTCTTTAAATGGGTGATGAACTGGGAAATCAAATTTTCCTTGAGCTTTTGACATTTACTGTAAGAGGTCATCATATTATAAGAATATCCTGTAAGTTTCAGAATCTGAAAACGTCCCTGTTTAGTCCAATAAAAGCTTTTACTGACACCAGCCTCAGCAAACGGACTCGTTTTTCAAAGTGGGGAACTATGTCGTCAAAGAGGATAAAACACCACCCCGCAGACGAAGATCAACGCCTACTTCAGACACGGCCGTTAGCCCCGCCCACCGATTTGCGCATTACACGCATAGCTAAATAACATAGGCCTACCTCGTGATGACAAACAGGTCTACCGAGCAATACAGAATATTGCGCAATGCAGTGGCGTAGGCAGAAATTTAATTTTGGGTGGGCCAGTGAAAATGTGAGTGGGCCTATAGTTTTTAATAGAAAAAAAAATGACTTCAATAATAATTAACCTTACAAAATAGAAAGATTAATACACAAACTGCAAAACCAGTATATTTGTATTCAGCAAATCATCATGTTCAACCAACAGAGCTCTATAAAGGCTGGATAAACCAGTAGACAATAACCTGTCTATTTTATTCAGGCTAATCAGCAGTGTAAAGACAGTTCACCCGAAAGTAAAGTAAGCTAAAATAATATTAATAATAGCGCAGTAGATTGGCGGGTAAATCCGCGTCCGGGAGAGAGAGAGGAGAGAGAGAGCGGCCGTCGTCCAGCACCTGACTAACCTTCTTGTGGGTTAATGAGTGTGAAGAACTGGGCTGTGTGGACTCGGTAGATGAAGGCAGTGGCGTGTCTTCTTCCTCAACTCTCGCTTTTTACAAATAGCACATTAAAGAAAGTTGTTTAGCCATTATTGTGGCGCCGGTGCCAGTGAGAGTTTTCCTGTTCGGAACCCCCAGCAACCATAGCAACCAATAAAGTTCCGGAGGGAGGCTTTCTATAACTTGCTTCGACAGTTCCATTTTATTTGGGAAACGAATTAAACACACACAGCAGTCAACAATAAATCAGGTATATATTAACATATTTTCTTAAATACATTTGAATAATAAAAAACTAAAAATATATTTTTTATCAAACTTGCCTGGGCGGGCCAGTGAGTAACGTGGGAGGGCCAGTGCCGCCCTGCACCCAATGCTGGCTACGACCCCTGGCGCAATGCCTTGTGGAAGAAGACAGTTGCTGCATAAGCTTCCTCTGGATTCCAATAGGAATGCAAAATAGCCTATTACTAATTCATTTTGATGTTTTTTAATGCAAAAACCAAGTGAACGTCATCATTTCACCTCAGACAACAATATAATAAAATGTAAAAACCAGTTCATGACCCCTTTAATTTGATTGAATCATTTTTCAGATATTAAAAAAAACAGGGCCAGACTATTGTTCTTGTGATTTAATGCATGCAGTATGTTTTAACTTACTTTATTGTACTCATCAAAGCACATTTTTACTTGAATTTGCTACTTGGCCTGTGTTTACTTTGGACCCTGTGTGTGTAGGTATCTTCCCTTCTCTTGACTAAATTGCTCTAGAGAGGATAATACCACAAGTGGAGAAGGAGTGATCAATGCAGAACTGAGCAGGATATTGTAACATGAGTCCATGCGGAAGAAATTTGCGGTTTGGTGCTCAAAATATGCAATAGTGCCCAGAAAGTAGCAGAGAAGGGAGAAAAGTGTAAATGGAGAAGCTGCTGTGGTGAAAGAAGCAGAGAAAGTTAAAGGCAGCGGCGGAAAAGCACCATCTTTTGTCCTTCATGTACGGCCTGTTTTTGGACAGACGAGCAAGAAATTAAGAGGTACTGTAAGACATCCCTGCGGGGACCAATTATCTGTCTGCCCAACACTGACAGACTGATATTTGAATCCCATTGATTTTTTTTGTAGTAAAAATGGGTTTGCTACAACATGATATTTTCTATATTTATTGTACTGCTTTAGTATTCACATTGGGTGAAATCTCGCCTCCCTCTTTTATATGCTTTTCACTCTCTTTTTTTTTATTCTTTCTTGCACTTTTTTGAACACATTTTTCTGGGCTGTAGTGAATTTGCTGGAGAGCTGTGAGTTTAGCTGCTAATGTGTCGCTGTTATGTCCCATTTGTAATTACAGTCTGTTTGATCTGTTCTGATCTTCAGGAAATTAGTTCCACTAAATAACTTTTCCTCTCCTCTTATAGTTCATTAGTACACCAAAAGAGAGCACACCGCGTGATGAATTTATGTGGGTAGGAAAAAACATTTTCACGGAGGACTGAGATTGCTTTGTTGGACTGCGTTACCAATTGGGCTTCTAAATGGCCCAATGGGATGCTCTTGGCAGGAGTTACCTAAACATTTATCGGCCTGACCAAGAAGTAAACAGTCAGACGGGAGAGCTCAGATTATGTTACATTTAATATTTAGACCATCTGAGTGGAGACCAAGCTCTAGATTTAGTGGGCTCCCGTCCCAGTAGTGTTGTCAGTGATCATTCATAAGTCATGTTACACCCCTTAGCAATATTGAATGCTTTGATGCCAGTGCAACTCATATTTCTCTATGGCATTATAGGCCTTTAATTTTTGAGGAACTGTTGCAGTTTACAAAAGATGGGAGGGATGGTTAATTGTTTTACATTTATTCAACTGCAAAAAAAATATATATATATTTTCTGTAAACCATACAATTACTTTGCAAAATTGTACAAAAATAAATAAATACATTTCAAAAAAATGGAAAAATTAAGTTACATATTGTCGAAACAGAGGTCTTATTATCTTAATCAATTTGGTTCCATAATGAAATCCATCTTGATTAGAGTTTTTCCCTTTTATACATTTGTTATCAATATAAAAATATGAATACAATTATTTTTTTGTGTGCAAATTTCATGAATTATTTAAGAATTTAAGAAATTTGTTCAACTGGAGTGCATAATTGTGCTGTCCTGAAAGAGTTGCAATATTGTGTTCGTGAACAGAATAAAAGCAGCAAAGCATGAAAACTGTAAATTTTTAAAGAGCAGGAAAAGCTGACAATGCTGTGTGTGTCTGAAGGGAGTGTGATGTGGCGGTAATGCAAGGTCACGTGAAGAGCTACACGGAAAGACATGCACAGAGCCTCATGAGAAAGCCCACTCAGTTTTCACACACAAATATAGAATGAAGTAGGTTGTGTGAAAGAGGAGGCCTAAAATACAGAGACAGAGAATGAAAAAGTAATAGTAAATCCCGAGACCCTGCTCTTAATGGCTCCAGCTAGGGGTGACATGCTATACCAGTATTGACGATAACCGTGATATTCAAAACATGAATTATCGACATCTTAAGGGTGTGACAATATATTCGCGATAACCGTTATATTATAAATGAATAGTACACATAGGATAATATGACAAGTAAATAATCCAGCGGCAGTACCTGTTTCACATCCCAAAATATAACACGTTAACGCTGCCATCTGTCATAAATCATGTTGTCTGATAAGATTCTCCAAATGCCCACACAATAAAGTAAGTTCACCATTATGTGAGTTCTTTGGATTTAGAGAATATTACTGTAAGACGTCACAGTCCCCAGTTGTTGCCGATCAACAGTGAGAACAAAAGGGAGACCCATCAACCTGTTTACCCTCCTCCACGTCCATCATTCTGCGGATTTCACCACTATACAAAGAGTAAAATCACAAATATTTTGCTAGTCCTGTAACTGGAAATGTTACATGAACCTGTCAACTGCTGATGCCTTTCTGTGTTTTGTCATATTTACATTGACATTTAGTGTGCTCATTCGGATAAAAACTTATGAATGTTAACTTCAAATAGCTTTAGAGAGGAATGTTTTTGTTGTATTATTATCCAAAATAGGGCGATGTGAGAATTATGGAGCGTTAAACTCTTATATGTAATTTGTTTCATTCATACTCGACACCAGAGAGCGCCCTCACGCAGAAAGTCTACAAGTGAGACCCATAGAATTATTTAACTTTTGATGTTCCAGGAAAATCCATAGACAGTAAAAGAAATCAGAGAATTAACACACTATTGTATTAGTATGGGTTGTCTGTGTTTTTAAAGCCATCTTTGTTATTTTCGGAAGTACTGAATATATTTAAAATGCAATACTAATTAACATAGCCTTTATCACTGTATAGAATGCTATAAAATAATATCATTTATGCCTCATTCTGTGATAAGGAGCCACATTTCAATCACTCGATTGACTCTAATGCGATTTTAAAGTAAAACATACTGTTATTCTCATAAATTGTACTTTGACACTCTGCTAAACTAAAAACAGTTAGCATTTTAGTCTCCTTTAAATTAATTTGTATAGCATGGTCTTAAAATGTTCCATAAATCTCAGAATTTTATCAATGATTTAATTAATCTGAAGTTAAGTCAAGCTGCCAAATGTTTGAGTATACAATGTTTGAAATCTAAAGGGTTTATGTTTTAATTTGGGTATGCCATTTCCATTTGGGTTCCAATTGGGGATGCATCTTAATGGGCAAAAAAAAAAAAGATAAAAGGAAAACACACACACACACACAAAAACAAAAAACAAATGAAAGATTAAGTTGACTGATAACATTGTTTTTCAAGGTTTTCTTAGATATCGTGATATACCGTTACAGTGATTTTTTTTGGCCACGATAACTGTGATGTGAAAAATCTGATATTGTGACGGCCCTATCTCCAGCTATACTGAAACTCTGGAGAAACTAAAGGAATTATTCCACCCATGTGTCTGACACAGGCTTTGTAAGTGCTTTTGTTGTCTGCCCACTTCCCTGTCGATTTCAAAGACATCTTTGTGTGTGGTCTCAATACTGGAGAGTTTGTCGTGCCATACTTCACATAGCCCAGTGAACAGTGTATTGGTTTGTGTGTTTATGTACAAATGTGACACTGCACCATGCAATATTAAGGTACAGAAGTGCTAAATTTCCAGCTGAAAACCAAAAGTGCTTAATAGTATATCATCTTGACATTTGCATTAATCTTAATTTAATAATAATAAATAAAAACTCCATGTGTTCTTAGTAAAACAGATTAATATGCCATAGACAGTGGCAGTGTGGCAGAAATACAGTATCTGTTTTTAAAGGACCTGTTCTGTAATCTTATAAAGTGGCAGAGCTGGTGTTCCTCTAAGGTCATGGTTTAATGTAAATGGATTGTTTCATAATTGCTGCATTAGTAGAGGAAAAGTCTACTGTAATAGGATTTGTCTCGTAGTGTAGAAGCTTCCAGTCATGCTGATTTCTAAGCAGATAAAGTAGTGCTGTGGACACAATGGATTACGCGAGCTGTCATGAGACATGCGGTCATGTGCTCTAAAGAGACACATGCATTTATCAACATAAAGCATAATCTATTCACCATAAACAGGATCTAAGCTTATGTATACAGTGGAACATGGCCTTGTTCTTGGTTTGCAGTCGCCTTTGGTAAAAGATGGTGGAAGAATAGTGAGGAATAGCCCAAAGACCATCTTAATCTACAATGAATTTCCATATGGTCAAGGTTGGATTATACTGGACTCTCTGGTGGATCAGCAAAGCAATGTTGCTCACCAGAAAAACTAAAATGAGTTTTTTGTTCTTCCTTATATACCCCATTACTCATAAATGTTAAGTCATTACAGAATGTGATACCTTCATTTTGACCCTTTACCATTTATTTCAGTGATGCTTGTATCTTGAGTGTGTCTGAAGGGAAGACAGCATTAGTGAGAGCTGGGTCATCATTACAGGCCAGCTCTGGTCTGTGCTTAATGCTTTGTGGGTAATGAAGCCTTCTTTAACTCTATTTGGGGTTTAATCTATTATTCTGCTCTTTATTATTTGTAAATGCTTATTTGTTTGGCTTCCATTACTATACCTGTAAATGACCATACAGGATTATGATTACAGACATTATAGACATTAATGCTTCCGTTTCAAATTTGTTGTCAGTAAGATGTTTTGTTTTTGTTTTAAAGTCTCTGTTGTTATCTAAAGCTGCATTAATTTGACCAGAAATACAGTAAAACTAGCCTGGCAAACCTTATGTTAATTTTCTCATATTTGAGGCGTGGTTTAACGAATGCCCAGAGCCGTTTATGTAAGCAATAATGTTAGGCATGATGCGAAGCGCAGTACAGCACTTGCCTCGAGTACCTTATTGCTTTTATAAAACGGTTACCACACAAACACACACACACACACAAAAATTAAACTAAAAAAATGTATTAGTGCAACTTTCATGAAGTAAAACCACTGAAAGCCTTCCTTCCGTTAAAAACAAATAGTCCCTGACAGTGAACAGCAACAATGTTCCAATGTGTAAAATTCATAAAAGCTCAAATAAAAAAAAACATAGGAACTGTAGTGTTGCGCAGTGATAAATGGTACCGTTGGGTGAAGCAGTCATAGCCGTGTTTTATAATGAATAAAGCACAGCTATTGACCAATCAGAATCAAGGATTGGAACTAACCGTTTTATAATCTACGAATGTCTATCAAATGGGCTCTGGCGCAATTATTTACATTATACCAAATGACGTATGTAAAGCACAAATTTTTGTCTTTACTGTCACTTTTGATATATTAAATGTGCCCTGAAACCTAAATCTTGCAATGTATTAGTAATTTGGTGGAGTGTGTGTAGATAAGTTTTGCCTACATTGTGTGAACCTGCCAATACTTTTCTACTATGTAATTTAGTCTTTTGAAAGCATTCCAGATTTCTTTGACAATTTATAATGGGGATTACTTTTAGGCTATGTTTAATAACATGTTATCTGTCTGTGTTTCCCTCTCTAGGAAACCTTTTCCAATCGGGGACAGAGTGACGTTCAGGGGTAAAGAATGTGTCTGTCAGCAATGTTCCCTCAAGCTGGTTAATTCCAATGAGCCAATCAAAATCCATGGGCCCAGTCGTAAGTCTCTCGCCTCAATTTAAACATTTGCATTATGTGGTCCACATGTGTGAGTGTGTATGTATGTGGCCTGAGGGGAGAGGACAGACCCCTGTTCAACAGATTAGAGTGTGTGTAGTGACTGGGTAAACAGAGGCAGAAGGCTGTGATGTTGTATCAAGGCCAGAGGTGAAGAGTGTCTGAGCTTTGTGTCTATGTTTGCTCTTTGGTTGAACAAATGTAGAGAGTCTGAACATTTTATGAAGTGGATGAAATGTTAATGCTTTTTTTACAGATGGGAATCATATTACTATTCTTCCATCACAATTAATTCAACATAATAGTGTAGTAACATTCATTTTAAATAATCTTTTAATGAATGGTCCCTTTTTGCAACGTCACCTCATGCAACGAAAACATCAGAAACTGATGTCTTTGACAACAAAAGCTTATTCATTTATGTTTTCAAGGTGCTTCATAATAGGTCCTTCAGTTCAAAACAATAACGATCTGTTATCTGTTCCACTTCAACTTGAATCACAGCTTCTACAGGGAAAAGGAGGAAAGAAATGGTTGCAATAGAACCGTGAAAAGCGTTCTGTAATACCTGTCTATGTCTAAAGATTGATCTGATTGATCATACAGGTAAACTGAAGAAATCTAAGCTGTGGGTTAGGATGCAAACACTGTAAATATAGCTGAACATCCTCCAAATAAAAACAAATGATGCACTGACCTTTTAGTGGTCAAAATCCTGTTATCCTACACAGCTCAAGAAAGTATGTGTTTAAATATAATATGTTTAAAATAAATAATATAAACCTAATCTTTATAACAATTGTTGATATGTATGTCATATGCTTTTTATAAACCTGTCAAGTCCGACAGGACACAGGAAAGACGTATGAGCCTAAAGTCCATTACATAACCTCACTTCCCCTCCTAATGAGTCGTGACTCTTTTTAGACTGTGCAGGTTGTAAGGAGGAGATCAAACAGGGTCAATCTCTGCTGGCGTTAGAGAAACAGTGGCACGTCAGCTGCTTCAGGTGTCAGACCTGTGGCCTGGTCCTGACCGGGGAGTACATCAGCAAGTGAGTGACCACTGCTTCTGTTGGCTTACTTTCAACCTAAACATTACACACATTGTGTTGCATAAAGCAGCCTGTTTCTCATTTTTATAACCACATTAACTCTGAACATTTAACAAATATTTAATCACTAATATTTACACATTCAGTTCCAATACTAGACCTTCAAAATAGGCCTGAAATAAATTACATTTTAAAATATGTTGAAATATAAAACAGTTATTTTCAATTGTGTAAGTATTTCTGTATTTTTGATTAAATAAATGCAGCCTTGGTGAGCATAAGAAACTTCTTTCAAAAATCTTACTAACCTCAAACTTTTTAAAAGAAATGTGGATGTATACATACTTGATTTATTGGCAAGCAGCTGCTTCTGTTAGGAACTTTTGTGGCACTCTGATTTTGAGGTTCTCTAGAAAGATTTAAAGCATTAGTAAAAAGTCTAAAAGTTAATAGTTTTCTGGTTTCGTAAAACCTACACTCCTGTGTTTCATTTTTGGTAACCGTATAAGAATGTGTTCATTCATGTGAGTCTTATTTTGCATACAGAGATGGTATTCCTTACTGTGAGTCAGACTACCATGCCCAGTTTGGGATAAAGTGTGAAACATGCAACAGATACATCAGTGGACGTGTGCTGGAGGTAAGTTTACATCCTGGCTACTTACATCCACCCATTAGACCAGTTTCCAACAGACTCCCCAACCTAGACTCTGCAACATTACACTGCGTAACTTTACACTGCCATTCAAAAGTCTGGAGTTAATCATTTTATTCAACATTGACGCATTAAATTGATAAAAAATGACAGTAAATAGACGTTAATAATGCTACAAAAGATTTCTATTTCAAATAAATTCTGTTTGATTTATATATATATATATATTAGCAATATATTAAAATAGAAAATGGTCATTTTAAATTGTAATAATATTTAACAATATTACTGTTTCTACTGTACTTTTCATTATTTGCAGCCTTGATTAGCTCAAAAGACCTCTTTTTCTAAAACATAAAAAAAATAGTAATAGAAATGTCATGAAAGTTTCATTCATGTCCACACACATCTGTAATGCCTTTGTGGAAATCCTGTAGAAAACACTGGACCTGAGCAGTTGACTCATTATACACACATAAAGTGGTTCTTTGTGATGAGCAACTCATCTTTGATTGTTTTTGACTCAGAACTCTGCTGAATAGACAGCGATTGCGTTTGTTATACCTGAACTGAACATGAAGTGATCCATCAAGTGGGCCTGGCAAGAAGCCTCCATTATAAAAAAAGATCAAGGGCTAAATATGAGGAGATGGATAAAGAAGCCCAGACAGACAGGGAATAAAACCACCATTTGAAGCACTCTTTCCTTAGACAAACATATTTTTTTCTCTCAAAACACTTTCAACATTTATGGTTAACAGAAGGCAAAGAATACACCTTGGAGAGATGCGTAGAGAAGGCTTTAGAGAATAAAAAATTGAGGCAATCATCACTCTTTTTGTTTAGGATATTTATAGCTTCTTTCTAAAAGTTATATACGCCTGCTACCATATAGTAGCTTAACGTTTGAGCTATGGATTTGATGCTATAACTAACATGGTGTAGTCCAACACCCTAGCAACCACTCACAACACCTTAGCTACCTCATTGACTCTTTAGCAACATGGTTGAAATCAAATTCGCAAATTCAGAGCTTTTTTATGGACAAGCACTGCTCATTAGATAGACAGACAGATAGTTACTGTGGGAATAAATGATGGAGCTAATGAAGAGCCAGTTTACCTCCCCGGTGGCTCGTCCTTCTGAGGAATGAACTAATACTGCTGGCCTTTGATGTTTCATAAGCAAGGATGATTCTTTTGGCAGTGCACCTGGGACCCTATATTTTGTTGATTTGCTATTTTCTGTGACACTTTGAACTGGTTCGTAGAGTCGTGGAGTTGGAAAGGGAGACAGAGAGCGTGGAGAGAGAGACTTTGAGTAATGAGTCACAGGGGAAGAGAAACATGATGAGGTAGTTTACATACAAATAAGAAAGGAAATAATTTTCCAGCAGAGAGTTCCAAAGCTGATGAAGCTTAATGCTAATACACACACTTTTGAAAAAGAATTTGTGTGAGATTGTGTACTCACACAAACTAATTCATTCCTGTCGCTCTCTTTGCTGTGATCCCAGTCAGAGTGGCTCGTGTGAAGTGCTCCGTGTTCCAGCGAGAGCTCAAGTCAGGTTATTTATAGCTAGTTGGACACAGGCTGATTTATCTTTATCTGCCTGTTTGATTTGCACTCATTCCCCCTGGGAGACACCTAGTGATATCACATGCCTCAGAGAACTTAGAAACTGACAGCTTGCTGATCTCCTGGAGAAATGACAGCATACACTATGTCTCTAACTCATAAACTGGCCTTCTCTTGCCACCTGCTCTGTGCGTCCTCTCCAATACACCCCCTTTTTCTCTGGACTTCCAGTGAGACAACATTTGGTGTATTTGCAATATTTTTATATAAATAGCAACTGTCATACTAGCCTAAAGACTACTTGCATTTTGTTGCATTATGTGCATGTTTTTGAACAAATCATTTTAGTTAAAGGAGTAGTTCACTTAAAAAAAAAAAATATGATAATTTACTCACCCCCATGTCATCCAAGATATCCATGTCATTCTTTCTTCAGTCGAAAATAAATTAAGATTTTTGATGAAAACATTCCAGGATTTTCTCCATATAATGCACCTCACTGGGAACCAAACGGTTCAAGGTCCAAAAGACAGTTTCAGTGCAAACTGTTCAAACTGTTCAAAGGACTTTAAACGATTCCAGACGATGAATAAGGGTCTTATCAAGCAAATCAATCGCTCATTTAAAAAATAAATAACAAAGTTTAAGTTTTATAAGCTCAAATGGTCACCCTGCCCTGCTCAAATATTTTTTTGAGTCATTTGGTTCATTCAACGATCGAAAATGAACTAACTGACTCAGAAAAAAGATTTGTTCATTTCCGTGAACGAGTTCGGACAGGAGAGTAAAGAGAGTCACATGTTTTGTTCCTGAAGCAATCTGCATTTTGAATTAATCTTTTGAGTGAATTATTCAGTTACTCATTCGTAAAGACAGCCACATATTTATTTTAATTTCTAAATTAATAAGTTTTGCATGAATTTCAATTGATTAAATTATTAAATGAATGTTTTGTTGCTGAATGAATCAGTGTGAACCTGAATGAACAATTGCTTTATCTGAATAAATTGTGAAGCTGATTCAGTGACTCATTCATAGAAACTCATTATTCATTTCTGAATAATTTCCAATTAATCAGTTTTGAACAAATCGGTGACTCGTTCATATAGACAATGACGTGTATTGTTCCTGAATGAATCATTGTTTTGAATAAATCTGACTAAATTAATTACTCATAAAGACTTTCACTTGTTGCCACCTACTGCCAGAACAATGTAAATGCAAACTTTACATACACTGAAAGCTGCTCTAACCCATAAGATTCAGTGACTGGAACTTACGTCAATATAATTATATTCATTATACATAAATATTCCTCTTAGATTTGATGTACATTCGAAAACAAACTTTGTTGCATAACTTTCCTGTTTTCACTGTAGAGCTGCTACTAAAACAATCTGTATTGTAAAAAGCTATATAAATAAAGGTAACTCTGACTTGACTTTGGGGGCATTATCTTAATCTTATTTTGTCCCCTTTAACTAAGCTCTAAAAAAACATTGTAAAAGAAAAAAATAGTTCTTTCTCTTCAGTTCCATCAACAAACACTCCTTTCTTTTAAATATCCCAGAGGAACAGTTCTCTCAATTACTGATTTTCGGCACTGAAGGATCTCTGTAAGCTTTAAAAGTGTGTACGGTGAGCAAGAGAGTCATTAAACGTCTGTGGAGCTTAAATGAGTCTTGAACAGTATTAAAACAGCAATAAAGGAGTGTTTTGTTGTGTAATATGTTATAGTAATAGTAAACGCATTTACTGTTGAGACAAGCATGTGTTTATAGTGCTCACCATAATGGGTTCCTTAAGTGGAGCTTTTATGTGCTTGTACGTGTTGTTTTAAAATCCTCTATCGTCTGACATTTTGTCACTTTCTTTCTCTGTCCAGGCTGGTGGGAAGCACTACCACCCCACTTGTGCTCGCTGTGCCCGGTGTCAGATGATGTTTACAGAAGGAGAGGAGATGTATCTCACAGGTGAGGAGAGGTTATAAAAGCCAACAGGTGGCACTTTCCATGAATAGGGTGCAAAACGGGGCTTGAAACTTGAAACTCTTCTAAATAAGGACTTTTTTTAATTGAACAAATGGCTAGTGAAAGTTGCTTAACTTTCAGAAAATGCTGATTGTCAACCACAGGTGGTCAAATTAAATATTGTATAACATTTTCTATGAACTTCATATGAAAATACAGTTGCCAAAATGTTGAAAAAAATTTACTTGATCTTTTAATAAACATCTTTAAAAATGTGATGATGTGTATAATTGCAATGTAGAAAGTGTCCAAATAATGGCACTTCTTATGCAATGACATAAGAACTCTCAAATGTCTCGGGCTTGTGGGATTTGAATTGGTGAGAAAGATCTTCCAGACAAGTCAACACAGAAGTGAAAAGCTGGCAGTCATTGACACACAGTAAAGTAAGAAAATACAGCTATGACATTAATGTGAGTTTAGAAGATTTTTTTTTTTTTTTTACTTTTTACTGCAGACCTTGGCAATTGTTGTGATTTTGAAAGACTTCATCTTAAAACACTTTTTTTAAAGTCAAGTAAGATACTTCAACAAAATTCTTCAATTGTACTTCTTAATTGTGTTTTTGTTTAGGAAAACCAATTGAGATATTAATAATATCTCATTTGAGATCTGTCGTTCCTGTGGGTTAGGCCTAGTTCATCCTTGTGACAGAACAGATGAGATCTAATAAAAGAGCTCTTTTAGAACATTACGTGGCAATCTGTCATATTTATCTGCATTTCCAGAACATCATGAGCTGTGTGCAAGATTCATGTGGAAGATAATGGCTGTATTGGCAAGACCTTAACAAAGAAACTGATGTTACTCCTCAAAAGAGTCACAGAGGCTCATGTTGATCTTAATGCCCCATTCAGTATCTGTGTGATCACTCATATGACTTCTAGTGCTAGTGGCTGGTGGACATTCAGAATGGGCCGCAGGTCTTTCTACACAGTTTGTCTGTTCTGTTTCACATTCAGCGCTGAAATGTGTAAGAGTGTTACAGGCTAGCGAACACGCCTAGAGGTAAATGTATTTAAAAGTCAGCAGATCCAGGCATCAGCACATTACTTTATCATGCAAAAAGAGAGGGAGATATGTAGTGAATGAACACTGGAGAGATTGAGCTAGACAGAGCACAGAGCATGAGATTAAAAAACCCATCAATCTGAAATTGAAATGCCACATTTGAATGAATGGCCTTTATTCTCCTGTGATTACATTTAAATGTCATTTGCCTTAGCCTTGAGTTTTCCATATGCTTCCAAATCTAGACATCACCTGTGAGGTCAGGAGTGATGTGATTGGCTGGCCAGTCTTCAGCCAGATCAAAAATGCCTACTACAGTGCCTACTAAATTTTTTTTAAAGCACAAAATTATGTGTGTGTGTGTATATATATATATATATATATACATACATACATACATACATACATATATATATATATATATATATATATATATATTAGGGCTGTGCAAAAGTTAATTGCGATGGAATTCGTATCTAAAATTAAAGTCTGTGCTTACATAATATATTTGTGTGTGCTGTATATAATTATTTTGTATATATAAATACCTATGCATGCATGTATATATTTAAGAATTATTTGCACTTAAATTCTGTATATACATATAAATACATACTCTATATTATATAAATACAAATATTTTATATATGAATAACACATTTTCTTAAATATATACATGCATGCGTGTGTATTTATACAAAATGATTATATACAGCACACACAAATATATTATGTAAACACAGACTTTTATTTTGGATGTGATTAATCGCAATTAATATTCGATTCCAATTTAACTCCTACGGTGGCCAATGTAGTCCAAGATTATCATGGCTTCCAGTTCGACCTCGTCCATGAGTGTTAACTCAAACGTAAACACGAAAGGCGAAGCTTGAATTAACGGGTATGTCCCTCTTTGGCTAATGTACCTTCAAGATGGAGGGGCAACATGGCGACCAACATTAGAATCCCTAACCGTATGTATTTTCAATGGCATATTATACACTCACGTAGAATACTTTATTACTTGAACGAAGTAAATATACATTAATGAGCACATATATTTTTGAAAGAACTAAGTGTTTTTAGCTAAGAAAAAACTAAAAGAGTTACACAGTGTAGCTTTAAGTATAACTCATAACTCTGTTCAGGTCTAAGATTTTAAACTCAAATATTTGTCCAGCCTCCTGGATGAGTTCAGACCAATTAGACACTGTCGTTATTTGAGAGGTGGTATTTCCTTCAGTTTCTCATCGTAATCATGTTATTTGTGATCCCCTTACTCTCCAGTTTTTTTTCCAGACTATTATAATAACACAAAACATTTTACATAGGTTTCACTCAAGCCATCTTCTTAATATATGGTCGTAATGATAGGAGACGAGATACATTTTCATTCACACGTCTAATAGTTATAACAATTTCATGACTGATATGTGATCTGAGCAGAATAGACACGTACTGTACAAGGGTTGTAAACACAATATATAATTATGTAGTTGAACGATGTTTGATTATAAGTCCATTAAGAATTATTTTGGGATGAATTTATGCATTTTATATGTACGGTCTCAGTGGTTGTGAGAAATTTCAGCTCTGGGTCCTTCAGAGGTATTTATGACTACGGAAGTCTGTTTTAAGTCCATTAGCCTGGGATCAAACACCTTTGTCGTTATCTTGGTGGGATTCATCTCTGAACCAATCAGTCTTTTTTCCAAACTATCTAACTTTGACAAGTTGGGCTCATCTCTTTGGAGCCTGCAGGGCCATAAAGTTCATTCTGGGGGGTTTGTTGGCTAGCGTTGATTAGCTGGAGCCGGGATCTTTTATGGTTCAGAGTGTTAAGTTCTGTGTGGATGACTGTATGTTTGAATGAATCACATGGAAGATTCATTTGTGTTTGGTTTGCCCTCAGATCCTACACAGTTGCTTTTTTTGTGGTAACAGTGGTACCTTTTTTAGGGTTATTTGATTAATAAAACGTTTTGTGGTGCTACAATGTAAAGTCTTGATTAATTGATTAATTTATTGCATCCTTCCTGAATATATGTATTAATGGACCCCAAACTTTTAAACTGTAGTGTACATGCAACTGAAATCTGCATGGTTAAATCTTATAAAACCTTTTCATGTATTTAATAAAATCATCTTAAGGTGTCTTAAATGAGCATATGGCTGACTGTATTAGGTTTTTTTTGTGCTCTGAGCTAATGGCTGACTAGGTTTTTTTCTGTAGTCTAGCTATTGTTCTCTTACTTTATTTGTTTGGTTCTGTGTCTCAGGTTCAGAAGTGTGGCATCCTGTGTGTAAACAGTCATCTCGAGCTGAGAGGAAACTGAGAGATGAGTTTTCCCTTCCTTCAACAAATACAGACTGGAATTTAAAATTTCTGCTGATATCTTCTATTTCATTTTACAGCTCAGACGCACATCAGAAACCTCCATCTCTCCTCCAGGCTCCAGCATTAGTTCACCCAGCAGAGTCATCTGTGTAAGTACCCAATCACTGTCCAGCTCTATCTATCTAAATGTCAACTAAATGATGGTGCTAGAGCTGTAAATACAAATTTTTTGGCATGTTAATGTACAAGTTAAAGGTACAGTTCACCCAAAAATGTAATCTGTCATCATTCACTCTCCCTTATGTTGATCCAAATCAGTATGAGTGCATTTTCTTCTGTGGAAATTTGGCAAAATGCAGTTGAGTCATTTATGGGGTTTCTTTAGGCTTCAGAAAAGAATGCAAAAACACAGTCATTAAAACCGTGACCTATATTCCAAATCTTCTGAAGCTGTACTATAGCTTTCTATGAGAAACAGATCAAAATTGATTATGATAAATTATGACAGAACATCAGTTTGAGTGAACTATTCTTTTAATGTTACACTGATGTTTGCCAACCATACATTACCATTCAAAAGTTTGGGGTCAGTAAGATATATGTATATTTGTAAGGAACTTAATACTTTTATTCATCAAACATTCAATTACTCAAAAGTAACATTAAAGACATTTGTAATGTTGCAAATGATTTCTATTTCAACTCTCCTTTTGAAGTTTCAATTCAATCCCTGGGAAAAAATGTATCAGTTTCCAAAAAATTTTTAAAAGTCCCCCTGAGGTCAATAATTGTATCCCTTAAAAATCATCTTTAATCCCCAAAATGACATATTTAAAAGTTTTTTTTTTTTAACTTGATTCCCTTACACCAGTGAGTCTCAAACTCGCGGGTGATATTTTGTGGCCCCTGTCTTGACATTAAAGTTTAATGTTCAGTGCGGCCCGTCGTTATGTGTGCCACATTTTTTATATCCCTTATGGGCTACCATAGATAGTCCTTGACAGCTTACGGTGGATTTGTCATGAATAGTTGTCATAGACAACCGCGAAGTACAAACATACTGTGCCTGACAAAAATTAGCGTGCCGCTTCGATTGATGAAGCCCCGTTCACACCGCCAGCGGACACATAGCGACAAAGCGACATGAACCCATTCATTTCAATCAAGAGACAAGTTGAGAATTTTTAACTTAATGCAAATGAGAAGTGATTTTCGTAAGCGACAACCAATAGGGAAAAAAATAAATGTTTAGAGCGACAGCAATACCGAACGCCCACAAGTGACTTCACAGAACACAGCCTAGCGACATACAGCGACAAAGTTGCTGGCGGTGTGAGCGTGCTTGCCGTGTGCCTCACATTTGTAATAACAATTCAGCGCGACAAAATATGTGAGCGCGCATATGTGAACAGGAACCTTGGCAAGCTCCCACCAATCAGGCCACAAACTACTGGTAGCTTGCGAGTGACGTTTTCCCATTCTGCCTTGCTGCAGCATGATTTTATTCGCGCTGCTCAGGCAGCCTGGATACCATGAACCAAATTTTCCCCTGAAAATAGGGAACCATTCACAGAACGGAGAAAGAGCACAGGCGCATTTGATAGACGTACAGGTGCATTTGATAGACATTCATAGCACCCTCAATGGTCGGCTCTGGGCATTCGTAAACCACGCCTCAAACACGGAAAATTTACATGTGGTTTCTAGACCACGTTTCATTCTCAATACAGTACGTGGTCTGGCGTTAGCCAGGCTACTCCTTTTTTGGAATACTTGAATACTAGTTTTTTGTAGATACTAAATGAGGGAAGGGTGACCCACCCTAACCCAGACTCTAGTTTGAGACCCCTGCTCTACACCCTTACCTCATTTAGTAAGACGTGATTCCATGAATATGAATAAACAACAGACATATAAACAATTAAAAACTTGATTTTCACCACAGGGGGACTTTAACATCAATTATCATTAGAAGTGTTTCTTGGGCATTAAATCAGCATATTAGCATGATTTTTGAAGGATCATGTGACGATTCAGCTTGGCCATCATCACATAAATGACATTTTAAATGCATTCCCATAGAAAATATTTATTCTAAATTGTAAATAATATTTCACAATTTTACACATTTTTCCTATATTTTCTGATCAAATAAATAACATTTAAAAAGTCTTACCAAACCCAAATGATTGAACGGTAGTGTAAAGGGCCATGAAGATTAATGTGGTTGTCAACCAGTAGATCAACTGGAACACACAAGTTATAGGTTTAATTTCCAGAGAATGCATGTACTTATAAAAATGTATAACTTGAATGCACTAAAGGTTGCTTTGGATAAAACTAAAGCATCTGTCAAATACACAAATGTAAGTATTATTGGCCACCCCAAGATGGATGACTCTTGGTGCTTTAGTTTGTGTGCGTCACATGTGGAAGTGAAGCCTGGCCAATGTTGAGAAACCTTTGCTGCCCTGTGTGTGATTGGTGTATGCGTTAATGCAGTGTAAGCATATGTGTCTGTCAAGCCCTGCAGGTCCATATTCTGCTTAAGGTCAAGCATGAGAATGACATAAGATAACCTTAAAACACTCTGGGTTTGGAGGTAAATGTAAAGTAAGCTTCATTCCAAATTTAA
Organism: Hybognathus amarus; assembly: GCA_030378365.1. Taxonomy (NCBI): domain Eukaryota; kingdom Metazoa; phylum Chordata; class Actinopteri; order Cypriniformes; family Leuciscidae; genus Hybognathus; species Hybognathus amarus. Next base: position 159,817 of record JAQIUQ010007427.1, on the reverse strand, counting down.
GTTCAGCCCAAATGTGAAAATCTGTCACCATCTACTCAACCTCATGTTTGTTCCAAACTCTAAATGACTTTCTTTATTCTACTGAATACAGAAGAAAATGTTTAAAAGTTCAACCATTTTGTCCAAACACCTTTGGATCCCATTGATTTCCATTGTATCCATTGTATGTCGAATAAAAAATAAAAAAAATAAAACATGATTGTAAATAAGTACAGTACTGTATGTTAAAGGTTTGCTAAAGTGCATTTAGACAATAGATAAGGTACATTTTAATTTCATGTCTAAATTTCTACTTGCTCAAAAACACCTTAGAGACAATAAGCATCATAACATTTTTGTAGCATTTATGTGCAATATTACAGATTTCAGTCATGAGCTCAATTGTATCCTAACAGCACTTGCTTTATAGTGGTTGTGTAAATGTGGAAACTGTGCCGCGGGCTCATTCCCACACTTAATTGTGTTGTTGATGTTGTCGCCGCCTGTCATGATTGCTGTTTTTTGCAGGCCTGCTTATTGTGTTTGACGTGCGAGTGTGTGTATCTGTCCTTTGTCCCTCTCCTTAGGCAAAATTGGAGAACGAGATCCTTGATTACAAAGACTTGGCAGCGCTGCCTAAGGTTAAAGCCATTTATGAAGTGCAGAGGCCAGACTTCTGGTCCTATGAGCCCAGTCACAGATACTGCTCCGATGACAGGCTAGAGCGTCTCAGCTATGGGGAGGTACTGCCCTACAGGACCACTAGAGCCACTCCGAGTCTACTTTTAGCATGTCTCCCCCTGTCACCGAGTCTACTGGCCTGGTCCTAGTTGAGCTTTAGCATAGCTTTGCTTTGAGTTTTTCAGCTATGTCGCATCCGTTGGCTGGCTGTATGCTTTTGTTTGCTGTAACTATGTTTGTGCATTCTCCCACTATTAATAGTGAATATGAGTGCTTTTGGTTGAACCTTCTTGCTTTAGTTTGCTTTTTGGAAAGCTCTCTGAAAAATTCCAGCAATTTATGTGGTTGCTTAAAGGGATAGTTCATCCAAAAATGACAGTTCTATCATTCAAATACCCTCACGTTGTTTCAAACCTGTTTAGAAGATGCAAAAGGAGATGTTTAACAGAATGTAAATTGTCGATGCTGTTCTTCCTCTACATGGAATTGGATGGTGACCACCTACAGTAATACATTTGTTTCTTTTCTATAGAAAAAATTGTTAAGACATGAGCAAATGATGACAGGATCTTTATTTCTGGGTGAACTATCCATTCAATTTTTGCTTGCCGAGTAGAAAATGTTGAGTTCCACAGGAAAGTAGATTATTCAAACCACAGTGACTCCTTCACCTCCGTCCTCTTGTTCTTCTCACTTCCCTCACGCATCAGATGTCATGGAGGATGAGACCGAAGGTTTATCTTTGATTTACTGTTATTCTGACTCTCCCTCTTCTTTTTTTGTCTTCACAGTCTTTGGGCACACTCTCCCCTTATTCTCAGGTAGAAGTGTTTTACTTCAAATTGACATATATATATATATATATATATATATATATATATATATATATATATATATATATATATATATATATATATATATATATATATATATATATATATATATATATGGTGCATTTAGACAATAGATAAGGTACATTTTAATTTTATGTCTAAATTTCTACTTGCTTAAAAACTCAATATAGACAATATAAGACAATATAATTAGCATCATAGCATTATATTTGTAATTTAATTTAAGCCCTAATTTAAAAATAAATATTACAATATAATATTTTTTTTATATATTTTTTTTTTATAAATTAGGCTTAAATTAAATTGCTAATTAAATTACAAATTTAATTAAAATGAATTGCATATATCAGTATATGCTGAGAAAACCCCTCAGATTAAACAAATTTGGATGTTTTTGTGGCAGATGTGTAAATCAATAGACATTCAAAAAAGGTCTGAAAATGTAAAAAAAATATACACACACACACACACACACACACACATATATATATATATATATATATATATGTGTGTGTGGTAATCGAACATATCTGAATTTCTGCATTGATTACTCATAAATTGGGCTATTTGAATTGGATTTAATTATAGACAAACACAGAATGACCCAAAATCTGACCCAACTAGTTACACACAAACAGTACTTTTCAAATATATATTGAATACCTTTAGTGATCATCATTCACACAGTGCAGGGTGGAAAAATCATGTGAACCCTTTAATTTAATAACTTGTAGAATCTACTTTAGCAGGAAACCTTTCTTAAAAATGTTATCTTTTCAGGATGCCTGCTCCTAGGTAGCAACAGACCAGACTTTTCTACATTTGTAACATGGGTATCTCACTGTGGATTTATGAACACCAAGGTCTTTTTTCCAATTCTTTCGTAGCCTTTTCTAGTTTTGTGCATACTCTGTAATGCATTTTTAATATAAATATTTTGCGATCAAGGCATGGTACACAAACCAATCTCTCTTGAGAAAAACAGATTTGTTATTAACCTAGCTTTGTGTGTCTTTATTTAAAGGGCAGAGCACCTGTAAAGGTACAACTTTTCGTCTGTTATTAGTTTAGTCAGATGGTGTTTGTCTATAATTTGGACTTAGGTTAAGATCAAACCACATTTTATGAATTATCAATGTTAAAATCAAGGTATTTTTAAAGGGTTCACATACTTATTCTTGCCACTGTATTGTTTATATCCATTTCATTGAACATAGGCCGATCACTGACCCTCGGTCAACAGTAATATGTTTTGCAACCAAATTATTAATCTGTCGGATGCAGATTTAGCACATAATTGTGTGAAGTTCAAGTGTGTTAAATATGAAAGGATGAAAGTTGATTGGAAGATTGGTCACTGAGCAAATGAAAATGAGTGGTTCTCACAATCAGAGTTATAAATATTGACATCTTATGTGAACAGGACATGTATGACGGTATGGACATGAGGCTGAGAAGATCCTCCAGTCCAGGGTACATAGACTCCCCCACCTACAGCAGGCAGGGCATGTCTCCCATCATGCCTCGCTCTCCACAGCACTACTACAGATACGGTGAGTTCCTTCTGCCAAGCTCACAGCAGTACATAAAATACACTCTTTTGACTTTTAAAGGGTTAGTTCACCCAAAAATGAAAATTCTGTCAGTATTTAATCACCCTCATGTTGTTACAAACCTCTATGTGTTTATTTTTTCTGTTGAACACAAAGGAAGAATGTTTTAATCCAAACAGATCTCAATCCCCATTGACTACCATAGGATGTATTTTTTTTCCTACTATGGTAGTCAATGGGGATTGAGATCTGTTTGATTAAAACATTCTTCCAAATATCTTCCTTTGTGTTCAGCAGAACATATAAACACATAGAGGTTTGGAACAACATGAGGGTGAGTAAATACTGACAGAATTTTCATTTTTGGGTGAACTAACCCTTTAACAAAAAACAAAGCGATATTGGCTTTTTGCGGGTGACATTTTTGACTGTTATTAGGGGGCGTGTCCCACCATTCCACCTACATCCTATGCACCCGTCTGTCTGGCACAGTATGTCTTTTTCTCTGTTTTGAAATGCATACTGTCCCTGCCTGGCTAATCTTGGATCATTGATCTGATGATTGAGTGTGTGTGAGGTTAGGGCGCACAGGAAGTGTGCACTCATGCTCTGGTTCTGTTACTGTCATTGGCTTGGGGCTTGCTGCAGGCACTGAGAGTGGCAGAAGTTCACCCTGTTACAGTCAGCTAGATGCCCAGTCCAGCACTCCCACCACAATACAAGCTCCCAAGCATTTTCATGTGCCAGGTAGGCCAGGCCTCAACATTCACCTCATTGGCTGCTATCATGACTTTCATATTCATCCAGCAGTATATTTAAATATAAATTTAAATCTCATTAATGGATCAAAGTCTCTGTAACTTTTTGAATCTATCTATACTATACATCTATAGTATGGCTACTCCATTTTTGTACCTTTTTTGTGTTCTCCTCAACCATTCCACTCTCCTTCAACTTACCCTAAAGGTCCCAGGAAGCGTGAAGAGGAAGTACAAAAAAAACATTCCCTGCCTAGTTTTACTTTGTTGTCTTCTGCCTGTCACTTACTTCTCCTCCATTTATTTCTAATCTCTTCCTTTCTTCTCAGCCACAGGGGATCCCAACATCTACAGGAAGCCTCCCATCTATAAGAGACATGGTATAGTGTGCTCGGCCTGCCCCGGCCTGTTTTCCCTCATGCTTAGTCCTGAGGCAGTGTGGGCTCATGGGAAAGATGTGTCTGATTAGTGTTAGTGTCCTCCATAGCTCTCCTCCAGCACTCTCTTACAAAGAAAAATGTAGGGCTGTGCAAAAATTAATTGCGATTAATCGCATCCAAAATAAAAGTCTGTGTTTACATAATATATTTGTGTGTGCTGTATATAATTATTTTGTATATATAAATACACACACATGCATGTATATATTTCAGAAAATGTGTTATTCATATATAAAATATTTATATTTATATAATATAGATTATGTATTTATATATATATATATATATACAGAATTTAAGCGCAAATAATTCTTAAATATATACATGCATGCATAGGTATTTATATATACAAAATAATTATATACAGCACACACAAATATATTATGTAGGCACAGACTTTTATTTTGGATGTGATTAATCGCAATTAACTTAGAAAAAAGCCTTTAATAAAAGTAGTTTGCAGAAAAAGCACTCATATACTGTAGGATTTGGCGGGCACAAACTAAGTATATACCATGGTACATGTTTTAGAAGCTGCCCAATACAGTTGCAAGAAAGAGTATGTGAACATTTGGATTAAACTAGGTTTGTGAATAAATTGGTCTTTGAAATTGTTCTGATCTTTATCCAAATCATAACAATATATGAATACAATTCTGCTTAAACAAATAATCCACAAACTATTATACAGTCTTCATTGAATCAGAGAAAGATGGGAAAAGTATGTGAGCACTTATACATAAAAAGCTGCAGCAATAGTATCCGTCAAAATATCCGTTTTCAATAATTGCAGATCAGGACCTGCCCAACGGTCACAAGAAATGTTGTCTCTTAAGCTGACCGTGTTTCTCTACTGTTGTGACTTATTTGTGAATCAGATAAAATTTTATGAGCAATTCGAGATATCCATGTAACTCAAAAGAGCCCCTTTCACACAGCGCGTTGATCCCGGGAAATTGCTGGGAAGTGCCAGAACGTCTTCAGTGTGAACTCAAACACGACCCGGGATTGATGCCGGGTTTGGGGACCTAGTAACATTGCCGGAATCAGTCCCGGAACACGCGTTGTGTGAACAAAAGCCAGGACCAATGCCGTAAGGAGTGTGTCATAGCGATGTGTGCCTTCGCGCGACTCTGTTGCTCTTAGAAGAAAGTTTGTGTTCGTCATCAACAAAGAAAAGACGAACAAATGTCAGGAGAGCCAGGAGCTCCTGATTATCCACACTGAAGCTGAGATCGTTCACCAACTTTGTGGAACGGGATGCGCGTGTACATGTTTTCAACACGTACGTTACACGTCTCATCCTGACGTCATGTGTCTTTCCAGGATCTTTATGGTTTGTGTGTGAACGCACTCACAGATCCCGGCAAATCACTGGCAGTGTGAATGAACCGAAATCAAACAATCCCGGGACAAATGCCAGGTACACATTATCCGTGTATTTTCCAGAAATCTCTGTGTGAAAGGGGCTAAGGATTCACATACTTTTTCCCCTGGAACTGTATGTCAGGTGGAACGAGATAAGTTGTCTCCTCTGCTCAAGTATTCAGAGTGCATCCGCTTTCCGTTGCTTGCATGCCAGAAGAACGTAAAACTGACTCGAGCGCATCCTTCCCTTCCACATGGGGGGTGATGAAAAAGGGATGAGGCTTGCTGAGGCATGATTAAAGCTTGCCATGTCCCCCCTCTGCTTTAGATCAACTGGGAAGTGACCGCATTAGATGCCACAGAGAAGCCCCACTGAATGCTAAGTTGAGCTAGACCCTGTTGAGAAACCGCTGTTAGGAAAACAAACCTGTTTAAGCATGAAATGAGCAAGTATAAATGTCTAAACATTTACCTACTGTACTCTGCTAATTCACAGAATTCAGGTGGCAGCCATATTGTTTTCTCTTACTTGGGACTTGGCAGTCTAATAGATTACATCTTATAGACTACTGGTGCCAAATCCTTTAAAATTTGGTTGTTTATGTGCATATCTCTGTCTGTTGATTCATAAATTTACAGTCTCACATATTTTGTCAAGCATATTGGTTCAGTTTTTCCTCAAAATGGCATGAACTCAAACCCTTTTAACTAAACAAAAGTAATAGTACATCTTTCCCTTACTGCATGTCTCTGTGTGTGTATGTGTATATTCAGTATTTATGTGCATTACAGGCTTGTGCAATTTTCCAAATGATAAATTATGATTCTTATTTATGATCTTATTCAATTATCATGGATAATACAGTGATCAATATTAAGGATTTTATCTGGGCTCTGAAATCTGAAATTTATCTGAAATAGGTGAAATTTCTGGAATAAATTTAAGCCTAGGAAATTAGCTAAAAGGTTTAAAAGACAAACACACAAGGGCCTGGGGATGTATAGAACTTTGTGAATGATGCCGTTCGAATACTTCTGTGTAGGCCGGCCAATTATCACAATATACAACCGCAGAGATCTAGAGTGCGTAAGGGAGATGAATTTGTCTCAGAGCTTTGCACAGAGCTGCACTAATACTGTAGATGTATTTACTGGCCAGCTCAGATTGCACAGTCTATCGGAGTTTTCTCTAAGAAAGGTCAGAACCATCTCTGACAGCTTGATGGCTCAGTTTGCATACTGTATGTGCGTTAAGTGTGTATTTGTGTTTATCCTTGTATCACAAGCCTGTAAAGAACACTTTACAAGGACTGAATTTGCTACCCATATGGTGGATCTGCATCGAAATGTGTTTTATTGTTGTAGATGTCTAGCTGTGTTTGTGCAGAAGAGAGGTCATGCAGATCATTTGCTTCTCTGCCATATGGGTACCAAACTTAAATTCTCAATGCAAATATTTCCTCCCTTATTCTTTTTTCCCTTGTTTTTTCTTTCTTTCTTTTTTTCTTCCCTTTACCACCTTAAATACGATTCCCTCCACCTCTACTTTCCTCGTTCACCATTCACTCTGTAAGTATTCTCTCCTGTGCACATCTGTCTGTCTGCGTTTTTGGTTTTGTGTTTATTCGATCTTTAGTTGTATCCTGTGTTTTCCATTCAGGATTGGTAATATTGTGCGAGGCCTGTGCTTCTGTATTTGTGTTGAATCTTCTTATGTGTGTGTTTTATATAGATGGGAGTTCAGTGGTTTTGCTTTAGGTGTATAAGGCAGTATATCTATATAGGTGTAGTTTTTGATAATACAAGACATGAGTCTTGCATTACCTACATGAGTAGTTTTGCAGTGTTTTTTGTGTGTGTGCTTATTCAACATTACATTGAGTGTTGTGGATTGTGTTTCCTTCAGCTGTTATATGTGAATGTTGTAACTTTCTTTTTCTTCTTCTTTCTTTCTTTCTTTCTTTCTTTCTTTCTTTCTTTCTTTCTTTCTTTCTTTCTTTCTTTCTTTCTTTCTTTCTTTCTTTCTTTCTTTCTTTCTTTCTTTCTTTCTTTCTTTCTTTCTTTCTTTCTTTCTTTCTTTCTTTCTTTCTTTCTTTCTTTCTTTCTTTCTTTCTTTCTTTCTTTCTTTCTTTCTTTCTTTCTTTCTTTCTTTCTTTCTTTCTTTCTTTCTGAGCCCACCTTAACACCTAGCATTAACATGTTTCATATATCTAGATATTTTTGGCGAATTACGTTCCTCTCCATTAAATCTGTCCATCAGATCAAAACTTCTATAATATAATATTCTGCACAAAATGGAAAATATTGCTGAATGTTTAAAACATTGAGGGATAACAATAACAGTTATTTTATTTTTTTTGGCAAACAATAACACGCAATAGAGGAATAATTCCACTATTTTTGGATGGAAAATAAGGTACACTGTAAAAAATTAATGTGCTTTATCTTATTAATAGAATTGTGGCTACAGATTACAAGCATATTATTAATTAAATTGAACAAATTAGAATTGAGTAATAATGAATCAATTATTCCTTAAAAGTTAACCATTTAATATTAGTAAAGTTTACACAAAAAAAATTAACAAAAATATCTCACTAACAGATAGACGTAAAAAATTAATTAAGATCTCTTTATTTTATATTACCAACATTGAAGACACCTGATGTTAACAAGCAGAATCACTGAAGGAGAAAACCGTAATGTTAAAACAAACCTAAAACAAACACCGATCACCATAATGGTGACTTCAATTCACCATTCACAGTTTTTTGGTTGTTGTAAGTTTTACTCATTTTAAATGGTTAACTTTTAAGGAATTAATTTGATTAATTATTACTCAATAATAATTTGTTAAACTTAATTAATAATATTGCTTGTAATCTGTTGCCACAATTTTTTTTTGATTAGATAAAGCAAAAATACGCATTTCATGAGATTCCAAATGCATTTCAGTGATTTATTAAATATTGGTCATTAAATCAAGTGATCGATTGCAGAACCTTGACAAAAGTAGGTCATTTACATGATCACAAAGCATCTTGGATGCTCTTACACCTATTTTTTCTTTATGTGGATTGTGTGATCATTGAAATTGCATACTAATGTTAGGTTTAAAGTGGGCCTGATTGTACTGCTATGTGCTGTTATATCACAGGCTTTTCCAAAGTTGTGATCCTGACATACTCTTCCCCACAGACAATCAATGCAATCCAGCAACTAAGAGCAAGACCAGTGAAGATATTCTCCAATCCTCCAAGTTCTCATCAGCCTACTCACCTGAACACTACCAGCACTCAGAGTCTGATTACTACCATTACACCAGCTCTCCGAAATGTAGGTGACAAATATATTCATAATGTCCTATACAGTTCAGTTCACTGGCATCACAGCGCTTTCCAATCCACAGGCAGCTGCAATCATGCTGAATGTTTCCACATACAGGAATGTCAGTAAAAATCCATATAGTCCCTGATAGCCATAAAGCACATTGTAGAGACTTAATGTTAAACATCTTTCTGTCACACTATAGTAGGTGTCCTGAACTATTATGTACTTGCATAAAATACATAAAAATGGGAACAATGTACTTTTTGTGGTCATATTGTATTGCAAATCACTGAGGTAGGATATGGGGTAGGTTAGGACAGGTTTGGTGGTATGGTTTGGTTTAAGGGTGGGATAAGGGGTAAAGGAAGGCTCAAAGGTGCAATTACAGTTGTAATTAAATGCAGGTATTTAAAAAAATATAAGTGCAATGTAAAATATGCATGTAGTCAATAAGTGCATTGTGTCGAATTATTCATTTAAGTTTTAGTACATAGTAGTTTAAGACACAGTATTTTAGGAGGTCTTTTCTACTCCTTTTTTACTGAATAATGCATTATTTATTGCACAGTTTATGAAACCAGACTTTGTGAAGAATATCTAAACAAATGCAACAAAATCTTTTTTTCAGTTGTTTTATACAATAAGCAATTTAAAAATAGCAACATATGTTACCATTTATTGTGCTTTAAATAGTTTTTCTTTTTGTAAATGTATTAATTTAAATTTGCCATTTTCTAAGATTCAGCTGCTCACATTGTAAAAAATAAAATGTACTGAATGCTAGTGTGTGTTAACTAAATACATAAATATTACAGAAGCAGTCATAACATTTGTGAGATATTGTAAAATGCTTATAGATATTGATATTAACCAGGAAAAAATGTGCTCTTTTGCTTTTTTGAGTTCTTTATTTATTATTTTGCACAAATTGCATTACGCTATCAAATACAATTTGGGACAATATAAAACATTTAAGGGCTGTGTTATTATTAACTGTGTTATGATCCCAATCATGAATATATGAATTTTCAATGTTTTTGACCAAATGATCACATGTGGCTTAACTTTTCGCCTTTTTCTTTTTTTGTGTGTTGGAATCCCATACTAAATTTGAGGCAAAAAATAAAAAAAATACTTGCAGATTAGAAGGATACAAGGATAACATTTAGCATCTCTTTCTCACTCTCACTTTCTCAGCGTTACGTGCTCCTCGTAGAAGGTACTCATCAGGTGGAGAAGAGGATGGCTGGAGTCATGGCCTTCAAAGAGTAAGCCACCAAAGCACTCAGAGATTCATTCAAAGGTGCAGAAGAGATTTCTGAGAATCGCTGTTGAAAATTTTAAAACTTTTAACCAGTGTTGGGGAGCTACTCTGAAACTGTAGTTTGACAAGCTACAAGCTACTCGTAAGTTAAAGTAGTTTAACTACAGTCAAGCTACCCGTTTAGAAAAGTAGTTAGCTACACTACAAGTTACAATCAAAAAGTAGCTAGCTACATTGAAACTACTTTTGCTTTTTGAACAATGTATATTATAAATAACTGAATAAGTGTCTGAGGAATGTTTTAAGTAAAATATTTAGTGATTAAAACAAGGCAATGCAATTACGATTTCAAAGAGTATCGTTTTATTACACGCAACACTAAAATATCTCAGACTGTTTGTCAAAATTGCAACAAATAGCCTACAACATTGCAAGAACGAAATATACATCCAACGTAAATTGCATGTAGAACATTTTCTCAAAAATACTGATTGAACTTGGACAAATAAGGCCATGGGTAATTAACGTTAGTTGTTTATCCATCCTCCAAATCTGCCGTCACGTCTTGCTATATAATCATAATATGGGTGCGTCAACCCACTTCTGTACGTCAGTGAACCGTTAGCCGCAAGATGCGTGATTAAACAACAGGTGGCGGTAATGGCAAAAAATTAGTTTGTAATCTAACAAGAAGAAGAATATCCTTGCATCGCGCTGATTTGCGCAAGCTCGACAATGTAGCAATGTAGCTTTTGCCCGTGCTATACCGCTACTTGCTGCAAAAAGTAGTTAGCTACTGGAAAAGCTACACTGTTTAAAAAGCAAATGAGCTACTGCCAAGCTACTGAAAAATGTAGTTAAGTTAGTAGCTAAGCTACTTGTAGTTAACTACTCCCCAACACTGCTCTTAACATTACGGTTATGATGGGGGAGCAGAGAGTGGTCGAGTCGAGACATTTGTAGAAAGATTGTAGAAACAGAGATGGCTGAGATATTACCACAGAGGAAAAGGTCAGAGGAATATAATTGGAAGAGGAAGGGTTACGATCAGGCAAGAACTAGGACCCACATTCATTTTGGAGAAGCTTTCCAGCACTGGAAAGACGGAGAGTGGCTAGGCCTGAAAACGGTGGTTGCTTTGTTTCTAACCATTTTTGAAGTGCAGCCAATAAGCATCTGATCTCTTACTATCACAGGATGCTCACTCATTATTTCTTTTGTCCTTCTCTCTCTCTCTCTCTCTCTCTCTCTCTCTCTCTCTCTCTCTCTCTCTCTCTCTCTCTCTCTCTCTCTCTCTCTCTCTCTCTCTCTCTCTCTCTCTCTCTCTCTCTCTGTGTGTCTCAGATTCAGGGTGGAATCGGAAGGATGATCCTGAAGGAGGAGATGAAAGCCCGCTCCGGTTCCTACTGACAACGACCCCTGGGGCAGTGCACGGAACTCCCGTAGTGGGAGCAGGGAGATGTTGCACAGCATGGGCCACAACAACACAGTTAACGGCTGTAAGTGCTCCACTAGAGATGCTTTACAAATCGCAGATTATAGAGAGGTGTGTTTGGAGGGGGTTGTCATCAGAAAGTGTAGCATATCAAATTGGTCACTATGTTTGATCCTTCAAAGCCAAACCTACCGTTTGTGTATGTTTAAGATAACCTTTTCCCTTCCCACATTCTGCTCTGGGGAAAATGCATGACAGCAACAGGTGCAGTGTGCTTTTGACTGCATGCAGAATGGGATTTGCTTTGCTTGCCTTCAGTATGGCTGTCATTATTTAGCATAGTGGTCAATGAAGTCGTGGCACTGAGCCATCTGAATTAAAGCAGTGGAGCTCTGGAACGCTTTACAGTGAAGGTAGGCTTGAGTCAACAGTGACAGCCAGCGTATGCTGATACAGGCCTGTGATGCTGGGAGGGGAATTCTGAAGGTTTTCAGGAATAGTTGCAGACACAGCAAACAACTATTACAACACTACAGCCGATGCAGTGCCATGCACCTGTTCTTGTTCTTTCTTAGTCTCGCTGTGACCTTTATATACCTCACAACCTGTTTTAGGGCTGTCAACATTATGCGATTCATTTATAATCCTTAATGTGTTCATATAATTTAGCGCAAATATATTACTGAAGCTTTTGAAATTGCATCATTTACATAACTTACGTAATGCAGTTAGATGATCTAGAAATCGGAAGTTTATCACATTAGGCAGAAATTTCTATTCAAACAATTGAACCATTTCACTTTCTATTCTTGCTATCAGATCATTTTAAGCCACTAAACTCCAGGAAAGTTTTCAGTTCAGTCATCCAGTAAGCAAATTCATTCAAACAATCAGTCCAAAACAAAGCAAATGTAAAGAAAAACAGGCTGATTATATCAGCGATTGCAGAGAGAAAGAGACTCCCGTCCCATTGTGTTTTTCAGTGAATTATTCATTCCAGTGTGTTTTGATTTAAAAACACCAGCTCTGTCATATTCTGCGATTGTTTCTGAAGAGTGTGAGCCCTCACGATCTCGCTGTGTGAAATACAGACTGAACGACACTTCAAAACATTATACCGCTGTATAAATAGATGATATTAAAACTATGTTTCATGGCTGGATAAAGCAAACCAGCACGTAGCTAGTACAGTTTCTAGCTAGTGCAGCTTTAGTCCATTATGTTGATGTGCAAACAAACCATATAGTGATGCACTGATCGCACAGTTATTGTATTTAGGCACAGTCACATTTCAGGACATCCATGTTGTTTCCACACACATTTAGGATAATGTTGTGATTTGTCATGTGTATGTTGCTGTGTTTTGTAATTCTATATAGATCTGTGTACTGTAGTAGCAGGTAAATGCAGTCAGGTCAAGGGTTGCTGTAAATTCTGAAATGTTTTTTTTTATGTAACATTTTTTTTTTTTGTCATGGGTGCTTTGGTGTACATAAATGTATGACAGCAACCTGTAAATGACAGAAACCTACATTTACCTTGAAAAAGGCTTGCAGAAAATGCATTTTGATGAGAATCACCCTACAATCTGATGATAAAGTGAAGTTCACAACGTAATTTTGGGAGGAGTGAACCCATCTAATCTGTCAATTATCCGCCGGAGAATATAAGCAGATCTCTCACTGCTCTGGCATCAGCTGTTTTGGCATCCCTCACCTCTGCAACTCCACCAACATAATTTAGGCATCTTTCTACCACACTCATCATCCAAGCATTAGTAGTCCCACTGGGGTTACATCTGTAACTCCAGTTTAAGCTGCTTCCTTGAGCCCCTCCACTGTGGACAGCAAGCCAAATTTGCTTAACCTTATTAGCTTAAAGATTTTATGGGCAAAGGAACTCATGAAAATAAGATAAAATGTTAAATAAGATAAGAGTGCTTAAATTTTTAATGTATTGCCAGCCCTAATATATATCTAGTAATTGCGAATGAGATAGACACAAAGTTGCTGAATCTAGGGATGCAATATGTATTGTTAGCATTGGTTATTGCCCGATATTATAGATTGTGAATGTATTGGTAATTATTCAATATTGAATTTTATATCAGCAAATATTCAATATGTATTTGCACATGCAAATAATTGCTACTCTTCTCCTTATTGCATTGCAGTCAAAACTGTTTATTTTTAATTCTGTCTTTTTAGCAAGGTTTTGGACAGCACAGTGGTCAATTGTTTTTATTGTGCTTTATTAATACATTTTGATTTGATTTGACATGCTGATTTTACATTTATATAATCATTGATCTAATACTGCTTAAAGTTAATCTTAATGAACAACAGTAATTGAATAGCATTGTTAAATGTATTTTGTTGCAAATGTCAAAAAGAATTTATTTAGACTAAATATTAATGTCAGTGCATTTCGAGCTAAAATGAAATTGACATTATTTACAAACATGATTTTACACAATATTTACTTGCAAGTAAATAATATATACATTTTCATGCATCATAGTGAACTATTCTCCATGTTTATTTGATAAATGGGGTTGGTAACAGTTTCCATCTTCGCTTAATAGTTTTTCTTTCGCGTTGCAACCAACCTCTTTTCTATCTTGCCTATTCCTCTTCTCCATCCCTCCTGATGTGCATGTGAGGAGGCAGCTCTCCTTAATTATATTTCTGTGTATCTCATGGGGAAGTGCACAAAGCATCTGGAATTTTCCCTTCATCCCCTCCCTCTCTTTAGTTCCCTGTTTTCCTCCTCTTTCCATACATGGATCTGGCTCTGTTATTCCTGCTTTGCCCTCCCCCATATCCATCGCTACCCTTCACAATGCCTGGTGCAGCCCGTGCTGGTGTTCCACGTCTTTTATTCATGAATAGAAATGGGTGGCATTTACTGTACAGAACATAAAATAAATCAAGGGGAAGTTTTGGGGTAACATTGTCAGATCCAATTTATACATCTGAGATAATAGACTGGATTACAGATAGTGACGTCATGGAAGGTTAAGACAAGGTAACGAACACCTAATGTTGCAGAATCTGATGATAAACACTCACTTACTAGACAGATTGTGTAAGACTTTGCAGAGTTGAATAAAATATGGACAGAAAGTTGGAAGACAGTGGATGTCTATCTTTTTTCTTTTTCTTTTTCTTGTTATTTTTTTGTACCATCCTTGAACTGATCATATGTATAGCCTGAATGCAATGTTAGTCACTCTGGATAGAAAAAGCTTAGCCAACCCAAACTTTAGTAATGTGCATACCTTCATCTGTAATTTGAAGACACTGAATTTTTCCTTCCTTGCTATATATTGCAGCCTCTTGCTTTTTGATTTTTTTTCTTAGTGAGAGAAGGGTACACATTTTTCATTATCATTTCCCCTGCTGTCTCCTTTTCTCTCTGTACCTTTTCTATTCAGTGCCATGGCTTTTGCTTTTATCAACACTTTGATGTGCTGTGTTTCTGTGTGGCTGCTGAGCAGCTTGCTCTTTATATTTGTTGACAGTTTCGATACTTTTCCAATGGTTCTTTCAGTGTTCACAAATCTCAAGGGACTCAGAGACAGAAGTTTGACCTTATTACAGCTCAGTTTCAGTCTCAACACAACACAAAATACATCAATAACTGCATATTTAACTTGTTCAATGCTATAATGTACATGTCAAATAGTTTTAAGGGAGACGTTTCTTACAGTGCACTGCAATTGTGTTCGGCCAATAAGTGATTTGTACTTTTTATTAACAGAAAATTGGTTATTAAAATACTGAAGAGATTGTTTTTTTTTCCCCTCTTCAGCTCCTCGAACAAACTTTGCAGCGGAGCATGGTGAGTAACTTTTGAGGACTTTCATTATAACTATTTAAATATGTATATATATATATATATATATATATATATATATGAAGAGTTCAGATGCAAAAGCCTCTAAATGCCATTTGAAATTTTCTTCTAAAATGACCATTTTTATCAAGCTTGTATATTTAAGTTCAGTAATTTCACTTAAATGACAATTAATAGGTAATCTTCATTGCCATTTAAGTGAAATTAATGAACTTAAATATACAAGCTTGATAAAAATGATCATTTTAGAAGAAATTTCAAATGGCACTTAGAGGCTTTTGCATCTGAACTTTATATATAATGATACATCATATGATGTAAATGTTTTTGTATTAAAAGTATTATATACACAAGATTATGGAACCTAAAGGTCCCATAGTCAAAATACTGGGTGGAGGAATATCTCTAGTTAATTTGCTTGGAATAAAAGTGTCTGCATAAAATACCTGATACATATTTGCAACACAGATTTTAACCTGGTTACTAGCGCCCTCTACTGTGCACTATTGGACAAAGCAGTCACAATTTAACGGGCTTAAATGTTATCCTCTCCTTTGTCCTCACCTAAAAAAAAAATCTCATATGCTGAGGTTGTTTTACACATTCACATTTATTTATTTATTATTTATTTGTTATTATGCTTATTATTTGAAGACTACATAGCCAAGTCAGCCTCTTTGCCAGGATATGGCAGGAATGGATTGCAAAGGGTAAGTTACCATTTTTGTAACTTAAACGCCTTTACTTGAATCCTTTGTTCGTTGCTTGTTTATTTTTTAACATTATATTTATATTAATATTCAGTAACTGAAAGGACAAAGCAGCAAAAAGCAGTTGGCCCGATGATGTCAATTAAATCCTTAGCCACTATTGTTTTGTTTATTTTCCAGCCACAGAGTGCAGACTATTATCAGTATGACAGTGGCAGTGAAGTTGACTGGGGAATCAGAGGTAAGTAAAGGACTTTTATGATGATTTTGCTGACATATTTGGGAGTATTTTTTACAGAAATTAGGATCTGACTTTAAAAGTTTTTTTTTTTTTTTTTTTTTTTTTTTTTTACAGAATACAAGGTAAGAATAATGCTTCAACATTACCAGAGGGTTAAAGAGTGCCGGGGAGACACTGAAAAGGCACCTCTGAAACATTAGCCCACTGTCAACTCCAGAGGAAAGCCAGTCTAATGAACCCTTGTGGGTGAAAGCAACGTCCTGCTGGTTAAAGTATGTGGAAACTGGAGGATGGAGAAATTAGTGCTTCCAGGTCATAAGGCCACTGTATAATTCCCCAGCCGGCTCTGAGTGACTTGGAGACTGCAGGGGCCATGGAGAGGGCAGGGGCTCTGTCTGACCCCTTTGCTCTTGGTTGGTCAGGAACTATATTGTTCTGCTTGGTGCTGCTTCCTGTCTCAGTTTCAGCTACTGTGCCAGAGGCTCTGTGATTTCCTTTCACTGATGTAAGCGAGAGGAAAAGGAGGTCCACCAATGCAGTCTGCTCTGAGAACAATGCTTAGTCCTTAGCTTTCCATCATGAAATCATATAGATTATCTTAGAAAATTAGGATGTTTATTTGTATATACATACATATGAGTTTATGAAAAGTTCAGTTTATGAAAGTGCATCGCTAACTTTCGCTACAGGTCTACCCATACGAAGCACTTATTGTGACCACTAGGGGGCGTAACAGGGTGCCAAAGGATGTGGACCGGGCCAGATTGGAGGTAAACTAAAACATTTTGTTTGATTTAATAATTTATAGAATATATTAAATTATAAATAGACATATTTTATTAATACACTGCTCAAAAGTTTGGGTTCAGTAAGAAATTAAAGGGTAACTAAACGCCTGGTTAGAGCCTGACTCCACCCACTGCAATATTTGAAAAATGCTGAAAAAGTGGGCAGATCCCAGCGGAGATAGAGGGGACGAAATAGATGCTAAAACACTCTATCCTGATCGTTTTCAATACTCCCAATTCCAACTCCTGACTCGCTACAGTGTGGTTTTGATGAAACAAGCTGTTTTTTATACTGCAGCTCGTACCCAAGAGCGTGGTGAGCTGAAACCTGCGTACGTCACGAAGTGCGGAACATCCAATAGGAAAATTCAACTGCAGTAGCCACCGTTCAACCTGAAGAGGGCAGCACTAAGACATTTTTACACCATATATTGTAGAAATAAAACACTTTATACACAAATGTCAAAAAAGTTACTCGAATCAGTGACTGGTATTAATAAAGATCCATTCTTACAGATCATTAACTAAAAAAAGTTGGTTTAGGGTTTAGTTACTCTTTAAGGATGCATTTAATTGATTAAAAGTCATTATAAAGGCATTTATAATGCTACAAAACGTTTTCTATTTCAAAGTAATTGTTCATCAAAGAATCATAGATGTGTGTGTGTAAAGGTTTAATAATATTTTAATGATTGCTTAGAAAATGTAATACATATAGATACATCGTGAGTGATAAGTTTCCTTTTCATTTTAGCGGCATCTTTCCCCTGAGGAGTTCTATCAAGTGTTTGGGATGACGATGGTAAGAGTTTGACCGTCTGGCACTGTGGAAGAGGAATGAGATGGAAGAAACAAGCCCGAGCTGTTCTAGTGTTCTTGTCCCCACACACACACACACACACACACAAAGATACAGAGAGACCTGAATACCTGTTCCAGTCTAACTAAACAAACACATCCTGTGTCTCAGACATACAGTCATGCCTGGACTGTACCTACAAATTGTGCAACTGTCCTTTGTGACAGGGGCATATAAATGATCAGAACAGACTAGAATAAATAAACAGAAAACAGACTAGAAAAAATAAACAGAATGGTGGGAACATTTTTGGTTTTTACATGAGTGTAAAGTGGTATTTTGTTTCCGAGTGACAAAAATAAGGAATTAGGAATTAGAATTTTGCCTTATGTTCTCTATTAATGTATGCACCAGCAAAAGTGAGTGAACAGAATGTAAATATGATTAATACAGCTCTAATGAAAGTTGATGACATCATCAATTAAGTACATAAGTTATATTTAATTTTAAAGGTTATAAAATAATATTTTTCAGTTTTTTTTTATTTCACTGTTATACTACATAAGCTTAGGTGGACTGAAATAAGCGAATGAGCTGCTTGACAATGAATACCAAAGTCTGACTGTTATTTGTGAAGTTAGCAGATGATATAGAGCGCTACGGTGCTGTTCTGTGTTCAGGTCATTTCCAAGGGGTAACCAATACTGAATGTACACCTCTCTTACAAGAAGACTTTAGGATTAATTATGATGAAACTTACATATTGTGATGGTAGATATAAATATGGCTCTGTGTTTGATACAGATGATAAAGACAAAACATAGTAGGAAAAAAATTTGGTGCAATGTTTTTGCTCTTAAAAAAGAGATCTGTTGTTTAGGTTAGGGCAGTTTACTTTCATTGCTCCTATTCAGGAAATGCTGTGATACCTTAAGTGGGTTTATTATATTTTTGGAATCATACTTCACTTGATTTGGTAATAAAAATGAATGCAGGGGAGTAAACATGGATTGTATGGCCAATGACAGGAGAACATGTTCACACTCATGTATTGTTTGATGGAATACACTTTACTGCACCATTGAAGCAAGTGACAAATAACAAACTGTAACCTTGATTAGGACCTAACGATAACAAGGGGTCTTTAATGCCAAGGGATACTGACGGTAGTTTTGTACCTCACTGACAAGCAGGTGAAACCATCATGTTTTCTGCCTTTGTGTGTAGTGTTTACAGCCTGTTTGCCCAATAGATTGTTATGAAGTGTTCTATTAATTTCAAAGGAAGAGAGCTAGAGTATAACCATATTTTTGATTCTTTTTTTAAATAATTACTGCTACCTTGCTAACTTTATTTATCTGTCAGTTTCAACAAACTATGTACATCTTATATTGCAATAAAAGTTTGTTTTCTTGTGTAAAACTGCTGTATTTTGTGATGGGTGGCATTCATAGTGGCACTGGAATCAGTAGAAAGTGGGCAGTCTGTCATTAAACCTGGTCTGAGGCAGCACTAGGACCCAGCAAGATAATGGAGGGAAGTCTGCCTCTGTAACTTCATTGAGAATCTTTCAATGCAGTTAGTGTGCGTGTTTCTTTAAAGTAGCCTTCATAACATCGAAGAGTGCACGGGCAGAAATGTGCGTTTCCAACACGTCAAGGGGTTCTGTTTGATTCTTCTGAAATGGAAATAAACAGCAAATGTGAGTAAAATGACTGTTAAATATAAATAGTTTGTTTACCTAAACCCATTGACGCTAGATAGTTTAAACTGTTTGTTTTACAGTAAACGGTTTACTTCTACTTTGTCATCTCAGTGCATTGACGTGACTGCCCCTGTTGTTGCACACATACCATTTATCAATGTTTTTAGAGCATAAATATAACATTTAACATTGTTTAAAATTTGTTATTGAAGGTGCACTGCATAAACTGCGTCCCTGTTTCCATGTTAGCGATGTTTGACTCGTGAACGAATCATTCTTTGAATCGGATCTTTTTTATGAATCAATTGAACCTGTTCACTAAATGAGAATTGCTTGGCGATTTGTTCATTAATCGAACTGAATTGTTCAGAGCAGTTGTCGAGTCACTCACTCACTTGATGAATATAGGCTACCCTTCACTAAGTATCTTTAGTGAACCGAGAATGTTAGTTAGCCTACTTATTGTGCGAAAAATAAGCGAGGATAACCAGACTAAAACGAGTCCATAGAAGAAAAAAATGACCTAAGTACTTGATTGTATGATATTTTTAGAGTTGGGTTGAATATAGTCTATGTTATTAAGCAGCAAATATACATGTGATATGGAATATGTAATGACAATGATATGGCTTGTCATTACATAGGCTTCGTACTTGGTAAAGGAATGGGTGAATCTGTTTTTGAACCAATTCGTTGTAACTAATTGAACAAAATATACGATTTGTTAAATTCCTGTTACTATTCCCATCAGCTCCCCTGCAGTGCCTTATCTTTTACTTAAAGAGATCTGCTGTTTGTCTGTAGCCTACATCAGGGATTTTCAAACTGTGGGGTCCAGGGTGCTGGAGTGCTGGGGGTCTGTGAAAAATTCTAAAGAAAAACTGTACAAAATTAAATACATTTGAATTAAATAAAGAGGCTAATACAAGTATGCTTACAGCACAGTAATAGGCTGTAGTGAGTAAAACAAAAAAAGAAATTGCACCAAGCGAATAATATTTGGGGGTCCCATGGCATCTAAGATTGAAAACCCCTGGCCTACATCATCAAAATCTGGCTTTGCTGTATCATCAGCTGCTGTATCTCTCGTGTAATGTTTCTCATCATTTATGTTCCACAAGAATCTACTGTTTTCAACTTAATGTTGATCTATATCATACAGACCCTCAACTTCAAAAGTTCAGGAGAAACTATACACCTGGAACATAAGCCTTCAGTGGGTGGCATAGTGTTTCAGAGGCTTGTAGCGAGGTTTAGTTTTCAATTTCTCTTGGACCAGGGCTTCTCAGATCTTTACTCTTGTGCGTCTTTGTTTATAATAAGTAAAGTCTCTTTATAAGGAGCTGTTCAAAACAGGACCCCTAGTGAGAGGTGGTAGTACTTCTCTTGATCTCCTGAAAGCCCTACTGTTTTAAAGGTTGCTGCTATGCCATGGTGCAAGAGTAAAAGCACATCTTTTTTTTTTTTTTTTTTGCTTGTGGTGTTGGCTCTTGTGTTCACTCAAAAAAAAAAACACACACACACAAAAAAAAAAACGAGGAAGGTTGTGCACTTTGCATAATATATTTATATTTACTTATAATAATTATGTTTTTTTCTTGAATCGTTTTTTTTTCTAGTACGGTCAACATAATTGTGTCTGATCTTGACAGTTTAAATCCTAAAGCGTTGTCTAAACAAGTAAAAAATTCTTATATCCAGATGGTGGCAGAATAGTGCGACGACTGCCATTTTGCCCTAACTTAATTTGATTGTGTTCAATCTGTTTAACTTATGTATTTATGTATTGATTTGTGTTGCAATAACTTAAACTGGCCGGTGCTTGTTAGTTCCCAACATGCTTTGCAAATAGTTGAACTAAGACAGAATGAATGTTAAATTTAAGTGTTATTTTAACTATATTAGTATTAATATTTTTGTTTTTTGAGAAATTTAGAAAAGGGGAAGACTTGATAGTGGGTAATTGTGTTTAATGTCCAATTACATTGGAATTATTAGAACCTTTTAAATTACAGTCGATTACCACGAAGAAGAGTGGAGCATTTTGTTTGGCTGTGAACTGATTTCATTTAATATCTGCTGCTTTGATTGAAGGAGGATGTAAATTTTAGCATTTAAGATGCTAATATGCACTGCTGCAAACAAATAGCTTATAGCTATAGTCTCAAAAAAATCTCACTAAATTAACTAAGAATGAACATCTGCAAAAAGATGCAATGAGTTTTATAATATGATAAGAGTTGGCTGACTGAACTTGGTTTGTTTGTATGGAATTATAGGTGGCATGATGAAATCATACATACAATATGTATATGTATTTCCCCTTCACTGATCCAATGAGATGCTGGCTCTCCCAGAACAAACCGGCTGTGTCTGGTCAGGCAGTGGTCCAGAGAGACAGATTGCTGTACATGTTTTTTGTACAGTTCCACCCCCCAATGCTGCTCCCAAAGTTGAACCCCAGTCATCCACCTAAGATTGAGTTTACACAACATATCAAAGATAAAAGGAAAGATTAGTTGGTCTCATGTTCAAATCTTGTCTAAACCCAAAGTTAATGAATCCAAAAAAGGTAAAACACAATCGCGAAAGATATCATTAGTTATTTTTTGAGAAGTAGAAGAATTGAATGTGACGCTAAGAGCAAACGCATTTATCTGAGTATGCCACTGTCTTTGATTTACATTCTCGACATGCACATTCACCTCCCTATAAAGGGAAAAACTCTCTTAACTCATGACACAATTCCTTAGCCATCTGGGATTTTGTATAGGATCATAAAACGCACAACTTTACCCACTTGAAAACAGGAAACTACCAGGTAAACACATGCTAGTAATTACAGAGCAGAACACCTCAGTTTTAAACAACGTATGGCAACTCTCTTCTCTTCCACTTTCTCCTGAGACATTGCGTATGTCTCTCAAACCAGCAGAATTGCTTTTTGCCATCTTGTTAGGTTAGGTATCCACAGGTGTATTTCTGAACCACCTGCCTTATCTGTTTGCAGAAGGCGAAGGCCGTGCCATCAGTTACTGTTTCTGTTTACAAGATACAGAGAAGTTCTTCCTCATTCCCTGCCATATTTCTGATCTATCAGAGTGTTTACACAAACCCAAGGGATGGAGGAAAGGGAAAAAGTGCATCCAGCAGACATCCCCTTCAGAGCAAGAATGTTGTTTCTGTCACTATTTTTAACCAATGTCTCCTCGGTGTGCAGGAATGTGAAGATTTTCATGTTGTTGTCGTTTCAGTCGGTTATAAGGTTCATTTGGACATATTAATTTGGTTTTAAATGGATTGTTCACCAGTAAAATTATAATTCTGATTCAGTCGTCATTTATTCACTCTCATGTCGATTAGAATCTGTATTGACTTGCTTTCTGCTGTGGAACACAAAAGAAGATTGTTGGGGATCCGATATTTTTTGGACCCTACTGACTTTCAATGAAAAAAAATCTATAAGCAAAATATCCAAAATATTGCAGAAAAATAAATAAAATCATACAGGTCTGGAATGACTTGAGGGTGAACTATTCCTTTTAGACCACTTTCATTGTCAAGTTTTGAGTTTGAAAAGATGTTTCTGTGACTTTTTCACGTTCAGTTAGTTTCAGTTTAGTTCAATTATTAGATTGTGGGCGTTTTTAACTGGTTAAGTCATTTGCTCTAATGTTAATCATTAGACTTGGATGTTTATTGAGAGTAGACTGTGCATAAAAGAGAATAAGATGCTTAAAGCCAGAGAATCAGGTCAGGCGTGAAGGGGACTCTACCTCTCCCCATTGACTCGTTGAGTATGTGGGATTGTCTCTTCATGTAAGACGCTGCACTGAATCATGATTATTGTTTCCTTCAGACTGTGAGCATGTGGAAGAGCTTAGGAGTGTCAAGAACAAAGATCATTTGTCTTGTAAATCTTATAATGAAACATGAATTTGCACTATCGAGTTCTTGAGATCAGCAAAATGAATAGTAACAGTGTTTTCTTGTTCGTGTGGAATCTGCAAGCCTGGTCTGGCCTTGATTGTTGTATGTGGTTGCAAGTTGGTACAAAGCAACATGTTCCCTCCAGCTTACGGGAATTCCACTTACATGAATATAGGTAAGCAGGATTTAGTGTGATACTGTGATCGTCTGTCAGCCCTCAACTTCAACCTGAGCCCTGACTAGGGGAAATGCACAGCATGCATGCTTTTGTGATTACAGAGTTGACTTGGCTAAAAAAACATCTTTGTTTGCTTTGACCGTTTTACGTCTCGGACCACCCATTCGATCTCTATGAGCATCATCTGCCTTCTTGCCAATGACATCTCAACCCTGGAATGGATTGAAATGGACTAGACAATGCACACCCACCAGACTCTCATGCATCATAAAGGAAGCGTTTAACAAGTTCTGTGTCCGTATTTAAGGTCTTTAACAAGTCATCTGGTAATCATAGTGCAGGTTGCGCTCACTGATTTCCATGGCGAACTTGTAAAGTTCTGAGGTTGCCACAGTGACACCTTTTGACGGCGCTAGGAAACTTTCTGCACACCACATGTAATGGTCTCATCTGGCAATGTACATGTACTCAATATACTGTTGCACTTTAAGTTATCTGCCCAGACTGTATTTGTTAACCACGCACATCTTCATACAGGTGCAGGTGGTGTTGGCGTGACAAGCTTGATTTATCTACATGGTTCAGAGAAAATGACTGTTA
Source organism: Hybognathus amarus (assembly GCA_030378365.1). Taxonomy (NCBI): domain Eukaryota; kingdom Metazoa; phylum Chordata; class Actinopteri; order Cypriniformes; family Leuciscidae; genus Hybognathus; species Hybognathus amarus. Next base: position 135,346 of record JAQIUQ010007427.1, on the reverse strand, counting down.
ATCAAAGCAGAGTAACACAGTAGCAACCTACAAAACCTGATTTGTAGCTTGGATCTGAAGCTACATCTTGCTGACTGTGTTACTGTAAATCTATCGCTTTTTCTGGATTTGCTTTTCGCTTGATTAGGAATTTGCATTGGTACTAATGAGTGCTGTTCCGAAACTAAGTGAGCTGCCTTCCTGTCTAATGCAAATTCTTTTTTTATAAGTGATTTATGAACGGTCTACATAGGCAACAACCTACACAAATTGCACCCCTTATGTAAAGCTTATCGAGAGTTGGCTTGTAATTTAATTTAATAGAGTTGTTTGTGCTGATTAATATTTTTGTGGAAACTGATAAATAAAATGTAAAAAAAAAAATATATATATATATACAAGATTTCACAAGATTTATTTGAAATAGTTTTTTATATGTAAATGTAATACTAGTATGTCCTTGTTGCTATTTTTTTAAACAAAAAGAAATGTTACAGACCCCATACTTTTGAACAGTACTGTAAATTACAAATTTGATTTAATTAGTTGTACTTATTTCTTATTCTTACATTTTAGATTACCATCATATACCTTTTCAACAGGAGTTACAACAGGAATGTGCATTTAAAATATCTATCTATCTATCTATCTATCTATCTATCTATCTATCTATCTATCTATCTATCTATCTATCTATCTATCTATCTATCTATCTATCTATCTATCTATCTATCTATTATCTATCTATCTATCTATCTATCTATCTATCTATCTATCTATCTATCTATTTCTATCTATCTATCTATCTATCTATCTATCTATCTATCTATCTATCTATCTATCTATCTATCTATCTATCTATCTATCTATCTATCTATCTATCTATCTATCTATCTATCTATCTATCTATCTATCTATCTATCATCTCCTCTAATGCTCACTAGATTTTGTAGCAGATGGAAGCAATGGTATCAGTGCCCCACCCAAGCTTCTCAGCTCTGTCTCCCTGTTGACAGATAGAGAGAAGTGAGAGGTCAGATTTTTGTCCTAACTCTTGGAAGTCTTCTCTTTTTTTCTGATATTTTGTGCAGATCCCATCCCCCCCCCCCCACACACAGCAACACACACACACACGCTCAAATCAATATCTCCTCCATGATACTTCCTAGACAAAGCAGCCAGTCTTTCAGTGGCCACAATAGCGCCGAGGCCTGCACAGTCTAATAGTGTCAGTGAAACACTACATCTTTTTACTGTGTGGAACAAAAAAAAAATGAGGGCTGAAATAAGGCATAGCTGCAGAGTGAAATCATGGGGGCTTTTGGGCGATAAGCTATATGAATTAGGCTGGCAGGACTGAAGGCATTCTTTGTATTGGTGATGGGATGACTCACCCTCTTCGTGCCATATGGTGAGGGTTTGGTGTCCCAGCTTTTTCTGGGGTGCACGACCCGGCTGTATTAAAATGATTTAATTCCACTCCTGACTCCTTCAGCTCACCCTGTGGCTCTAGGGACAGTGTGCGTTACTGTACTGGTGAGACTTCCACCACCTGCCTAACTCATTTACTTGCTGCTTCCACTCACTGTTTGTGCCAGGTCTCCATGGCTCAGATGACCTCAGATGGGCCGTTGGGGGATTCCCTCTGCTCCTTTTCTCTAGCTGATATTAAACTGAGGCACACACCATAATAAAAAGAGATTAGTGACACTGACCTCAATTGTGACCAGATTTCAAACCTCAGGAGTTGCTGCTACTTTGTTGGCGAAGGTGTAAGGTGCCTATTGGTCTTCATGTGGAAATAGATGAGACATTATCTTGGCTGCCCTTTTTGATTCTACAGACACCTCATTTGCTCCTGTTTCAGCCCTGCTCACTCTCAAACCAAATAGTAAATAGTGGTGAGTGATTAGATATCAGTCTCTTCTGCATTCACTCCTGCAGTGCAGAATCAGAGAGCACTGTTTTAAAGGGGCTAAGTTTGACAGTTTTATTGACCACTGGGCCCGGTTTTTCAAAAGTTTTAATCTGGATAAAATTGATCTGGATTTAGTAATCCTTTTTTTTGCGATCGGTGATCATGTAATCCAGCTTACTTTTGAGCCAGTTTTTCAATTGAACATTGGATTGGATCAATCTGATTCGGATAGGAACTTTTAGGATCACCAAATCTAGATAACCAGGATAGGAAATCACAATGTGGAACTATAGATATGTAAAGACTGCACAACAAGAAGACAAAACAAGTAACAAACACTGTACATTGAGGATATTTATAACATGTTTCAAATATATATCACTAATAAATATTCTAAAAACAAAAATATAGTCGATTGTGATATCAATTAGTGACAGAACTGCTTTCTACTTTGCTGTAGGCCTCTACTGAAAGGCTGAATACGTTAAAGCCACTGTAGCCTGATGGATGAACAAATAAAATTAAAACCTTATGAATAAATAGGATATATTGTAAGATACTGCACAATCCGAATATAGTATTATTTCGTACATTTTTAAAGTTTTCATTACATTTTGGGCATGAAATCCACGCTGAATCCACCCTTCTGATGTGATCAGTTTAATCCAGATTTTTTTGATCAGAGTGATGCAAATCCTACAAAAAAGTTCTGAAAAACCCAAACTAAAGGTTTGATCCAGATCAAAACCAAGATTGAATTATGTGATCTAATCTGATCTAATTGAATAACCCATTTTCAAGATTTAATCCAATCCAATATCCAAAATCCTAAAAAAAAAAAAAAAAAAATATATATATATATATATATATATATATATACATCAGCTTTACATTTCCTTTACTACCCTAGCATACTGTCGTTCTACTATAAGGTTAAAATTCTAATAAACAGTACTTCTCAAGTAAAATATAATTTTAATTACCTCATTTTAATACTTCTTTATAGATTTGTTTTACATCCTCAAACATTTATATAACATTGTCTTGTTAAATATAATATGTTATTACCATAGAATTATAGGGTAATCTATGGTAATTCATTTGACATAATTCTCGCTAAACTTGTATCATTGTTAAATATATAAATAGATTTAAACGATAAAATAAAATTCAGCGTGAGCCAAACGAGAGTCACAGGACTCGCAGCACAGATCCGCAGCAGTCTGATTTTAGGAGTCAAGAGTCTGATTTTATTTATGGCGTGATAGAAGTGAGGTGTGCTGACTGACAAGACACACACACAAAAGCGAAATGTAAAAGCACCTATTAGGCAATATTTTGGATTTAAACGCAATGCTAATCAGGAAACCTGCTGTTTTTCAGTTAAGTAGGTTATTTGTGATTTTCTAGATGTTGTGTATTTTCTAAGACTAATAATGAACCCACCATTCATTCACCACCACCAGGGAACTGGTGTTGTCCCACGCTCGATTAACCGGTTGGGAAAATTTCCTCACTGTCACATCCCTAATATCAAACACTTTTGTTACAATAAAACAAGGGTTGTAGGTAAGCCCTACATATCCTATTTCCCATCAAATAAATACCTCTCATACTTACAGAGTACAAAACATACATAAACAGAGGCCTGGCACTAAGGAACCTCAGGCAAAAGGGTTTACAAAGAGGAGCGAAGGGGAGTGTTAACATAAAAGCTTCCTGCTCCCCACCGAGCCAAAATCTTGCTTTCAAAGCTAGTTAATGCTTAAACAGGTGAGTGGGAGTTTCAGACTCCATAACTCTGCCGCTGTGTGTAGATAGAAGAAGCACTGTGACCTGAGGGAGGCCCCGGCCTAATGGCCAACTCCCCTGCTTCCTTCAAGCAGCAGCCAAACCCCATCACTAGAGCAGGGGTCATTAACCACAGAGCCCCCCTCCCCTCACACCCATTAAAGATGGGCTCTCGAGTTTTGCCTCTCAGTATTTATTTTACTTGGTGTCCTCAATAAGTGTTTTGAAGGCTCTGAGTTGTGCAAGATTGTTTTTCTTGAAGTAATTTATCCATATGCTTCAGTGTGAACTGGCCAGGGGGGTTGGTGTTAATGTTTCTGTATATGACATAATAATTCCATTTTGACAGCTGGTCTATAAACAAAACAGAAGAGTTCATTTTTGAATTTTCTAGCTAGAAAAATACGTTAAGGGAATGCTGAAAGCTTTGGAAACAAGAGATTGTGAGTAAGAGGATGCTGATTTGCCTTCAATTGGATGTCAGCTTTATGACTGTGTGTGTGCGCTGCTTCATTTTATGATAACCTAAAGCATGTTCTCATCTATCATAAAGCAGCAGGAGTGACATGTAATTTCCCTTTTTCCACACAATGTGCACAGGCTTTAAGACGGTATATGAGTCAGATCTCAGAGCAAATTATAGGCTAAACTGTTCCACATGTTCACCTGCTACTTCTGTGTGTGTGTGTGTGTGTGTGTGTGTGTGTGGTTTAGGGTGCAGTGATAAGTGGGCAGGATTTGTTATTAACTTCTATATTGTGGATACAGTTTCAGATATGGACAGTTAAAGGGATAGTTCACCCACAAATGGAAATTCTGTCTTCATTTCCTCACTTTCAAATCATTCCAAACCTGTTTGACTTTCTTCTTCTTCTTCTTCTGAAAGAAGATTTTCCTTTTCCCTAAACAAGTCACAAAATTGTTTGGTTATTCGGTAACACTTTATTTTACGGTGTCTGTGATACAGAGTAATTACTTAATTAATTACTTAGTAGTAAACATTGTAACAACATGTAACAGAATGTAATTAACATGCAACAAAGTTATGGAACAGCCTGTACTTACAGACTGTAATTACACTCATGTAATAGGCAGCTACTGTTACACATGTGTAACAGGACAAGTCAGTTACATATGTTTTACCAACTTGGTACAATCTAATTATTTAAAAAAAATATGTTGTACTACTCAATGTAACAACAACTATTTAAATTTGTTTCTAAGGTGTGAAAAAAGCCTGCAGTTCCACATGGTCATTTTGTACCTTCTAAAATAGTGTATCAAGATTGTACTTAAGTGTACTTCATGTGTATAAGGTGTGTAATTAGGAAGCTACTGCATGCATTTATGCTGTGAAAGAGGGAGTTAAGCCTAATTTACATATGGAAAGGTTTGTAGATACACATGTAGTACAATTAAGTACAATCTTGATACACTTTATTTTACGTAGCTTATCCCTGTGTAACATTATGTAATTGCAATGTAATTAGGAAGCTACCGCATGCATTTATGCTGTGAACGAGGGAGTTAAGCCTAATTTAAACTAAACTACATGGATAAGGTTTGTATACACATGTAGTACACTTAAGTACGATCTTGATACACTTTATTTTACGTAGCTTATACCTGTGTAATATTATGTAAATTGAATGTAATTAAGAAGCTACTGCATGTATTTAAGCTGTGAACTAGTGGGTTAATTCAGATGGATAAGGAATGTAGATACTCATGAAGTGCACTTAAGTACTTGATGCACTTTATTTTAGAAGGTACAAAATGACCATGTGTAACTGCAAGCTTTTTACCTTAGTAACATATTAAGTACTTGTTACATTGTACCAAGTTGGTAACACGTATGTAACCGACTGGGCCTATTACACATGTGTAACAGCTGCCTATTACATGAGTGTAATTACAATCTGTAAGTTTGTAACTTCGTTACATGTTAATTACATTTTGTTACATGTTGTTACAATGTTTACTACTAAGTAATTAATTAAGTAATTACTCTGTATCACGGACACTGTAAAATAAAGTGTTACCCAACATTCTTCAAAATATTTTCTTTGTGTTCTGCAGAAGAGCTAAAGTCATACAGGTTTGGAATGACATGAGGGCAAGTAAATGATGACCGAAATTACATTTCAGGTGAACTATGTTCGAAACTGTTTCGAAACAACAAACTTCTCAAGACTTCTCCAGTCATTTAGTCCACTTAAATCCCCCGACTGCAAGCTTTTATTCAGACCTGCCTCTATTCATTTAACAACCAATGATTAGAACTCGAGTCCATTCAGAATGCTAGTCACATTATGGAATAAAAAATCTGCTGCTGCTTTTGTTTCATCACGGGTTCAATGACCCCGTCACAGCGTTTTGCAGCCCACTAATTTTGCCTTTGATTTCAGTCTGTTTGCCACACAAAGCTAAGCTTCAGAAAACTTTTGTATCCTTTTTGAAGCTCCTGATGCTTCAGTCCCCATTTGTTGTAATTACATGGAAAAGAGCGACATGCACATTTTTAAAGATTTTCTTTTGAGTTCCACAGAATAAGAAATGTTAGGTGGAAAATAACAAGCCAACCTGGATAGGAAGTTGTGCAATGCATTTAATATTACATGTAAGTCTGTGGTCTTATTGAAAGAAAAAAAAATCCATGCCTTTTATCAGTGAGCCCTGACATACTCTTCTGAATCTCATTATTTGTTTTTCATGATTTGTTTTCTTTTGACTGAATTTAAGAGAAACAGTTTAGTATGTGTTAACAGATGGATGGATGGGAGTGTGTGTGTGTCCAAGTGACTTTTGACAAGCACTGTAACTGTTGTTAACAGGCTCTGTCATTTGTGGCATGCACCCAAATATGTACTTCCAACCACGGCATCCCATCAGACCAGAGGCGTCTCACGCTAACATCAATATTCCAAGGTGTCCAAACAAATGAGGTTTTGTGTTTGTTATCTCTCATTGTGGGAATTCCAGTGTGACATCATCAGTATATGTGTGCACGAACTTGCTCCCTTCCCTGTGGAGTTTTGGACACTGATGATCCGAGAATGCCTGGAATTCTGAGGGAGATTTTCATTGCTGAATGTGGTTAGAAGAGGAGCGCTGATTTGCCACTCCATCCAGGCACCCCGATGTTAGCATCAATTCAGTTAGATTGAGATAAAATTGTTTATTCCTTCACCTTTATGAGTCACAATTATACTTTACATTCCAGTGACAATCTGTCTACTGTTATAAATTCTTAAGTTATGAACAAGAATTGATCTAGCTTTGATGATTTAGATTTGAGACATCACAGTACATCTCTCCACTGAGTCCATTTTCGATCACGCAAGGTGGCACATCAGATAGGTGGGGGAAATTTAACATCCTGAAACTGTGCAAACATCTGTTACACCACAGGATATCTATATTTGATAACAGCTGGGTGGTTTGTTTTAGAAGGGCCTCCCCTGCTATTGACTTTGGGAGTGTTTTGCCTTTGTGTCATCTTACAAGCTATACCTTCTTGTAATGGCGTCCAACATATGTTGTTTGTTATGGAAGAATTGTAGCTGTTTTTTTTGTATTGCATGTACTGTATGTATTGGCTGATGTATTTACAACCAGATTTGTGTTTTCAGTGTGACAGTAAGGGCTCCATGTGTGTGTCTTTGAATAGGTCAAAGGTCAGAGTGCTTCGTCACTGTATTATTGTCTCTTGTTTCTTAGCCAGACAACCGTCTGCAGAGTTCAGTCAGACCTTGTCACTCGGTGTTAGCAATGCTATGATCTTCTCTGGCATTCATTCAAGGACATGTTGACTCATCTGAGAAACTAGAGGTCTTTGTGATAAGGCTACATAATGAACCTACATAAGACTCTGCTTAAGACTTTGCATCAAATGGGAGGTTTGCCTATGCCTACCTGTGAAAAAAGTTGCCACACTGATGCTAAGGTGTATTGGGTGGTTGCCAGCAGGGTGTAAAGTCCAGGGGTCAGAAAGTAAAAGTCCTGCCATATGTTTATTCCACCCATAAACTGGCAGCTGATTTCACTAATTAGTTCTATCTCCTTGCTGAAAACTGTGCTAATTAGCAAATCCAGGTGATTAAACAAAATACTGAGGAGGACTTTTACTTTCTGAAGCTGAACTTTACACCTCTGGTTGCCAGGATGTAGTTGCTAAGGTGCTTTACTCACAAAAAGTAAGTAATCAGCATCAACATTTAAAAGTTGTTTAAAAATAGTAAAAAAATAATAATAATGACATGTATGAGGCCATTCTAAGGTTTATTTTATAAAATGTGTTTGAAAGAATGTTTGCCTCACAAAGGCTTATTTTGAAAAAATGCAGTAATATGGTAATATTGTGAAATATCATTACACATTAAGATAACTGTTTTATATCTTAATATTTATTTAAAATCAAATTTATTACTGTGATGGTGAAGCTGCATTTTCAGCATAATTTTCAGTTTTCAGTGTCACATGATCCTTCAGAAATCATTGTAATATGGAGATTTGCTGGTTGCAATCATATAATTTTTTTTAAATACCTAATCCATATTTGCTAAGGTAGAAGTAATAATAAAAAAAACGGACCCCAAACTTTCGAATGGTACTGTACATGAATTGTAATCAAAGCAAAAAGTGTTTTTTTTTTTTCATGTGTGATCTTGAGTTATATTGAAACAATTATTTGAAGTCTTATGCGTGTGTACATCTCCAAATTGGAGCTTCAGAGCAGTGAACAATAGTTTTATTTATAGATATAAAATGTGATGTGTTTATGTACTTTATGTGGTTTCAGTCATCAGATTGACACATTGTGACCCACGTATATACCTTTATTTAGCACTGATTAATGCCACGTGTAAACAAGGTCATAGTGATACTTGCCTTTGCAAATATCTAAATGCTGAGAAGGATCATCAGTATAGACAGCTGAATCAACAAAGCTATTATAATGAACACACTTAAGTATAATACTTGTGGTTTGAATGTATCATCTGATAACTTTAAAGCACGGATGAATTGCTTTTTTTGTCTTCGAGGCTGTCTAGCAACAGGCCTGCAAAGTTTACCTACAGAAACCTTTATCTGTCTCACAAGACATAACATGCCCCCAGGAACCGTCAACTGAGAAATGGACAGAGAAGTGTCCGCTTTCAGTGGCGAGGAGAGTAGAACTGCTGATACGACCTGCTTATCTGTGTGTGTGTTTTTTGAAAAAGGTGCACACGTGTGCATGAGTGGGTTTTAAGCTATTCAGCATGTCAGATCCTGCCGAGTGGTCTTAGGTTTTGCCTGCGGCTTTGAATATCGTCACTGTGAACATGTGCTGATGTGTGTCTGTGCATGTCAGCACCTGACTCTTCTCTGGATGGGTGAACACAATGAAGAGAACTAGACTCCCATCTCTTCACTTGAGCACACCGGCAGAATGCCTCCTTTGTGTGTAACTACACAGTCTCTAGGGGCACTATAACATAGGCTAGGGACTAGTCACTAGGGAGTAGATACACCCTGTTCACTTAGAAAAGACTGCAGGTAGACAGAGCAGATCAACAGTTTCAAATCAGTGAGCCTCTTAAGGATCTAAATGCAGGTTTTAGATGCGATTATACTTTTGTCTAACCCAGTTTAATGGACTGAAAAATAAAATAATCAAATAACTTGAAATTAATATGTCATCTCATCTTTAAAAACATTTTTTTAAGTGTAAAAAGTTAATAGGAAAAGAACAAGAATTAAAATATATAAAGTAATCACGCTTTGTTACATTTGACAACGTTTTTAAATGTATGTTTAATTGTTAATTTGAAAAGTGATAATAATATATAAAATTAATAAAACAATATGTTATTCCTATATGAGACAACTAGGTTCTCCCCAAAACTCTCATCTTCATTACTGACCTATAAGCTTTTTTTAATGGAAAATAGATTGCCAGGACTAAACCAATGTATTTTCGACCAGTGGCAGACTGGGAACTGCTATTTAGTGCTCTTAAAAAAAAATAAAAAAAATAAAAAAATAAAAACCCTTTCATTTTGTTTAGAGAGCTATGAGATAATAAGGCAAACTCTTTTCAGATTTCTATCTTGAGGAAAAACTGAATTCACATGTTTATAACTGCTCATATTTTCACATGAACTTTACTTTGCAAAATTGAAACTTATTGTCTAAAAATGGTAACTAATAAGCTATATGAAGCAGGCCCATAATCACAGAGGACACTCAGGGGGACCTCAGAAACATCTAAATCCCTAGAATAAATTTAATATTCTTGATGTTGCTCTGCTGAGCTCCATTACACTCATACTGTTTTATTAGAATGACAAAAGTTTTGAGATTTTTAGGCTGGTCTGAAAAGACAAGGAAATGATCTCTCCGTCCCTGAAAATCAATCCGAATTGGCCTATTCAAGATTTATTTATTTTATTGAAAAGAGATGTACCACCAACATTTATATATATATATATATATATTTTTTTTTTTTTGTGCAAATACAATAAAGTCCCTCTAATGGAGCTTTTTAAAAGTATTTCACTAAGAATAATCCTGAAATATTTTTTTATTAAATATTGAATTGAAAAATCCTAATGTCTGTTATAATACTGTTTGTCAGTTGTTATTTTTTAGGACTAATATATGTTCCCACGATTTGTTTCTTTTAAAAATACTTCAATCTTGCCATGAATAGATGCTCGTATGGCAATAAAATATGTTGATCTCCATACTCTCCCCTTTGGGGGATGGATGTGTGTATTTACTCAAGGCCTGTCCCAGGTGCTATAGAATCCCACCGGATTAGATCAGGACTTGGTGCCTCCCCTTACTTCGCACACACAGTCACCAGTAAGCACCCCACCCCCAAGACACACACACAAACAGACCAGAAAGGGAGGATAAATTCCCCTGCTATCCCTTCTCACTTTTAATCTGGACACAGGAAAGAACGTGACAAATCAGAAGGAAATGCACCTTGAATTAGTCAGTTTATCAGCTGATGGATTGCTTTGACTTGTTCAGTGTATGACTCTACATCTAGCTGTCTCTGGAAAGGAGATGGTGGGCCTGGCTGTCTCCTCCACTGCAGCTGTTTCTGGTAGGTGTTTTGTCACTCGCCTGTTTGTCTTTTATTTCCTTGGGAACTAGATAATTGCATTATTGAATAGCTTTCACGATTTCCGTTCAAACTAAAGTAAAACATATTGATTAGTTTGAGTTAAATGTAGTTATTCCAACTTGAATTTAGCATAATAAATCCATCAGCAGTTGTAGCTTTAGGCCTTTTAGTTATAGAGTTTTTATATTGCTTTACGAGCAAATCTAATAGCATCACACTCAAAAAATGATCCATACAAGTTTGTAACAGGTGTTGTATTTGTTGTCTAAGCTTGTAAAATTAGATTTCACCAAGGTGTTTAGAGCTTTGTTGAGGAGTGCTGTGGTTTTCACAATTGAATACATTACTATCTCTGGTAGGCATCTTAAAGTGCTTTGGCTGCACTTTTAATGAGGGTGAGGAATGTTTCCTCGCTTTGCGGCAATGTGTGAGGTGCTGAGTGCTAAAGCACTGGTGCAGTTCTGGGAAACCGCCCCGTTGTCCTTTAAAAACACAGCTTTCAACGCCAACTTCACATTCCTCAACATGGCTTTTAGAATATGTTGAAACAATACGACTGTCAGTAAAGTGCGTTCAAGTGAGCGAGAAAGAATAATAGAGGGTCGACACTGATTTGCCTGTGAGATCTCGAAGACATAGATGAAAACATCTCGCAAGGGGTCGATCCAAAAGAAAGCACACCCATCAGGAGAACCTGGAGGACTTGAGCGCCGGTGTGGATTTCTGTGTTCTCACTACGCTGGTTTTGATGTGGTATTATCAGAGAGGACCACATGTGCTGCTCTCTGGAGGGCGAGTGGGAACGTAGTCCCGTGTTGTGCTTGGCTTTAGAAATGACCCTCCACAGGTGCAGCTCAAGATAAAGAGAAGCGCAAATATGTTTGATCTCATGTAAGAGTGTATCTCTAGGAATCATGCATGCTCCGCTGCGATCATGTTGGTTTAAGATGGTCCTAACTGCCCTCATTAAGATTTCCAACTCTTATTTGTAGTTTCACCTGACTCATGTGTTCTTTATAGAAAATACATCAAATAAGTGCTGCACATGTGATGCAGGTTTTAGATACAGCATATTTATGACAATTGGTCTGTGAACGTTTTTACATATCCAGGTTACTGTAGAACAACTGATTGCACTTGTTAAGTGTTTCTATGGTTTAATTAACCTTATTCTGTAATTAGTTGTGTTGCTTCATTTGTTGTTACTATTAAAAAATCACCAGCCTGATTACATTTCCTGTTACTTTACTTAACATAAGAGCTATGCATAGCCTGCCCGTTATCATCCTTTAGCGTCATATAGGTGACGCTATATGACAAAACAGCGAAATACGCACATGGCACCCTTTATCGTTTATATAACACACGAACCTAAGGCGTCATAAATCCTTTAGCATGAATCTGAGACTACCCTACCCTACACTTAAACCTACTCATCACAGCGCGTGTTATATTAATGATAACGGATGCCATGTGCATAGTATTTCGCCGTTTTGTCATATAGCGTCACTTATATGACGCTAAAGGATGAGAATGCATTGGCATAGCTAGCAAGCATTTAGGGCCATATTTACTAAACAGGGCAAATTAGTGGGAAAGTGTACTTCCCAAAAATCGCAGGTGGGAGTGGAAAGTTCTGCGTTTGATCTACTGACAACATACAAATTAAAGAACACAGACCCAGCCAGATCATTTAATGACCAACGTAATCTACCAAGAGGAGTGCAAATTATGCTGCGTTATAGGCAACCTGTAACCTGTGGTTTTTCAACCTTATACCCGTGAAAGTGCACTGGAACGAGCAGTCAAACCCGTGACTTCCCACCCGTGAACTCGTACTAGATCCATGTACTCCCAGTTACGAGCTCTGACGTCACATAGCCCGCGAAACCATTCAAAACAACAATGGCAGCCCCTACTGATGTGTTTCTGCAGGCGGTACATGAGATTACACTTTAGGGCAATACAACGTTAACTAGTTTTCAGTCCGTTGAGTGCAAGGATAAATTAATACCAAATACGTTTCCAAATATACAAATAAAGTAAAATAAAATGTACAACAGCTTGTCTTATAAGAAATTCCACTCGCATAACAAATTTGCATAAGCCCATAAGGTCCGCCATGCTGGTTTGTTTACATCTAGCCACCACAATTCCTTGCGCTCAGGTAGTTTGGCGTGACTGACCTGGAATGCTACAAAGTCGTTAGTCGTGGTTTGAAGTCGTGATTTACGAAGTCAAAAGAGGGTTTGTGCTGGTGCAAGCTTTTAATGAATCTGGTCCTTACTATATTGATGCTTAGTCTTGCCCTGGTCTTCAAACTGAACTGCTTATGTTTTTCACACAGCTGGCTTTAACACTGCATTCTTCAAATAATTTGCCAAGTGGGCACAAGTGTAGCCTATCTGGGACACTTGCAAGCATTGGGCCACTTTAGTTGCTACCCGTGTTTCCTGGTGAAGGTCATGTTGAGGCCAACACGTAAAGTTAAACTCAGGCTTTTTGTGATCGCAGGGGCCTTGTGTCAACAAGTCTGAATAGCGAAACACTCAGACTTACACACCGGTGGGAGTGCCTGTAAGGCAGCTGGGGACACGATGAAAGGAAGTGAGATGTTTTGCTGTACATTAGTCAATAATAAAGGTTTAGCAACTGTGGTGAATCAAAGAAGAAAAAACACTCTTGTCAAAGCGGCAGTATCGCTGACCCAAATTTCAGATGACTAATTTCTGTGCTTGTGGGTGTAACAATGTGTTTGTGTGAATTAGAGTATTTGTGTTTCTTTGTGGCTTTTAAACTCCTCACCTTCCCCATGGAGAGATGTGATCCTGAAGCGTTTTGACATTTTCTGGACCACAGCACAATCTGACTAGAAGCACATCATTCATTAACGTATCTCAGGGGGATGTGGAAGAGGGTGGTGGTCGTTTATGAGCGAAGCACAGAGAAAAAGAGGACAGCCGTGAGGCTGAAATACTCTGGTATCTTCTCTAACTATACCATCACACATTTTTCTATACTTGAGAATACCTAAGCTTGTTTATGTCGGGATATTTCATACAGTTTGGACCAACTTCAATTTCCAAACTGGAGTGTAGCCATGACTGTGCAGAAAATAGATATAAAACTGGAAAAACAATGGTCTTAATAGGGAATAAGAAATGAATACATTCATTCAGCAAGAATACATTAAATTGAACAGAAAAATACATTAAACAAGACTTTTACATTTCTATTTTAAAGGGTTAGTTCACCCAAAAATGAAAATTCACCCTCATGTTGTTCCAACCTTGTAAGACTTTCGTTCATCTTCGAAAAACAGATCACGATTCTTTTGCTTAAATCTGAGAGCTGAGTGATCCAGGGATCGAAACTGGCCGGCCCGAAAGTTACTGAAAGACGTCAGTGAAAATAGTCTGAGTGACTACAGTGGCTCAATGTTAAGTTTTTTAAGCAACGAGAATACTTTTTGTGCGCAAAAAAAAAAACAAAGAAAAATAAAGATTTTATTCAACTGATAATTTTTCTTCTCTTTTGGCCTCGAGATTTCACGTAGTGAAATTACGCAAAGCTTTTGTTTTGTACGTCACACGTAGGCTCACTATTGGCGACGCTGGTCGTGTGTGACATACAACACAGAAGCTTTGTGTAGTTTCACTACGTGAAATCTAAAAGCCAACAGAGAAGGAAATAAATATTAGTCACTCTAGACTATTTTAACAATGTCTTTCATAACTTTTTGGCTGGCCAGTTTCAATCCCTTAAGAAACCTATGGAGGAGTGATCCAGCTCTCAGATTTAATCAAAAATATCTTAATTTGTGTTCCGAGGATGAATGAAAGTCTTACGAGGTTGGAACATGAGGGTGAGTAATTACTGACAGAATTTTCATTTTTAGGTCAACTAAACTTTTAAATAATTGTTGTTTTTATGAAATTTCTCTTCTTTAAAAATCCTGAAGAAAATTGGTTTCTACAAACACTTTAAGCAGCACAACCGTTTTCAATTGATAATAATAATAAATTATTCATGAGCACCAAATCAGCATATTAGAATGATTTCCGAAGCATCACTTAAGACTGAAGACCAGAGTGTACCATACTGTACCAAAGACATTGGAACAAGAGTATAGAACATTATCAGAGATTCAAGTTAGCTGGTCTGCAGCAGGAATCATGACTTTCGCTATCCTTTTTGTCACTTCAGCATTTTCTCTCTGTGCTTTTGAACGACTTCCATATTTAGTATTTATTACTCATAGAGTATCTGACATATGAAGTAGAGTCTTTGACCCACCACACCTGCTAATATCAGTACAAATCCCACAGGCCCTGAGGTGGATACTTTGGCTCAGCTGACCCTCTGTCCAAGCCAAATTGTACAGCTGTGTGATGGACATGGATGATCAGCCCTGTTCATACTCCCTCTCTCTCCAGCCTTCTGCTCGTGACCACAGTGGTTGCAGTGTTGCTCATGAGCTCATGTCCACTGGGGCAGGAGATGTTCACATGGCTTGATTACTTTCCTTGAACAAAACAGTCAGAATTCTTCCACATCAGCAAACCTCCTGCCTGGGCACACACTGCCAAGTGTCCCTGACAATCTGTTTTATGTTTCATGCTTTGCTTTTTTATTCTTCAAAACCTACATGCAGTCCAGATTTTTGGTTGCATGCATGTTTTTACTAATTTGCTGACTGTGCATTAGCTCAAACTCATAGACTCAGCATTAGTTGCGACTCATTAGTAATGGTTTTGGGAGAGAAATGTGGTTTAGCTGGTGTGTAACACTGTTTGAACTTTGCAATTTGTGGGAGGCAATATCTGGTAAGATATCCTTGGGATGTCAGCACACCTCCTTCAGATTAAAGCTCCACATGCAGACTAGCGCCAATTTCATTGAGCCCTTTCCTCTGCATAATCTAGACGTAAGAGACCAGAGGTTAACCCACTGTCTTAACTTGTCTTAGGGGAGTTTAGATGTCAGGCTATGAATGTATTTATTGGGTTTGGACCCTCCTCTGATGTTCTCCATGAGATTGCTAGGCAGGATGGGAAGCTCACCACAGATCAGAGGGTACGTATTTGATTCTACAAAGGGGTTTTTGGTTTCACCAGCAGGGAGGTTTTCATCCCACAGAGACCTGGATGAGAGCTTGAGAGTCCCAGCGTGAAGTTTTGTGCTCCAAACCTGTTCCAATCTATAATCCTGCTGACCTGTCATCATCCCTCCTGCCCATAACTCATATTCTCCACTGACATGTGTGTCCATACTGAAGACACTCTGTGGAATATAAAGTTACAAAAAGCTGTGCATCTAGCCTTTTTGATTCAGTCATCCCAACTTTTGAGAGTCAGAGATGGATGATTGATGATGAAGACCTCAAGCCTGCTATCCCCTCTTCTGAAAAGGGTCATTGACAAAGTGTCCATATGTATGTTATGTGATTTTGTTTAAAGTGAATTTTTGTTGTTGTCTCAGATTATGGTTGTAAAATTCTTAGGTTTGCATATGGTTTAAAAAGGTTTATACTATATTTAAGAAAAAAATTATTGATCTGGTGTTAGAATCAAGCCACTATATGTATTGTATTTTTTAATGTAAAAAATGAGTGTCACATCATTGTCCAAAAGCCGCTGCAACTGACACTTATTTGCTTGCTCATGCTGAGGTGTTGATGGTGTTGAACTAATTAATCTGTTCTTATGAGAAACACTGACAATTGTTTTGTCTGCTCTTTATCGACCTCTAACCCTAAGTTTTAACCTTTAGCAATGGAGCTTTTGGTGACGGAGTTGAATGTCCTATTGAAGCTGTTGGACCATGAGACCCTGAGCTGTGCTACAGAAGAGAAGAAAACAGCTGTGAAAAACCTTCTCAGACAACTTCAGCCCTCAGGTATATCTAAAATCCGTTTCTATAATGGCTATTATCTGGTCCAAGCTGGGTTTAGTGGTTGGACAACCAGCCGGTTGACCTTGAAGGCCACTTGATGTCCAATCATGTTGTTAGGGAGACACCTTTTTGCTGAGTTTAGGATTTATGCAGGAAAAGTCATCCCTAGTGTAGACCATTTTGACTAGCTTAGTTAGATCTGGTAGACCACCTTGGATAAGCCTTTTAGTCAGATTGACTATATTAAGCTTTGACCTGTTTTTTTGTGCTAGAGGGAACTGTGCATATATTGCAAAATAACTCAGAAAACATCAGTCTTACAGAGAACCAATAAAAATATGCTTGAGGAGATTTAGATAGTGACAAGACCAGAGGGATAAACATCAACCTTGTTTCTCTCATAAATGAGATTGAAAAGCTTTTGGCAGTTGTCCTACTTGCATATGTTTTCTCGTTCTTTGCAGTCACTGGAAAAGACTACATGTACATGAACACCTCAGTGTACAGAAACGGAACCAGCTTTGTTGAATCTCTTTTTGATACATTCGGTAAGTGGAGAGTATAAATGAGATTTACATCTCTCAACACAGTTCACTCCATTGTATTATTATAAATGTGTTGGACATTTCTACAGATTGTGACCTTGGGGACCTGAAAGTTGAAATGGAGGATCAAAAGAAAGAGCCAGAGACAAACCAGACCAACCACTGTGTCTCCAAGCCAGTAAGAAATCTTCCCTCCGAGGATTACCCACAATGCTCCTCTCTTTAGGTCTAATGCTAATATATAGTACACCATAAACCCTGATGTCAGTGTGTAATGAGGGCTGTGCTCTGCCACGATGAGATACGGCAGGAAGATTAATCGTTCTGCAGTGAAACCTGCTCTTCTCTTTCCAGCTGCATTACACTTTCAAGGCCAGGCCATTATCTTTAAGTCACGTCACCGTCAGCCCTTCGCCGAGGTCCCCTTAGAGCCTATTATTAAGAGAGCACACTCTTCCAGCAGTCAGATTTTTCATTGTGTGTGTCAGTGTGTTTGTATGCCATCATAGCTCAATAGTCCTGCATGGCCAGTATCTGACTTTTTTCTCAACCGTCATCCATGTGGCATGTGGGTTTGGCTTTTGATTGGATGCAGTGGTCACATATCATTTGTTATTGGAGTAAATTCCAGAGTGGTGGAACGGAGCCACATAGCTTTGTGATATTGTGAGGACTCACTGAAAAGCAGATGTTAAGTGTGAATTAATGTGACGGGCAGACAGATGGAGTAAGTCATTGTGTGTGCCACATTTTTTTTGACCAGAGCTCAACGGGCTTGCCTCCCCCCTGCCCAACACACCCCCTCCAGAGGATTACTATGAAGAAGCCGTGCCACTCAGCCCTGGAAAGATGCCAGAATATATTACCAGCCGCAGTGAGTCTTATTGCTGTATGTCCGTTGTATGAAAACATGACATGGTCCATAAAAACTTCTATAGACAAAATAACTTGGAGAGTGATTGAGTTACAACTTTTTGTTATTTCCAGAGTCTGAGAGTTGACGATAGATCTTGTCACTACGGGAACCATTTGATGTCAAATTTAATTGTACTGTTATTACAACCCATTTTTCTTCCATAATATGACACATTTTTATATGAAACATTGAAAAAGTATTTATTTTATCCATTATGAAAAAGTGGGTATTACATTCACATAGAGCTATGCTCAATTTAAAGTTACTACAACAGTGTTTAAATAGCTATTGGTTAACATTATCGTTACAAGTGACATCGGTGGTAATAATCCATGACAAGACCAAAAGCATGAAAATATTGGCTCGATGTCTTGGAGACTACCACAAAGATAGTTACCCCTTTATTTCAATTTAAATGAATAGAAATAACCAAGTTTTTGATATTTTTAAAAAGAAAACACTCTCTAAGAGACTGCAGAGAGACTGCTACATTTCACTTTGCAGATGATTGCTAATTAGTGCGTTGCCATGCAAATTTGGGATTCTATTTTGTCTTACAATGCTTATAATAGTTTTTATGTCTTTGCATAAAAAACAGATATTATGATTGCTTTGCAAAGATTAGGGAGATACATGTTTTTCCACACAGTCTATTTTAAATATGCTGTATGGCACTGGACACTAGGGCTGCACAATTAATTGAATTTGTAATCACGATTACAATTATGGATGCTACAATTATGTAATCGTTTAAAGGCACAATTACAAAAAGTCCACTTATATTATTCTGTGTGCTTAAAATGTGTTTTTTTTACGGCTTATCTTAAGGGTTTTTCCCCATTGTTTTAATTTTAGTTAGTGTAACATTAAGCATTAAAGCAACACTATCTAACATTGTTTACTTAAAATAATGTTTCCAAAATCTGTATCACTTTTTACTGGCACTATGTAACTTCGGGGTTCGGGTAGGAACCCGACCACAAAAGAACTACAATATTCGACTGCTTTACATCAAGCACTATAATAGTCATTATTTCATTTGTCTTCGTTTCTGATGTCGCAATACATCATCCTTTCATGAAATCATGTAACATACTCTACCTTGTCTGTGGACATCGTTCATTCTAAAGCCGGTGCTGGATAAACAGCGAGTGTGCGTGCGACGGTAGGCTAAATTATTTACGACAGCGGCAATGGACAATTTCGTTTCCAACCAGTAGGGTGACCAGGAAAAGTTAATTGGTGTTACTTTAAACCATAGAAAAGCATTGAAAGTTTTTCAGGAGGAGTTTTCAGCCATTTTATTTTGATATAACAATTTGCATGCAGTCACTTCGAACAATGGCATAAAGCTGTTCAAAACATAATTCAATGTAAATTGTGATAATCGTAATTAATAATCGCAATTATAAATTCAAAGCAATAATCGACAATTATGATTTTTGTCATAATCGTGCAGCCTTACTGGACACATTTCTCTTATATCTACAGGCAGCTCCAGCCCTCCTAATTCCATTGAAGATGGATATTATGAAGATGCTGAGAACAATTACCCAACAACACAAGTGAACGGACGACGCAAGAACTCCTGTAAGAGGGTGAAACCCTGATGCCATAAATAGTGATGCCATTTCTTATTAGTAGTATTAGTATGACATTACTCCTCCCACAGATAATGACTCGGATGCCTTAAGCAGTTCTTATGAGTCATATGACGAGGAAGAGGAAGAGAAAGGCCAGCGTTTGACACACCAGTGGCCTTCAGAGGAGAACTCCATGGCCCCGGTGAGAGACTGCCATATCTGTGCCTTTCTACTAAGGAAAAAACGCTTTGGCCAGTGGGCCAAACAGCTCACTGTCATTCGTGAAAACAGACTCCAGGTGAGCTGGAAAAAGTCCCTGAGAGATAAAAATGAGCCTTTATTTTTCCTGATGCTATCATGCAAACGCCTGAATCTTGTTTTATAGTGTTATAAAAGCTCTAAAGACCAGTCGCCCTACACGGATATACCACTCAGCCTGTGCACTGTCATCTATGTGCCCAAAGACGGCCGAAGGAAGGAACCCGAGCTCCGATTCTCCCTTCCCGGTGGAGAGGCGCTGGTGTTGGCCGTGCAGAGCAAGGAGCAGGCCGAGAAATGGCTCCAAGTAAACACAGTCCCTCACTTTCTTGCATGATTGGGAATCCATCCATTATGCATACACACAATGGATGCATCGGCTGCCAGAATCAATATTGCACAAGAGGAAAATGGCTTTTGTAAAAGGGACCCCCTGTGTGATGGACTATGCTTGCGCGTGTAGGAATTGCTTATGTGTGTGTATCTTTGTGTGGTTGCAGGTTGTGCGTGACGTTACAGGCCAGGGGAATGGGTTGGAAAGCCCATCATCTCCCATGATTCCTAGGAAGATTGAAATGGATAAGGTGAGATCCCAGCACACGTTTGTCTTATTTATGACTCCTGTGCATCTTATCTTCATTACTGATATGTAAAGTGTGCCAAAAATGAATTTTGGGAATACGCGCATTCTGTATAAAGTGGTCTTTCTGTGACTTTCTTAGGAAAATAATCCCACACACACAACACATAAGATGAATACCTCTGACATTTCTTTACAAAAAGTATTTTAAAAACATATATTGCAATGGTACATGCTACATTTTATTAATGGTATAAGTACTTTTTCTAGCAATGAGCAGTGGAACGATGGCTGCTGAAAATTCTGCTTTTTTGACAGCTTTGCCATCACAGGAATAAATTATGTTTTAAATATATTTTAGAAAACATATTTTTGAAATTATAATAATGATTTACAAAATTACTATTTGTACTGTATGTTTGATCAAATCAATGCAGCATTATAAAAAAATGCAGCCAACATAAAAAACATCATACTGACCTCCAGCTTTTGAACAGTAGTCCATATAACTCCAAATGGATTTGTCTCTGTCCTCTATCATTGTGTGTAATTACATCCCCAGTGCTGCTGTGAGTGTTGTGCTGTCTGTCTGTGTAAACAGACTAACAGCATTTTAGTGTTCTTCGCTCGCTCTCCATCTGCTTTAATTAAAAGGCGTCAAGCTGAGGTTGGTCAATTCTGTCAGAGCAGCTGTAAATAATGTGCTGAGTTTAAGAGACCTGTTGTGAGAAGAAGAAGAATCAATGTGAATGTAGTGATGTGTGATTGTATGTCAGGAAACACATTTAATCTGAATTTAGCGGTTTGTTGTGTGAGGTAGACTGCACTGGGAGTGTGTTTCCTGTCTGAACTCTGCTGCTGTAGCTGTCTGGCCACAACAACCCTGAATCTAGACCAATTCAGGGTTTATTCAGGATTATTTTCAATAAACTCCATATCCTATTGCACATTGTACAGCATTAGTCAACTAATAATTATGTATGTTTATATTTACAAATTTGACATATTTAGTTTGATCTGGCTGTACTGTTGTCCCTTTAGTGGTGTTCTGCAGAGAAGCAAACCTCAGATTCTGACAGTGTGCCAAGTGGAGAAAGTGCTCGTGACATCCGGGAAAATGGTGAGATCTTCAGTTCTGCCCCGCTGTTCTTCTCTGATTACACCTTAGAATCCAAAGATTTTCTTCCTGTTCCTTTTTTTTCTAATCCAACTCACAGTTCTTCTATCTTTATCTTATTAGTGTTGTTTGTTAAAGCAATCAGTATTATTATTAATATTAGTTTTTTAATCAAACCACTGAAGTAAACCAATAAAAGTAATAGTGTTTTTTACACTCACACTGTGCAAGGAAAGAACAATAATTTCTATAGACCAGAATGTCTTGTAGATTAAAGTGTTTTAACTGTATGATTTTCAACATGTTTCTAGGTTGTTGCAAAGGTCTTTTGGGTTGTTGCCAGAGTGTTTCTATGTGGTTTATTAGGCATTCTGATTGGCTTAATACATTGCTATGTGGTTATTATGTTTGTTTGTTTTTTTGGGTGATTGCCAGGGTGTTAATATACAGTTTCTATGACATTCTGAGTAGTTGTAGGGGGTTTTGGGTGGTTGCCAGGGTGTTGCTATGTGATAGCCAAGGCATCCTGAGTGTTTTTTGACATGTTGTTCTGGGGTTCCTATGGGTGTTTGGGGCAGATAGCAGGGTGTTGATATCCCAACCCTTAACAATTGAACATCCTGGCAACCACTCAAGGTCAAAACACCCTTCATAACAATGTTCGAAAAACCCATAACACATTAGAAACTGCATAATAACACCCTGGCAACTACTCAAAACACCAATATCATTGTGCCAGCAAGGTTTTCATTGGGAAGAAACACTCACAATGTATTCTGAATTGCAAAATTTTCTCTCTTTCTCTCTCTCACACACACACACACAAACACGCACACACACACCTTTATTCATCCTTTTTTCCTTTCACTGTCTGAGAGCTTTGTCTGGTACTCTTAACAAGCAGGAAGTCTTTATGCAGGATGTTGATTGTTTGTGATTTATAATTGTTTGGGCCAATCAAAGTCTTTAATAGCTTTGGCCTAATTCCTGCAGATTGTATGTCTGTAGACCACACATATCTTTACATGTAATTTCATTCTACCATCAAACCTGTGTTTGTGTGTTTACAGGTAAACCCAAGCGAGGTGGACTGTCAGAGCTAACGGGCACCGTAAGCCGAGCTGCAGGAAGAAAGATCACAAGAATGATCAGTTTCTCCAAAAGAAAGCCTCCACTGCCAGGAGACGCCCGCATGTCTCTTGACCAGGATCCCCGGTGTGGTACGAGACACATTTTTCTCTCTCTCCTTTCTCCTCTCATATTACAATACCCATGACTCTCTCCACCTGTTATTTTCAACTTTTCTTTCGTAGCGTTTGATCTCAGACAGTGAAGTGGAATAAATCTACACCATGAAACAGAAGTGGGTGTACTGTAATAATTGCTGTAATTCTTTGTGTGTGTGTGTCAGGTTATGTGGGAGTGCTGTTGAATCAGTGCTGGAGGGAACACTGGTGTCGTGTGCGCGCCGGATCTCTTTACCTTTACCACGAGAAAGCAGAACAGCGAGTCCCCCACACTGCTGTGGCTCTGAAGGGCTGTGAGGTTGTCCCAGGCCTCGGGCCTAAACACCCCTTCGCCCTGAGGATACTGAAAGGAGGTGCAGAGCTGGCAGCTTTAGAGGTAGTGAGTGTTTTGTGTGAAGTGTTCACAGCAATCCTCCATAGAGCTGTTTTCTAGTGGTTAGCTACATGCAAATTTAGTCTTGGTGTTTGTGTGGGTTTGATCTGTGTTCCTTCCTCTTCTCTCATCATCATTCATTGACATCTCTCAATCTATACTATAAGAATGAACTGATATTTTTTATTGCTGATATTAAAATACTATACTATTCTATACCATTTTGTCTAAATAAATAAACAAAAATAAAACAGTAAAAACCAAGACCTATAGGTGAATATAGGCATCACACTATTATAATTTACATCCTGAGATTTGAAAAAGATTACATTGAACAGTGTTATTAGATATTTTTAAAGATTCACTTTAAGTGAATGCCCTATGACAGCAAATGTAATCTAAATAGGGGAAATTACCATGCACAATTAAATATATATAATCAACTGATACAAAATAATTCAAAAAATCTTAATATTTTATTCAGTAGCTTAATTTAATATAAGATTAGTAGTATTATTTAAATACTATTACAGTATGTATTTATATTTTGACCACATTTTTCTTATTTTTTTGTTGTCTTATCATTTTTTTTTATATTTCTGTTTAACTTTATTTTTTTTTTTTGGAATTTTTAGTTTTAGTTATTCAACTTTAATATTCATTTGAAGGGTTAGTTCACCCAAAAATGAAAATTCTGTCAGTATTTACTCACCCTCATGTTGTTTCAACCCTGTAAGACCTTCGTTCATCTACGGAACACAAATTAAGATATTTTTTATTAAATCTGAGAGCTGTCTTACTCCTCCATAGGCTTTATAAGAGATCGAAACTGTTCGGCCCAAAAGTTATTAAAGACATTGTTAAAATAGTCCGAGTGACTACAGTGGCTCAATCTTAAGTTTATCAAGCGACGAGAATACTTTTTGTGTGCAAAAAAACAAACAAAAATAACGACTTTATTCAACTATTAATTTCCTTTTGCGAGGGCCTCACATTGTTCACCTAGTGAAACAGCGCAGCGCTTCTGTGTTGTACGTCACACGCATAACAAAAAGTATTCTCTCCGAAGGTCTTACGGGGTTGGAACAACATGAGGGTGAGTAATTACTGACAGAATTTTAATTTTTGGGTGAACTATCCCTTTAAGTTTTAGTTTTGAAAATAATATATATCTTAATTAAATTATAATAATTCAATGGTCTAACTTTGTCAACAATAACAACACTACTATCTTTATATTCTTTTATCATGTCTGATGATTAAATGCTGTCCATACAGTCTATTTTATAATCTTCCAGTGTGTGTGTGTGTGTGGCTCTTTTTGTGATTGCAGCTCATGTTTGTTCTTGCTTGTGTTTGTTGTGTTAGGCGAGTTGTTCGGAGGACCTGGGCCGCTGGCTGGGAGTTCTGTTGGCAGAAACCGGTTCCTCTGCCGACCCCGAGTCCCTACATTATGATTATGTAGATGTGGAAACTATCGCCAACATCCGCACGGCTGCCCGTCATTCTTTCCTGTGAGTTAAGGGTTAAATGTGGTGAGGGGTGGAGTTATAGATTGGGTCATCTTGTTATTTGACTCAAAAAAGGGTTCATTGGGGTTCTATATATGAAACATAGGGTTCTTTACTCAACTCCAAAGGAACTTTTATGCAAAAAAATGTTCTATAATGACAAGAAAGAACCCATTTGGCACAAAGGTTCTTTATAGGCTATTATTCATTCATATATTACATTATTGTGCAACATTTTGTAGTTGTAATTAAGTTATTGTTTGTTAAACTGTTGTAGTAACTTAATATCACATTTTAATCATGATGATTTTTGGAGGATAATAACTGAAATGTCACTCTTCGTGTGATATTGATTAATTACATTTTTAAACCCCCATATCTTGAATTTTGTGATCATTCACATGCATTGCATTTTAGGGGTTCCAAATACGTAGTGCTTTAGAACCGTTTAAGGTTCTATAACCTTTTCTTCTAAGAGTGTACTTTAACTGTTCTTATTTATTTTCCTGTTTATTTAGATGGGCAACCTCCACAGATTCACGAACATATGATGAGGTCCCTTTTGAAGCCATAGAGGTTTGTGGTTGCACACAAGAAAATATTGAAGAAATTCCCAACACTCGTGTGTCTGCATCATACACAACATTAAGTGTAAACAACAAGAGTTGACTCCAGTGGAGTCATTATCTGACTTTTTAAATTTTCTTCTTTTAAGTCTTCTTTATATCCATGTGTCCTGACTGGTCTTTAATAAAAAGGTGAGAAGTCAGGGGTTAGAGCAGGTTTAGTCATCATGGCCTCTGGCCTCTGAGTGGCTTGTTAAACCTGTGCTGAACCTTCGGACACCCGCACAGAAACATCAGTTCTCTACATCTGTGCGTGCCTCAACGTGTGTGATCAGAGCACACACTATACTAAAATATATATTTTTTTCTAAAATCTCCTTACTTCAGGAGATTTTTTTAAATTGCATTTTTTTTAAAAGCAAAAAAAAAAAAAAAAATCCCATAATTTACTCAAACCTCAAGCCATCCTAGGTTTTTATGACTCTTTTTTTCTTTTTTTTAGGCCAAACACAATTGGAGTTATATTAAATAATATCCTGTCTTTTCCAAGCTTTGTACTGTAATTGCATTGTAAAGTGCCCTAGTTTTTGAAGCTCAAAAAGCATATAAATCCATCATAAAAGTAATCTAAACAACTCTAGTGGGTTAATAGATGCCTTCTTAAGTTAAGCATGGGTTTTTGTAAGAAAAATATCCATATTTTAAAGAAACTATACTGACTTCTGGCAAATGGCCGTACGCATGATCACAAGAGAGTCGAGTTCCGGCAGAAGGGGGACCTCTGATCCGACGTAGGATGTAGCTCTTTTCTCATATCGAAATCCTCCTACATTTTTCCGAATTACTCATTCGTGTTCGAATTAAAAAAATTCGTTTTGTTTTGCTCTATACTTTTTGCTTCAGGGTTCAGCAGTTCTCATTTAAGCTTATGCTATACCTACATCATACATCCATCCTACGGATACATTCTGTCATAACTCCTACGCCATAACTACTATGTCAAAGGTCCTATGACATACATCCTACATCATAACTCCTACATCATAAGTCCTGCGTCATACATCCTGCGCTATAAGACCAATGTTATACATTCTACGTCATACATCCTATGTCATAATCCTAAGTCCTACACCATAAGTCCTACACCATCCTTCCGCCAGGACTCGACTCTCTCGTGAACGCAAGTACGGCCAAAAACCCATTTTTTTTTAAAGTAGATTTTTTTTTTCAGAATGTTTGTTTCATTTTTTTTATTTAGTTTGACAAGGACATTGTCATTAATAAAACATATCTGTAAATGTACCAGAATTAGCCATGTATTTATTAACCCACTGGTGTGGTATGGATTATTTTTATGGATGGATGTGCTGTGAATAAAGACTAAATGCTACCATTTATTTAACTTTTTTCCCACAGTTTGTGGATTTTATTGGCATGTTTATAAAAACACAATTAGCAATAAGCTATTCATTGTCAATCATTTGTTACACATTGGGTATATGAGAAACAGAAATTGCATCCGTTTTGTAGACTGACCCCTATGAAACAGCATGCAGTAGTTGTTTATATAGACAATATCTGACTTGGTACACTTCTTTTCTTCAGCAGGGACATGAGAGGTTGAGGAGAGGAGCACAAACGAAGCGTCGTTCTTCTTTCTCCAGCAGTGACACAGGAAAGCCCAGTCCACAAATCACCCTAAAGCGCCACGGCTCCAGTGAGTACCGTCACACTCTGCACTGTGCTGGTTGTGCTTCTAACAAACACAGCTGTTAGATCCAGCGTTCTCTTTAACATAAAGAATAGATGGTTTTAAGTTTTTATTAGCAGCCTGCTGACTGCTTAACCTTATTTTGGCCATTTTGAAAAGTTCTCGCGCTGTCACATCAAAAGCAGTCAGTATAATGTAACCTGAGCTTGAGACATTTTGGTTTGATCTACGGCTTTGCATTTTCACACTCATTCTCTCACCAAAGAAATGCTAAGAGCTTTGCCACCTTCCCGCAGACTTCTAGGGGTCTGATCTTTGAACTTTACTTGACATTTCAGATGCAAATCAATACGGGAGGTATGGGAAAACACGGGCACAGGAGGATGCACGCCGCTTCTTGAAAGAAAAAGAAGACCTGGAGACAGAAATAGACAGGATCAGAAGTGCACTAGTCTTACTGCGGAAGAAGAAACGAGAGGCAAAGGAGAAAATGAAAGGTGCAACAGGTGAGAAGGAATCTTTCCTCTCTATTTTATGTGATAATACAGACGTACTATTCCACAGTAGTTGGTTTGGTTTCAAAAGAAGTGAATTTAAGGCCACTTTTACTAGCAAAATAGGTTTTTAATACTTGCTGCTTCAGTTTAACTTACATTTTTTTATTCAGTCATGTGAAACATGTCCTTTTCTTTTTACAATGTATACATATTTAGATGATTCATAGTGTAATAAACTATCCTCTAAGAGGGTACTTGCCCCATTAACATAACACAGAACCTTTGATTTATTCTAACGATAAAGCTATATCGGGCTGATTAATCAAAATAAAACTAAATTTGTGATACGGCTTTGTGCAACTATCAAATCGCAAATAAATTGAGACAGTCATAAAAAATTAAATAAAGTCGATTTTTTTATATATATATATTTTTTTTTTTACTGTGAAAAATTATTATTGTTATGATACTGATATTTATTATTTTGTTTTTATTTTGTTTTTAGTTATAATTATTATTTTATTATATTATTATTATTTAGTCATGTTTTTGTGTAATCACACTTTTTTTACCAAATTGTGCAGCACCTAGACACAAGTACAGCACAATATGTGCTCTTTAAAAATAAAAATATTATATTTTAAATGGCATTTGCACTGTTGATTCTAATAAATTCCTATTTTGTGCAGCCCTACCACTACAGTGGTATTGATTTGTTTCCTCTTACTCAACTAGTGTCCTTATGTATATGTGGTCAAAATGGATCAGCCAGAAACACGTATGTAAATGTAATGATCAATTATTGTGCAGATAAGCAGAGGTTAGCTTTAGAGGAGTGTGTCGTCCAGATGGAGGACAGCTGCCGGGTGAAAGAGGGTGAGCGTGTGGATCTAGAGCTCAGGCTCACGCAGGTGAAGGAGAACCTGAAGAAATCTCTGGCTGATGGAGAAATGGAGGCGCCTAGTACACCTACAGAGTCTAAACCTACAAACAAGGTACTGGGCAAAAATTAGAACGAATAGTTTAATCAAAAAGGATTGTCTAATGTTAAATATGCTTCCTTCTTTCCTCAAAGACTCAAAGGACGGAGACTCAGTATATTGAGTCGTTTTCCCCGTCAACTGCGCCTCTGAAATGCGTAAGCGCCCTCCCTCCATCTATGCATCCACAAAGGGAAATGTTATGCAGAAAGCCAAGGTAAACACATCAGTGATCACAACATTATCCAGTGCAATGCATCGAAAGGCAGATAATGCATCAATAGGGATCACATTTCTAAATAGTCAGTCTCTAATGAATTTCATTGATCACTTTAGGACCCTGCTATTAAGATCATATATGTTGCCGAATAGTCCCGTATATGTGAGTAACTTAAACAATAATGCTTTGTTTTTTATTCAGGAATGGGAATCTAAGAAGGGGACTTAGAGAAACCACTGATCAACAAGACTTTATGATTAATATGAGGACTTGCACCTACACAGACTACTGTATATGCAACCCTATGGTGACTGTCACTTTTAGAACTTTACAGTGGAGTTAGAATGACAAAGCACCAGCTTTATTATAATACTTTACAGCCAAATGATGTCATCTTCATGTGTCTCGTTAAGTTCCATGTGACAAGCACAAAATGGCATCAGTGTTGAAGGATTGAGAGGATATGATGAAATAAGTTTGTCGGCTGAAAGTGCAAGAAAGAGTCGTGGTTAAGTTATAAAAGAAGCAAAGGATGGAAATGCATGTGAGACAATCCACTTTAAAAACTCTTTAATTTAAAAGAGGCATGAGGACTGATTTGTACAGCGTTTTTTTTTTTTTTCACTCCATTGCCATTACTTCGAGGGTAATTCCAGCTCTTAACCAAGTGGTGCTAATAACAATGTATATTTGGAAATTGTACATATATTTTTTAACATTCTTTTTAAATCTAGCTTCATAGTATCTAACTGATATTCTTGTTTGTATCCCTCCCCCATTTCTTTATCATCTTTTAATGTGAGTAACATTTGCACTTTAAATGTCTTTGGACATGGGAATATTCTTTTAATAAAGACAAAATGTATCTTTACTTCTATGTCAGTTATAGACTTGCTAAAATAATTATCAATTGGAAACAAAAACTGTGTGTTCTACCAAAAGAAGAAAACTGTCCTAGTTTCTAAGCACTGGGCATTGAACAGCCATATAAGAATATGCATGGATATGTGCTAACACTTAAGGATTCATTCACAACTTTAATAGCCTCTATGCACAAACCCTGCACGTATGTCCGAAAGAATCTCAGTCAGCGTCTTTACTTCCGGAAGCGCGTTCTGCAGGCCAAGTGTATAGAGGCAAAACTTTAATAAAATCAGTTTTCTCAGAAACGGAGACAACGATTTTATAAACGCTGATTCGCTAGTCGAATTTCATATGATATGAGAGAATACTAACCCTCAAAGTTGTTGATGTAGCTCGAAATATATAATTTAAATAACTTCTCTTTTTTTACTCTTGTGTGACAGCTAAATGCCTCAGTGTTGTTAACATCATTCACGTTAAGCGCAAAGACGTTTTTATAAACAGCAAATGTAATTCGACACTATCTCCACCTAACGCAAAAACAAGCTCCTCCATAGACTGACAAAGCACCGGATGTAACTGGGCGTGCTGAGACAAACCCGGAAGCGATCCGGCATAGAGGCTATTAATGATCTTTAAGACATTTGGGTATAAAGTGTTTTAATTTTACAATGTATTGTGTAAAAATGTTTAAGTGCTGCCCTCTTCAGGTTGAACAGTGGCTACTGCAGTTGAATTTTGCTATTGGAAGTTGTGGTGCCCTGTGATGTAAGCAGGCACCATCTAACCACACCCTTGCTTACAGAAGCCCCTTTTCCACCAAAGCATTTTGAGAGCCGGTGCCTGCACGTGAACCAGTTCTTTGTGTTTCGACAGCCAAAGAACCGGTTCGTGGCCGGAAAAACTGGTTCCAAAGCGGCACCAACTCTTTGCTGGACTAGAACCGTTCTTTTAGCACGTCATGCTTACGTCGGGGGCTGGTTTAGATGCGTTCTAAACATTTTCTGACCATCGCAAAGCCAGGAGAAACTGCAGAAACACACAAGCGTTTTTATTTATTTAGAAACATAAGCAAAGAAAACAAACAGTCACGATATAGAACAAATAAATTGAAAGAAAAAAAAAAAACACAAGAAAGGGGTACATAACGTATCAGAAAAGATTACATATCAAACGAAAAGATTAAAAGACTTACATATTTCAATTTGTTTTTAAAGTTTTCTTGGTAACTTACACGAGTTAAGAGATAATCCCAAAGCAATGTACCTGCAAGCGTTTCAAGCGACGTACACCATGACGTAACGCGCCGTTCCCTGGGCGCTCTAGTCAGTGGAAAAACAAACTGGTTCTGAACGGGTTCGCAAGTTGAACCAAATCCGAACAAACCTTGAACCAGCACCAGTTCCGAACCAGTTCTTTTTGGGTGGAAAGGGGTAAGAGAGACCCATCTCACCTGTTCCACTTGAATATAGAAAAATCTAGGGAGCCAATAAAAGCCATTGCAGAACCTGACATTTCCTTATAAGATTCACAAAAATATCACAAGTGGATTGTTAATTAATAGATGTTTAATGAACAAAAATGACTTGAAATATGAACAAGATCTGAACATTGGTGATCAAGAGAAAAAGCTATCAATATTAGACAATTTCAAAAATCAAAAACTTTAGAGTCAAAGTAACAGATCCCTTTGAACATTCATTTTATAAAAAGTAAGTTTAATAAGAGTTTAAAAAAACTATACAACATTCACAATAATAACAAAAAAAGTTTCAAAGTTTAAAAGTCACACTCAGGGGGCAAGTCAACAGTCAGCTCATTTATCGTCTGTAGGAAGGCCTCCATTTCATCAGCATATTCCACTGCTGCATGAGAGAACAAATAATTAAGCTTAATTAGGCATAAAAACGTTTTGCATTTAAGAGTTAAACTGTGTTAAAATAGTCATTACCATGAGGCATCTTCAAAGGTGAGAGTGGCAAACACGGATCCACAATAAGCTCTTCCACGGCAGGTGAAGCAGACGACCACGTCGGTTTAGCCAAACCAGCCAGAGAGAAACCACTGAGGTAGACTTCATCTGGAACACTGTAGGTCTCAAACTCTACACATTTAACAGGACAGAATCATCATCAGCTGACTAACAAGGGATTTCAGATCCAATGCCATTAAGCAGCAGACAGGCTTACCACTTGGATTGTACGGGAAGCACTTCTCAATCTCTGGCAACTCCTCACCAGCAGGCTGTGCAAGCACCTTACACTGATGAAACACGCATTTAATGTTAATCAACCAACAAGTGATTTTAATGCAGTTGTCGATGTAGGAAAGAAGCCATCATAATCTCAAGAACCAACCATGGCCTCTGCAGGTTTGGTTTTCTCCTCTGCCTTAAGAGAGGCTGCTGGGGTGGCAACAACCTTATTTATGACTCCCAAAGCTTTTCGGTTGGATTGCAGAGGAGCTCCGAGACACGTCTTTCCTGTCAGAGGTGTTCTCAAGCACTGATCTGAAAACGTTAGCACGAGTCAAGTATTGACACCCATTTATTGTTCTGCTACAAAATGTGTGTCTGAGCATTGGTACTAACCAGGAGCTGAGTGCAGTCTGTTCGAGCGAGATTTGATGGATGGAGTGGTCAGTCTGCCGTTCTCCTGATCCAGGTAAATCATCATGGTGTCCATGTCTGTAAGTTAGCTTTGCACAGAGTTGACAGAGACTAGTTAAAGAAACACGGCAGCTTCAAAATACAAATAACACTCACTTAATAGCAAGACAATCAAAAGCAACTTGTTCGGTTGAAATAATGCCGTTTGTGATTTGTAACAAAACAGTTAAGCTTGGGCAATTTCGTTTTACGTTGTAAAAGTGACACGCGGGTTTTATATATATATATATATATATATATATATATATATATATATATATATATATATATATATTTGCCAGATGAACTAACCTTTAGTCTTTCTAAAATCTAAATCATACCAGTCGAACTTAAATACAACCTCTAACTTATCGAGACGGTGTTGAATACCTACCTTTAGTCTGTATTTATCCTCCGTGCACGAGCAAAAAAAAGTCGTTTGTTTTGGTTCCGAGTTTACCGGCTGAGTTTTAAAAGACAACCAGTTTCCTCATTGGCCGTTGGATTTTCCTCTTTGACCAGACGATGCGGTTAGTTTATTGCTTTTGCGCAACAGTACCACCTATTGGTTTGACTGAGTAAAGCAATGGAGTCATAGATGGACAGTCAATCAAACTTTAATTTATGTAATAATATTTTATTTTTATCCTGATTATTTATATAGTTTAAGTGACATTGCATTTCAAAGTATGTTTATTAAGCAATAAGGCATAGTACTATATATTTTTAATTACAAGCATGCCATGTTATAATTAATTCTTAAAAATAATTATTCTTGTTTCATATTTGTTTTCAAAGTTTTATCTAAACATATCGTATAGGGCAAAAAAGCATGATCTCTAATCATTTCTGATAGCTGTATGCTATATGCTACTATTTAAGCTAACTAGAAAAACAAGAACGAGAATGTTTAATTTCACAATTGATTTGTGAATTGATTTCTAGAATTGTGCCCAAGAAATATTGCAGAATCTCACATATTTTTGATATATTTTACCGTAAAAAATTTATTTCGTACTTTTTTTTTAATTAAAACTTTTTTCCAGATTTGAATTTCAGTTTTACAATATGGAATATTGCAAACTTATAGGCCCCATTGTACATACATGCATGTATTGACCAGTATTGGTTTTACTTATGGCATTTAATATGCTCATTCATTGCGTATGAAGTTTAAAACATCTCTACAGCGCATTACATTTTCGAAGCAAGAAAAAAAAAAAAACAGGTGAAGCATTGAAACCTTATAAATTAGCAATGTAAAATGAATTGCTTAAAGGGGTCCTATTATGACCTTTTATGAAGTCTTGATTTTGTTATTGGGGTGCTGTGTACTAGAAAATACTTTCATGCTTGAATGTTCAAAAACCGCATTATTTTTCACTTAAGCTATTTTACATTATTACAGCACCTTTCTCCCCAATCTGGCTCAAACACGCTGATTTTCGATGAACCCCTTTCCTCCAAAATATGAAATGTGCTGTGATTGGTTAGCTGGCCTAATGTGTTCTGATTGACAGCACTTAGCGCGTGTTCGGGAAATGCCTCGCTCCTCCATAACTGCATGTTCTCTAGAGTAAATATTGAGGATGGCTTCAAATTTAAACCAATTCAAGCCCGATTCAGACCCTGACAATGTTCACTAACATGCAGAACAGATTTCATGCACATACTTTGCAAGCAGGGGTTTCATAGGACCTATTTTCTAGTACGTGATTTGTTTTTTCTTATACATAATATATACGATGCTATCCGCCATTTAATCGAGATATTTGTCGGAAAACTAAGATAAAACAAACAGTACCTAATCACAAAATGTACCCATGGAGCGGTGAACCGTCTTACAAAAAATAAAAAAGCTGTTTTCCATAAACTGTAACATGAGAACATTATGACTTCATAGGATCCGGAAAAATCACGCTGTAGTCCAAACGAGCCATTCGTTGTAGTTCTTGTAGGGGGATTAGTTAAATAAAAGATCTCCCTTCGGAGTTTACTTTGAGTTTTGTAACCTTGCAGATGTTTTTAATGCTCAAACAGCAACATTACACAAAAATAAAGTTGTAAAAGTGGGAAAAAAAGCATAATATGACCCCATTAAGAACTAAGACTGGATATTACAACAGCTTCCTTCTTTGTGTCCTATTGCAGATGTGTCCCTATTGTGATTTATGTGTGTTCATGTAATCTTAATTTTCACTGTTGCATAGAAACACTTGCTTCAATGCAACATGTAAAAGTCCAGCTCAGTGTTATAGGGCACTATTCAACCTGGAGTTGATGGGTAGTCAACAGTCTTTTCACTTTTTCAGTCATTTGAGTAATACTTCGTTTAAAGAGATAGAAGGTTGAGTTTTCAGTTTGTTAGAACAAAAGGTAATAGAGCCAGTAGAAGATATTGACGAGGAGAAATGCCATAGGGAACAGTGTCCTTGAGTGTCTGTCGATGTTGTGAGGATTCTCGACACTCATCATAGATGCTGCTCGGTGAGACATTTGCTTTACAGAGGATAAACCGCACCCCTTCTCTTGTGTCTTGTCCACTGCCTCATCCCCTTCACATGCCACAGATTGCTCTGGCGTCTCCTGCTGAGTGGAGTCTACCATCTGCATCTTTTTTGGTGATTTTGAATTGACCAAGTGAGTCGCACCATTTGACTCATCGAATTCTCTGAGTAGTTCCTATGAAAGGTTAGTTTAAAAAGGTCATTAATTAGTTGTAAAAAACAAACAAGTAGTCCTGTTTAAGCACTATCCACAGGTTTCTCACCCTTTGCACATCTACAATGGTCTGGTGCTGCATGGTGCAGAAATGAGCGCAGGCATATTCCAGCAGAGCACCAAAAATGAAGGTGAAACAGATGCCGAGATAGACGTCAATAGCCTTAATGAAGCAGTTGGCATTAGGAAGTGAGGTCCTGGCACCCATCATTAGTGTGGTCATGGTAAGAACTGTGGTCACCCCTGTCAAATAAACAGATTTGATATTTAGTTTATTTGATCTAGAAATGCTTTATAGCACATGTTTGCTAGAGTAATAAACTCTTGGAATCACTGGCCGATGCAGGTGCGAGCTGGTACAGGAGGACTGACTGATCCAGAAAGACACCCATGACAGAACCACCAGCAATGTTGAGGGCACATACGTTCTCCAGAATGAAGAACAGCACGTTTCTGCGCAAAGCGAAGTGGAGAACTAGCTTCGGGTAGAAACCTGCAACAGATCCAGAATACTGCAAGTGATTCATACACTGGACATTTTTAAAGCTACACTGTGTATATTAGTTTCTGTTCCTCTCAATTTCGATTTCGTTTTAACTCCTACGGTGGCCAATGTAGTCCAAGATTAACATGGCTTCCAGTTCGACCTCGTCCATGATTGTTAACTCAAACGTAAACACGAAAGGCGAAGCTTGAATTAACGGGTATGTCCCTCTTTGGCTAATGTACTTTCAAGATGGAGGGGCAACATGGCGACCGACATTAGAACCCCTTACCCGTATGTATTTTCAATGGCATATTATACACTCACGAGAATACTTTATTACTTGAACGAAGTAAATATACATTAATGAGCACATTGTTACACTGTGTAGCTTTAAATATATATAAATATTTATTTTTTTTATAGAAAAAAACTATAAAATAGTATGTTGGTTAATTTGTTAACTGCAAATTACCTTACCATATATACGGTGAAAACTGTACATGGTTTATAATTGTATTTTATGTAAAATGCCGAAAATAATTATGAATTACCATTAATTACCATATAGTTTTCAGTGATAAACAGTTAAAGGCCATTCCTAATAGTCCTTGTGATTCTATTTTATTTAAAGAGTTTTTCTTTCAGCTTATTTTTGTTATCCATAATGGACATTATGAAATATTTCACTTATTACATAAGTGCTTGTGCTATTTTCTTAATTAATAAATAAACGAATTTGGATGATTGTTTGTTATCTATTGCAGTGACATTCATGCATCTTTAAGTCAGGCTTAAGTATCCAAATTCTTTTTTGGGACACTGTAAACCATGATTGTGCCGTAAGCCGCTTAGGAAAAAGACATGTTAGATGACTGGCTGAATGGTACTTTTCAGTAAAATAATATATAAAAGTGGCCGAGATATTCATAATGAAATTAGATGTTTATACCTGTTTCATACACAGCTTCAGACACGGTTGTGTAGTAGCTCTCTACGCTGTACTGGGCCAGACGCAGTGTGTCTAACCCCTTCACTGAGTCATTCCCTCGGGTCCAGTAAAACACCACATCCTGTAAATTATAGCCCCCTGAACATGCACGCGCACACATTCAGGTTTAAGTGTATGCACAGCCTGCTCTTGAATAATCAATAAAATAACATAAGTAGAAGTCATTTACATCTGTTTGTTTAGAGTGAAAACACTTACAGCTTTCTAATTGCAAAGTACACTCTTGTCTATCCATAGGATACTTGGTGAGGTCCATGTTGCAGGCGATGGTTGCTGTAATGCTGTGGAGATAAGGAGGAATATTGAACCGTTTCAGTATCAGGAAGATTCCCCAGACGCACATACAGCTGCCTGGTGCAGCTGTTCAGCCTGGGGTAAGAAGTTGTAAATTCAGATTCAGTGTTAACCGGAGAGCGTAGAGCACGGTGCCATTGCTGAAGATGCGAATCAGGCGGTTTTCCACAGTGACATCATGGAGGAAGGAACGCTTAGAATCAGGGATGAACGTATCCGGGATCCACAGCAAAGAAACCAGCCGTCCATCCAGACTCAGACTTTCATTTCCAGGAAATATCAGTCGGGAATCTTGCCATCGTTGTCTTAGGAAGATAGTGGCTGTGTAGTCCTATCAGTATGTGAACAGAACAGAATCCCATTAGTCTTCAAGAAAGTTTACAGGTGAGGTTAGAAACATGAACGGTAGCCCTACCATGTTAATCTCAGAGATGGCATCAATGCTGGCAATATCCAAACTCATTCCGATTTTAACAGGCCCCACTGTGGGAACAAATAAATGTGTTTGTATTATCCATGTTTTAATTCTCAATCTATATTTAATCAACTGCAGTTGGCCTTACGGTTAAAGTTTGGCCTTAGGTATCGATTGTAGCCTTTCATCAGCTTCTGTATGGTGGGCTGCAGTTGTGAATCATTCCATTCACCATACTGATTCCCATAGAATCCTCTTTCACTGGGATACAGGAAGAAATGTTAACAATGAGGAAGGCTGATGATTCTTAGTCTCAACGTGTCAGATGTTTATCTCTTTACTCACCCGTTTGTAATCAATAGAAATAGACTCGCCCAGAACAGAAGATAGAGCAGCATTCTGTGATAATGTGATGAGAAATAGCTGTGAAGAGGATTTAAGAAAAAAAAGTTTTGTTAAAATCATCTCTATCAAGAACGGATTATGACCAGTCGCTCTGAAGGACCTCTCTTGTCACCCCACACACTGTTTTCCACATTTGCTTCTTTGCTACACACTTGCTACATGAGATTTTATATTAAAATAATGCCAGGAGAAGTGCAGCTTTAGCCTGTCATCCAGTTTACCAAGTGGATAATAAAACTCAGATTGATGCAAGTCTTCACAGTAGAGGTCCTTGATATATGATTTCACTTTTTAAACTTTAGTTGCTGTTTGAGCATAAACAACATCGTTAAGCTCAAAGGTCATTGCAAAGGGATCAAGTTATTTTCTTTTACAGAAACCGATTTTTCTGTAAAAGACTACTGTCGACTACAACAAACGGCTAGTATGGACTACAACAAGCTTTTTTTTCCGGGTGGGTGACATCACAAACCCTAAAGTCCAGAAGCCCCGCCCACTGATTAGAGCATGACAAGTTAGTAATAAATAACAGACATGATGCATTACGCATAGCGATTACATGCCTTTAAAGAGTGCAAAATGTTGTGCATTGTCAGGTTGTGGAAAAAACAGTAGTTGCATTGAATTTGCAGAGAGCCTGAAATTAAAAACAATGTTTTACCTTCTAGCCCATTGGATACGACAGGAACAGTGAATCACACTTCTGTGTGTGAGTAAAAAATCTATGTGCCACTTTGTTACAGATCGTTTGATATGTGCGGATATGTACAGATTATTTGTACATGTCTAATCAAAATCACCAGTGATTTCTGAATAATTCATGTACTTAACGTTAGCCTTACAGTCAGATGTTTTTGTCTCAAAATTGTTATTTGTCAGAAAATCAAACCAGTCACTATACGGTCAACTTCACCTTGTTTCTCATATTAAGCCCGGAACACACCAAGCCGACGGTCGGCCGTCTGGCAGATATTTTGCGTTGGCCAACTAAGTTTCCTCGGTGTGATATGCACGGTTCCGTGCCGTGCCTGAAAATAGTCCTCGTCGGGTTTGTTTCGCGCGATTCGACATGTTGGGGCGTCGGGCCGTTTGGGAAAGAGAGAACTCTGATTGGCTGCTCAGCTTAGCGAAAGAGTCAGTGCACGAGAATAAACGCAAAACAGCAAGCAAAGAAGTTAAAAGGGTAAAGATAGAAGGCTTTTCTTATGTTACGTCTTCTTACCTGAGTGTTCCTTGGCGAATATTTCAATATTATCATGAGTGGAGTGGAATAAAGAAAGTGTTTAGCAGGATTGATATTCAAAAAGGTAAGCACGCGCTGCTTTGTTTACGTTATGTGTATCTGCAACCGGCAGCGTCGGTTTTCCTTTTTGAATGACGAATATAGACTAATATTTCTGCAGAAATAGACAGTTGGCTCATTAAACGCAGGTCGCAGAACGCACATTCTAGCTGACAGTCGCCTGCAGTTCTCTCGGTGTGTTCAAGTGCAGCTTTATACCTCGACGAGAGCGGATGAGAGAAGACAACACAGTTGGCACATTATGTTGGCACAACACATTATGGCACAACACATTATGATTAAAGCTTTGGTTAGTGTGTAGAAATCGAGTTACAATGACGAGATCGCAGCATGCATGCGTTCGACATGTCTGTGATCGTTAATGCTCAACCTCATGGCACTACATGACAAATCTAAATGATTTGTTTTATAAGACTATAGTCAACACTTTACAATACGGGTGCACTAATAGGCATTCATTCATGCTTAACTAATGCACAGATAATACTGAATTAATGTGTAACTAATGATTATTTAAGCTATTCATTAATGATTACCACATTAGGAACTAATTAAGAGTCTGTAAGGTTAATGTATTAGTTCATATATTAATTGTTATTAATTAAATATGTAATTGTGGATTAATTCCATAATAACTCATTTTTTTAACTAATAGTGCTAATAGGCAGAATGAGCCAAAGCCTTGTATTTCAACTTCCAGATAATATGACAGGTACACTAATATGCATTAATACATGATTAATTACTTAATTGTTAGTGCAAATTCATGTGCAAATTACTACAGTTACTAAATGACTAGTTAATAATGATGTGCCTCAACAAGTAAAGTTATAACATAATGATACATTTGCAAATCATTAGCTAATGATTAATTAAAGCAGACAACTGGAAGTTGAAGTGCATAGCTTTGACTAATTGTTGTAATTAACACATTAATTTACACTATTAGTTAATAAAATATGTTATTAAGGAATGAATACACAATGACACATTGAATTAATAGCAATTAATGTATTACTTAATCTATTAATCAAATAGACTCTTTATTAGTTGCTGATGCAATAATCATTAATTAATGGTTTAGTTCTTCATGAGTTATACATTAACTCATGATAATCTGTGCATTTGTTAAGTGTGAATTAATGCATATTAGTGCACCCTGTATTGTAAAGTGTTACCAACACTTTTCACGATTAGTAAACCTCGAGAACTGTAATTGTAAAACAGTGCTAATAGATTTCCAGAGAATTTTTTTTAAGCTATATTTCATATGCAATGATGTTAGCCAATCACAGCAGTGGGCGTTTACACTGAAGTATTACAATAGACACGCCCCTTAAAACAGATTTCAAATCAGTGGGCTAAAATCAGGGTAGGAAAATGCCTTTAATTCCTAAATTATGACAATTTATTTAATGTAATGCACCCCAGAAAACACAATACAATAAAGCAGTTAATAGTTTTCAATGTAAACATTTTCATTTGAATTTCCCTGCCATGTTTAAAAAATCAAGATTTTCATTGATTGTGGGAACCCTGTCTGCATTGTTGAATGCAATTTAAATTAGTTAACTGAACACATATCAAAGCACTGTTTGTCCACCAATATTAATTTTTCAATTTGCATTACATTGTTTTCAGGTGTCTCTCAGCTCGAGGTCCCAGGAAACTGTAAGTATGACCTCATAATTACCCATCAACCATGTAAACTTTAATTTCCCTGGAACCTTAGCACAATATGGCAGCTGTCCTCTGTCTGCACACAATTGCTCCACCAACAACCTTTTATTAATGTTCTATTTTATTTAATGCTCAACCTCCCAGTCACTATTTCTCTTTACTTTAATCTTATGAAGCTGATTGTCTTGCCTCAAAACACACCAGCAATAACCACTGCAGTTATTGTCATGGGACCTGAACAAGAGGCAGTCCATAATAAAAGGCGCTGGACCATTTTACCTCAGATCAGCCCCCACCAACCATTTTTCTCGCTCTCTTTCTCTCCGTTTCTTTCATTCTAAGTCTCTCTCCCTCTTTCTCTGGGATTCTTAGATTAGAGCAATCTTTCAAAATGTCAATGTCTATTACAAAATGAGTCACATAAAATACACCTTTTGCGCCCAGAGTACAAAGAATGTCAGAGAACAAATCTCAAGATTACCATGTTCTAACAATTTTGCATATTTTCTTTCCAGCTTTTCCACTATTGCATTAATTAAAATCACATATGATCTGCCAGATGCAAAAACGATCAAATATATTCTTCAGAATACCGAATTCAGAATTCCATCTTTGGCATGCCACTCATCTCATTACTCCCACTACACATTATTTCTTTTTGTCCATCTTCATTTATTCTTCTCCACTTCCACCTCATCCCTCCATCCATCAGCTGTCCCCATCTACTCTGTCATGCTGCATGAACATCACAATGACAGCAGTTTCCTGTGGAGATCTGAGATGGAAAGTATTGTGACATTACCCTTCACTCTTCTTCTTGGTCCCTTTCTCTGTTGGTGTACCCGTAAAATTGATTCAGGTGGATAAAGATGTTTTCAATCTTAAATGAATCTTGGGTCTTCTGTGTCTTCTTCTAAATCTGTAATTGTTTCTTGGTCTCTCAGCACGCAGTGTGTCTCCGTCCAAGCATGGCTTCCCTCACACTCGTCATTTGAATGGCTCTGAGAATATTCCCTCTCTCTGCCTCCCCCATTTCTCCAACCTACCCCCAGTATCGCTGTCTCGCTCTCTCTCTCTCTCTCTCTCTCTCTCTCTCTCTCTCTCTCTCTCTCTCTCTCTCTCTCTCTCTCTCTCTCTCTCTCTCGCTCATATACATGTGCACAGCTGTGTCAGATGCCTGTGATAGCACCTGTAGTTTAGATGAGTCTCATTGCTTGGCTCCCTATAAATCAATGTCATTTACAATGTCATGTGGCTTGTGACATGCTGCATTCTTCCAATCGCTCTCTTCCTCTCCCTCAACTGCCTCCTTTACAGTTTCAATCACAATGCTGTTTTCTCCTTGTTGCAAATTCACATCTCACATCTGTGTCTTTCATCTCTTTTGTTTCCTGTACCACATCTGTTACTTTTGAAGTTCCTGTGATTCGATCTATTTCATTTAATTTCCTTATTTCTGATTATCTCTCTCTCTTGCCATACTGTTTTCTCTCCATTTTTTATCTTGCTTATCCATACAATCTTTTAAGATTCTTCTGGATTCCTCTGCGTCCAATTTGCGTACTTATGCAATATTCGTTTTGTAGTATAAATAGTGCAAGTATTGTGTTCACACTGAAAATTCCAAAAAGAAAAAAAAATAGACTTTAAAAACCCAGAGGATGCACTTAATCCTTTGATGCACAACATGGGTCTAGATAGACCCAACTGAGTTTTTGTTTTCTATATCTTTGCAAGAAATGAATTTCATCATTCAGTATTCCAGGTATTCCTCAATTAACTTAATTTAGATCATTACAAATCATTTTGGCTCAACTTATCGAGATTGTTTTCCAAAGATGGCTCCTGCCTGTATAGGAAGTGCACTGTCTTTTATAAAGTATCTTCTTATTAAACAGTCTGTACACTTACAAAGTTCCCAATTCTTTCGTTTTGCATGTAGGGACCCTCGTTATGTTACTGTGTTAGTGTGGGGCTATTTTGAGCCTTGTTAGTGGCTAGCGATTTCTTTTAACTTATTATATGCCCCCATATACTAGCATTATAATCTAAACAGTTTTTAGAGATAAAACTCTATACATTCGATTATCATGAAAACAAATCTCAGAGAATAGTGGACTATGTATCAATGTTTTATTAGACTAAAGGCGCCGGAGTTCTCCTTTTTCAATCTTGACAAAACACATATTGTCAGAAAGGTCGTCTCAAGGTTATATATTTGGTTACATATAGGTGATATTTGGACAGAAGTTTATTCATTTGTTATGGCAGAATGCATACAATTAAATTCAATAGAAATGTAAGTCACCTGGTGGCTATTTTTGGTATTATGCCTAAACAAAATCTCATGGGAACTTCAATTTTTGTGATATCAACAATTTGGTTTGATATATGGCTTTGATTCTATAGTAATTTTATAGACTAGTAAAAAAATATTTTGAAAAATATTTTATAAAAAAAGAATAAATATTAAAGGTGGAATACCTATGATTTTTGCATTAAAATATCCCAAAATCACAAGGCCAGTGTTATTTATTTAGTTAAGATGATAACTTACAATATTCCAAATGTTTCAAGCAATGTTTAAATCGCAAGAAAATTGAGATTTTAACCAAGGAAACGGGGCGTCATGTAGTCCTGGATAAATGCGGAAGTTGTAGTTGTGCGTTTGCGTCTATCAAGCAACAAACGTCAGCTTGTTTCGCGCATTTGTAATGGGATGGAGCACATTCTGGTGCATTATTCTTTTCAATTATTCTCGGAATGTGAACTGTTGGCTGTAAAGGGGGTCGCACACCGGACGAGAAGAGCCGCGCCACGTCTAGGACAAAGTCCAGTATCGCACACCAGATGCGCACTTTCTCATCAGTATATGGCCAGCAATATTGTTGTTTAATGACACATGAAATGAAGATAATGTCTGTTCTATGTTATGATTGTACTGTACAATTAAATACAATCGTTGCTGAGTCTGCAATCTGAAAACTTTACCTCAGAGTATCCGTTAACTGAATGAATTGAGAATATCACCTGAAAAATCCAATAACATCAGCAATTGTCATTCAAGCAGCTGATTTCTGTAAATGAATGCAAAACTAAATGCATATTGCAGCATAGGGCGAAGTCAGGATACATTAGCAACGATTTGACTTCAAACCCTCTCCACCATAGCTTCGTCCAGTGACTCGGACAGTAACATCTGTGATAACTAATTTACTTTTAAACCTGACTTTTCTTGCGGCTATTTCAGTTTAATGAAAAACAAGCATGTCATTAAACGCAACATTTATAGAAATCGAACTTTACCTCATCCATGACAACTAATTTTCGATTCCCGTCTGACTGATTTATCCACGGTGGAGTTGAAAACAACAGTTCCCATCATTCCACGTTCCTCCACGTCGTCATCAAGCAAAGCCGTTGTTGTTGTTGTTGTTGTTGTTGTTTTGAATGTAGCGCCCTCTAGCGACATGCAATCTTAGGTATTGCAGCTTTAATACAGTATATTTGATTTAATGTAAGTTTTAAACTTCCTTAACTTTTTCATTTTTAACTTTTTTCTGTGCAATAATCTGCTGACTGTTTCTTTAAAACAAGACCAAAATTGGCTTTATGCACAGCTGCACTACTTCCTGAACTTAAGCCAGCTCCTTTGTTTCCTGTCTGCCATTATTGGCCAAGCTTGATTAATTCAGGTGTGTCTGATTATTGTTGCCGTGACTACTGAGGTCAGGCACACCTGAACTAATCAATTTGTCCAATAATGGCAGACAGGAAACAAGAAGCTGGCTTAAGTTCAGGAAGTAGTGCAGCTGTGCATAAAGCCAATTAGGTCTATATTGAAAGC
This sequence comes from Hybognathus amarus, assembly GCA_030378365.1. Lineage (NCBI taxonomy): Eukaryota > Metazoa > Chordata > Actinopteri > Cypriniformes > Leuciscidae > Hybognathus > Hybognathus amarus. The sequence goes on along the minus strand of JAQIUQ010007427.1, from coordinate 90,864 downwards.
ATTCTGTTTGAATAGTGCATTTTAAATAGAGCTAGTTTAATCCCCTTTTTATCAGGCAACGTTTCTCAGGAGACACATACATTTCAACTTTTTTTCTTGAAACACAATGACTTTATTCTCGAAATTTAATGAGTTTATTCTCAAGACTGTATTTCGACTTTTTCTCTAAATTTAACGTCGTTTAATCTCGCATTATAATGACTTTAATCTTGAGATGGTTTTATCTTTTTATTATTGCTTGGCCCTAATCCTCTTCCGTACGTTTGGGCCTGGGAATGGCTTCATTATTTAGCACTATGAGCAACTTTGAACCTTTGTGAATTACAAACCTTGAGTTACTTGACAAGCAACAGATCAGTTTGACAGCAGTCTTTTTTTGCGTGTGTCCATCAAAGTCATGTCCCTTTTAGTTAGGCATTCTTCCATTTTATATTTTTGTCAGATGGAAAGCTGCTGGAGAGGGACAGTGGATCTGCTTTAATCATCCCCCTGCGGATTTATCGGCTCGCCATGATTAAAGCGGACTCCTCTCGGCATCCTCAGGCTCTAAGCCCAAACAACATTGTCAACAGAGGTGCAGGATTCAAACCGACGGCTAAATGATGTTTGACAGCACAGAGACACACATGTGATGTATCAGTAAGCCCAACTATATAACCTCTGCTCTCTATCTCCAGGAAAGCCTGCATGCTTTCCTTCTTGGATTAATGTTTATCTTCTGGTGCTAATCCAGGTTTTCTGTAAAAGCAAACTTTCTCAAATGACGCCTCCACAGCTCAGGAACCGACACTGCCTGTGATGCTGTTGTTTATGTGAGACCTGTATAAAAAGCTCCCTGCCTTTGCTAGCTTATTTGCAAGGATAATTGCGCTCAGCTGTGAGTGAGAGGCACCAGGTGTGTCCTAGATGAAGGAACTGCCTGTGTCATCCTCCCCATTAGACTTGCAGACATCAAGCTTGGTCTGGTGGACTATTGAGTGCCAGCATAGGAACTTCAGACCAGCGTCTTGTCTGAGCCAGTGACTTATGCCTGGATCGACCCTAGAGCCTGAGAGGTTTATGGTTGAAAATCAGAAGACCGCCACCAATCACCTCAGCACATGAATAGCTATTTCCTCTCATCTTGGTTCCCGTCACAATCCAGTTGACCGATTACCAACATGTAGTTCCTTCTCTCCTCCTCTACCACTCCTTTCAGGCTCTCTTTAATTCACGTTACCTTAATCTGTCCTCTTTCCATTTTTGTCAAGACCTTCACATTCTAGGTCTAGTAATGATCTCCTCTTCATGCACTTTCGTAGATCACTCAGACAGTTTTATAATTACAGCGCCACATGACAGTACAGCTCATACACGAGAGTGAAGATTGAAATGACCTCATTTGTCATCACATGACTAACATTCATTCAGACATTCATTCAGATCCACCAGCCCGCCATTTACATGACGGTTACTATAAAAAGGTCAGTCTGCCTGATTTTTTTAAATTTTGTTTTGCTCAGTTCTTTCTATTTTCAAATCCTGTCCTACTACAGATATGACAAAATAAAGACACCAATAAGACCCAAAATATATATTTTTTACAGCCTAATGTCACAGAAGAATCTTTTTAAAGAAGTAGTTCACCCTTGAAAATTCTGTCATTATTTATTCACCCTTGTGTCATTCCAAATCTGTATACTTCTGATATTTTGAAGAGCATTGGGAACCAAACAACTTTGAAGCCCATTGACTTCCACTGGTCATTCTAAAAAATGCGGGTTGTTTTAACCCAATTTTGGGTCAAAAATGGACAAACTCAAACATTGGGTTAAAAATGTAATTTAAAAATTTAAACCAATGGCTGGGTTTGTCCAAAATTGGGTTAAAACAACCTAGCATTTTTTAGAGTGGACAAACAACAAATATAGTTTCACAAATAGCTTTTTATTTACTAGTTCTTTGGAAACTCATCTACAGCATGGTATCATGCTTTTTAAAGAACCTGGAAACCAATATTCTTTCTGACCTTTATAATCTAAGACCAAAAACCTTTAATTTTCAAAAAACCTTTTTGATAAGTAGCTAGCTCAAGTAGACTACAGTGGGCAATGATTCTTAAGAATCCTGCAAAAGAACCTTATATTAACCATGTAGCTTTCTTTAGTATACTTTTTAATTGAAAAGACATTAGATTCTCCCTCACTCATGCACATTTTGCTGTTACTCACCTTTTTTGCTTTCTCAGTTCAGTCTTGAGTCCGATTGTGAACGGTAAAGGTGTGCTGGTTGTGAGGATGTGCAGATTCTGTGCCTCTGTATATCTCTCTCTCCCTCTATTTTTTATTACTCTGTCTCACACTCTGTCGCTCTCATTTACGCTCTCACGGGCAGGACATACTCTCGTGTTCGGTTTTCATCAAGGAAAGAGTGTTCCTTGTTTGCATGCCAACCATAGGAATGATGCAGTTTAGTACATGGCATTAGCACGATTTGGTATAAGCCAGACTCGTCCCTGAAGGGATTTTTAGGATATTTCTAAAATTAAAACCTGTCAGATCATCAGCCGCATTACATCATTTTCTGACCTCATTAAATGAAAGTTCTATTATATCTTTTGATATGTAGTATTTCTAAAGAAAAAAAAAAAAAAAAAAAAGATATTCTAGAGGTTGGGATAATCCGCTTGCATTCACTGGAATTGTGTAAGAACAGACATGGCTGTGGGAAGGTGAGCTATTAGTAAAAATTGTAGATGTCCATTAGTTGTTGAGTGTGGACCTGACTCTTTCTTTTCTATCTGCAGTTAACACACATCCTGAATAAATAAACAATAAACTGATATCAACTTCACTCAACCACATGGTGAAAGAAAAGCTGAACTGGCCAATCAGAATTCCTCAGAGAGCTGATGTGACGTCCCCATATTCACATTCAATGAGGACAGGTAAGTGGAATTTCAGTGCATCAGTGTAAACAAACAACCCCTCCACTTATTTATTAAGTGCACTCAAACCCCTCAGAGGTTTTTCTTCATTACCCTTTCCTTCTCTTTACTCTTTATTTCTGCTTTCATGTGTCTAATACTATATAGTAAAAACCAAATCAATTAGGCATAAAATGCAATCACATCACACAAGAAACTCTAAACCTTTAAAACATCTTCAGACATAGTGCAAACAGATAGCTTAAGGACGTATTGAAAGTTTCAATGTCAGAGTTCATTTGTAATGGCCAAGAAAATGAATTTACCCACAGAGAGAATGAAATGAATAAAACATCAGTAAATAGAGAGGACTGTGGGATTTCGGGACCAGTGTGTAGTGTGTGATGTTAAAACAGCTGGAAAGGTGCAGCAGAACTTGGGCACACTTGACACATTCATTAGTGCTGCATTATTCTCTCTGGTGAATCGATGTAATTTGGCCGACATAATGCAAAGCTTTAATTTTCGAACATGCAAATGAACTGGATATGCTCCTTTCTTTGATTTTCTTCTAAATGGTTTAACAAATTACTTATCAATTAATTACCACCGATATCAATTATTAATTAATTATATAATTAATATAAATTAATTATATATATATATATATATATTTTAAATGCAACCACCTTCAGACAAATACACTCTTTCTCCCCTTGCTTTTCTCCTCACTGTCAAGCACACCATTCATTTACATGTATCTGCCCTGTACACATCTGCTTTTTCCACATAGCTGTTTCCTATCCCTTAAACAGCATGCTACAGGCCAGGTCCCTGGAGTACCAGACAGTAACCTGGCAACCACAAGTCAAGGTTAAAAGAACATAACCTGGTCCATTTTGTTGACAGTTTAAAACACTATTTTTACCCTAGTGAATGGGCTCCTGCACGTGAACCACTCCCTTACCGGAAATGCGGCTTCGCCTTTTCCGGTGTAACATGGCGCTATTCTACACTAGATGCTTACAAGAGTTGCCGAAACTTACAATAACAGACGCACATCGTCTTTGTAAGTGCTCCTCCAAATCACCTAGCAGCAAATTAGATAAGGGCTTTAAAATGTATGCCTCTTCATATATCCACGGATATGAAGGTAAGTCTATATATCTCAAACTTTATGGCTAACGTTAGTTTGCTAGCTTACATTAGGCTAATAAACAATCCCGGTCTGACAGAATATGCGTGTTATAATGTTGTACTGTTTTCTAGTATTAGGCGGAAAATGTGAAAGGTTTTTCGTGCTTCTTCATCGATCTGAAGCAGAAAGCCTTTACAGCGACTTCACTTGTGGCCCTGTCTTTGTTTGACACTAATGCCATTCACATATTAACACAATAAGAAGTTAGGAACATGCATGAAGGCGTAAAGACACAACGTAGACACATTTTCCGCCTAATACTAGAAAACAGTACAGCATTATAACACGCATATTCTGTCAGACCGGGATTGTTTATTAGCCTAATGTAAGCTAGCAAACTAACGTTAGCCATAAAGTTTGAGATATATAGACTTACCTTCATATCCGTGGATATATGAAGAGGCATACATTTTAAAGCCCTTATCTAATTTGCTGCTAGGTGATTTGGAGGAGCACTTACAAAGACGATGTACGTCTGTTATTGTAAGTTTCGGCAACTCTTGTATCTAGTGTAGAATAGCGCCATGTTTACACCGGAAAAGACGAAGCCGCATTTCCGGTAAGGGAGTGGTTACGTGCAAGGAGCCCATTACTGCAGTTCTCTGGGTCTCTATCTTGCTGTAATTCACTCCTTTAAATCAGGTCTAGTTCTAGTGGCATATGTTGCATTAACCATGAAAAACTCCATTTGGAAAACTCCATAGCCCTATAATGAGACAGTATAGCCCCCCTATAGTGATTGTAGCATGTCTTGTTTGGACCCTCGTTTTTGGTAAAATGTATTAAACTCTTGTAAACTCTTTCTCTGTAAAAGGCCAATGACAATTACATTTTTAATATCTATTTTGTTCTCATTAATCATTCTCAAGCTATGATGATTTTTTTGTTTATTAACAATGTATCTGTTTGCTTAGCTACTGTATGATACATTAGGGATTTGCGATTAAATAAAGTAGTCATATAAATAATACACAATTAAGTGACATGCATGAAAATCACATTTTCCCCCAGGGAGCTATCTTTATTTACAGGCACATAGCATGCCTAATGTAAATCAGTGAGTGTAAATGAGGGAAAAGGGCTCAGAGACAGCCCAACAGCATGAATCTATTTGACATCTCCAGTGTCTAGGAAAAACACATCATTTATTTCCATAGGAAAGTCTTTTCCAGCCCCATCACTGTGGAGGCATGTTGGTGTATGTTGATGAATGCTGCATGGTGGCCACAACTTACCTTAGGCCAAGTCAGTGCACTAGAGTGAGGAAACCAGCCTGATGAGCATGCATCAGTGCATACATGCTTCTGGACTCATGACATTGTTAGATCATTTAAAGGTCACATGTATGGGTGAAGACCTAACATGTAAGAAGGTTTCTTAGAATAGGTGTAAAATTATATTTCCATCAAATATGATGTCTACATTTTTTTAAGCTTTTTTTAAAAGAAATACAAAATGCTTTATATTTTCCCATTTGGATTTGCACAAAATACTTTGTTAAATAGTAAATCAGTATTGATAACAGATCTGTTTCTAAAACATAGCTGGCTTATTAAGTTTATCTCTTAGTCAGTAAGTTAGACTTTCTCCTGATGGCTTGATCCTGTGCTTTCTTAAGCATTTAGAATTTTTTATGTGCTTGTCAGACTCAGAACCAAGCGCTCTGAAATGGCTCCAATACCCTTACATAGTGCATTATTTGAAGGAACAGACATTTGTAGTGGTGTCTGAAACCATAGCAGACATTATTGTGTGTACTTCAATCCTATAATGCACCTCAATAGTGTACATGCTAGAAAAAAGGCTACCCACACACTGTAAGTTTGAGTGTCACATTGAATGAATTCCAGCGTCTTACAAGAAAATGCCACTGCACTCAGTGTGCAAATTTGCTCACTTGTTTCCATTCACGTATTTAAAGCTACACTGTGTAACTCTTTTAGTTTATTCTTAGCTAAAAACACTTAGATCTTTCAAATATATATGTGCTCATTTATGTATATTTACTTCGTTTAAGTAATAAAGTATTCTCGTGAGTGTATAATATGCCATTGAAAATACATACGGGTAAGGGGTTCTAATGTCGGTCGCCATGTTGCCCCTCCAGCTTGAAAGTACATTAGCCAAAAAGGGACATACCCGTTAATTCAAGCTTCGCCTTTCGCGTTTACGTTTGAGTTAACAATCATGGACGAGGTCGAACTAGAAGCCATATTAATCTTGGACTACATTGGCCACCGTAAGAGTGAAAACGAAATCGGAATTGAGAGGAACAGAAACTAATATTCACTGGATGGTCATATACCTTTTCACCGCTAGATGGGGTAAAAATCACACAGTGTAGCTTTAAGTAGACTATATTACTGGAATAGGTGGGAATAGTGAATGAGGGTAAATGGGGCGATTTCAAAATTTAGCCAAGGTTTGGTTCAGTTAGACCGGGTTGGTAAATATAATGACTATTTGGGAGCAAATATCATTTATTTCCTTTGACATATATTTGATAGTATCCTCTATTTGGAATGAGAAACCGTGAGTAAAGACAGCAAAAAGCAGGTTGCGTACTTCCTTCCTGAGAGTCACATTCGCTATGCTAACAAGAATGCTAATGCTGCATTCCAGGTTTTTGAGCACGTAAATCACGAGCTTCAAACCACAACTTACGACTTTGTAGCATTCCAGGTCATTCACGCCAAACTACCTATGTAAACAAACCAGCATGGCGGACCTTACGGGGCTTATGCGCATTTGGAATCATTTCTAACGCCAAAGGTGCTTACTCCTTGTTTATTTATGGGAAACTGAGGAGGAAAAATAGCGCAAGAGGCAAGATAAGCTGTTATACCTTTTATTTTACTTTATTTGTATATTTGGAAATGTATTATTAATTTATCCCTGCACTCAATGGACTGAAAACTAGTTAACGTTATATTGTCCTAAAGTCCTCACTGTGTACCGCCTGCAGAAACACTGCATCCGTCGGGGCTGCCATTGTTGTTTTGAATGGTTTCGTGGGTTATGTGACGTCAGAGCTCGTAACTGGGAGTACATCGATCTAGTACGAGTTCACGGGTGGGAAGTCACGGGTTTGACTGCCGTTCCATTGCACTTTCACGGATATAAGGTTGGAAAACATCGAAGTTACAGGTTGCCTGGAACGCGGCATAACATAACAGATTGCTTTCTCCAAGTAACTATATACCCGATTGGTACTACAGTAGGTATCAGTTCCCTTTTTGTTGAAGTATAGTTTCCTCTCAGGTATCCACATGACAAAGCGAATGAGAATTTAGCTGACCCATCTTGTTGATGCAACATTTAATTTAATATTTACAGTGACAAGAAGATGTGTCAGGAAACACTTATAATCCGAGATAAGGCAAACCTGTTTTATCATGACGCTAAACATTATTTTGATTGACCCACCCTCTTCTGAGGAAATACTGAATTACACAGGCACTGTACTCTTTTAAGCACTAGGGGGAGCAAATGACATACACCAAAATTGTCACAACGGCTTGCTGTGCTGTCATTCAAACCGGATTACAAACCATGCAATGATCAGAACAAAGGATAAGATAAATATCAGGGTTTGTAGACCCAACATCAACTATAAGCCTGATTCTCAAAGATATGGTGAGGGATCTGTGGGACTTATATTTGCTTATGAAACACCTCAACTGTTAGCTGTTGAAACTAATAAACAGCCATGATGTTTGAAATCAGCAGACAGCCTGCAGAGTCGAAGCCAAATGCCTCTTAACACTCATGGAGTTTTGTTTTTGTCATGTTGACATGTCAAATATTTTAGGGGGGAAATAACACAGAACAGTTCATTATACTAAAGTGTTTGTTGTCTCCCAACACTATTTTCACTAAATATTCTATATAAGCCCTGGTACATGTCAGTTCAGTTAGAGCTCTGTGCTTCCCAGATATACATAAGGACGAATGCTTTCATGTGGAGATGGAATATGACTTTGGACAGTAGATATGGAATAATTGTTGTCTTCTGTTCTGTTTTCCTCTTTATGAACGTCTTGTTGGATTCACTCAATCATGGTTTCTTCTGTCATTATTTGGATTTTCCTTAAGGACAAAGGAGAAAAGAGAAATTGAACCTTTTCTTGGCATTTTTTTTTCTTATTTCCTGATTTAGTCAGAGTGTTCAGATGATATGGATTGCTTGTCTTTCTTAAAATTATTGTCTAAATTCACAGAACAACTGATTCAATTTAAATCAAAGTAGTTTAACTGAATCAAATATGTAATATATAAAAATATATGAAATTAATTTTGAAATGATACCAATTATAGTAGAAGATTCATCAATTACATTATATAAGTGTTTTCTCTTTGTAATATTAAATGTTTCCAATTTTTTTTCATTAAATTCAACAATACAATATTTCTTGTCTTTTAAAAAAAAACTTTTGTATGTTCCATCCTTTAGATGCTGTACAATTTTAAATGCGTTTTAACTAAAATGTTTTAACTAAAAGTGTGTGTGATCACAAGGGAGCACAATCAAATAAAGGAATGAGTAAGTCATTGTCATTCAAACTTAATCATGTCAGAAAAATGTTAACATGACTTTGTAGAAGGTTAGCTATGTGTATGCGCGCCAATAATTCAAGGACAGGCTTTTTATCCTGTGTCTCCTTAGCATGCGTCTAAAGTGTGTTCGAGTATTTACACACAACAATGACTTGGACCTGGATGGTCTTTCTCCTGCCTGATTCAGTGAATCAGAGCTTCATCTCTCTGCCAGACATCTTCATGCTGAGTTTACTAAACATCACTAATCAGTCAATAATGTTTAGCCAATAACAGTGCAGCACGTGCTTGCTGTTTTGGTTTGATGTTGTAGTAGTTGACAGGAGGGCACATTGCCCTTTAGGGAGGTTGTTATTATCCGATGCACCATGTTCCTCGTTTAAAATATAATGAATTGACTCTGAAAAACAAACACCTTTTAACGGTTCAATTTCAGTTCACCAGCCACTTCCTCGAAACATGTCAAAGTCCTGATGGATTTGTTCATGTCTGTTTAGAGTTTACCCTATCAACACTACACAAAACCAGCTGGAATGCACCTACTTACTGTCATCCTTGACATAACTCTCTCCCACACTAACACTGAACTGAAATCCTGATGAATTTGACTCTCAAAACAGACTGATTTTTGGTTGTTCTAAGGATTCCTCAGCTTTTCTATTATGGCTTTAAGAATGAATAAGCATTTAAAATAATGATTGGGCTAAATCCTCGTGCTAAGACAGATAAACAGTACAATGGCTACCATGGTAAAGTGATGATAACAGATGGTAAAACTGTGGTAGCATACTTTAGTTTATAAAATAGCAGGTAACGCTTCCTTTTACAGTCCAGTTACCCATGTAAATAATATGTACTTATTTTAATAACCACAATTACTGTTTAATAACTAGTACTAACCCTGAACCCACCCCTGTTCCATGTACTTACCTTATATTAACCAGTACTTTCTTGGTAAGTACACTGTATTGAATAATTAACACAGGCTCTTCATACTTTTCAAGCTCTTGATGCAAAGAGAGACAGAGCAGGGATCTTTACAGGGACTTTAATCAAAAATACAGTAAAAACAACAGTTTTTTAAATGTTTATTCCTGTGATGCCTAAATTCCTGGAAAGCTAAATTTTCAGCATCATTCCTCCAGTCTCCAGTCACACAATCCTCCAGTAATGATTCACTATGCTGATTTGATCTGATATGCTGAACTGCATATTTTTGTAGAAACATTTTTTGTAGGACCCCAGCTTTTTTCTCAATGAAAAGTATTTATGTAAAATTTAAAACTTTTGTAACTTTATAAATGTCTTTACGGTCACATTTGATCAATTTAATGCATCCTTGCAATAAAAGTATTCATTTCTTAAATACATTCTTACTGACCCCAAACTTTTAATGGTACTGTCATGATTTATTAAAAGCCATTACTTCCATCATTATTGACAGTGTTAAACTGAAGGGTTTATTGTTTTATTATTATTTACATAATATATGTAAACAATAGACATTTCAGGGCCAAGACCTTTTTTTGTTTTGGTTTTGTTTGTTTTCCTGGAATTCAGTGGCTTCAATACTGACTGTTATTGGCTGGTAATATGTCATAAAATCCAGCTTGAACACATTGTTTCGGTAGATTCCGTTTGAGAGACAGGTGTGTGCCACATAACAGGCAGCAGGTGTAACAGAAGATTTATAGAAGATTTTAATCACATTATACTGTTGAGAAATAATTCTGCCCCAAGGCTACAGGAAATAGTGTGGTTGGGGAATGGATATTGATTGAGCAAAATAAGTCTAAAACAAATGTACATTTGTGATAGTAAGTGATTACTGACCTTTAACACATCACCCCTCACAGAAGCTCACAAAATGTTCCTGTGTGAAACAGTTTGAAGTCTTTAGACTGACTTTAACTGTTTTTTTTTAATTCATTCATTTTGGTCTCATCTTTTTTTATGTGTATTTATGTAGTGTATATGCCCATTTACTGCTGTAAAAAAATAATTTCAAGATTTATTATCACAAAATTTTTTTCCTTTGTCAGAACATACATATATTTAGTTCAGATAACTTATTATTTTGAGTTTTTGATTATTAAATCAATCTCCTTCATTGTACTAACTCTTTTCTAACACTTTTTTTCCAGTTCAATCAACTTAAAATTTTAAGGCAACCAGGTTACTTATTTTTTTAAGTTAAACCAACAATATTTTTTACAGTGCCTTTCTACTCACCTTGTTCGTCCCTTGTACACTGTAAAAATGAATATGCTTTATCTTATCAATATAATTGTGGCAAGAGATTACAAGCAATATTATTAATTAAATTTAACAAATTAGAATCGAGTAATAATTAATCAAATTATTCCTTAAAAGTTAACCATTTAAAACGAGTAAAGGTTACACCAAAAAAATTTAACAAAAGTATCTCACTGAACAGACAGTTGTCAAAGATTAAGAACTATTTATTTTATATTGCCATGTTACCTGATGTTAACAAGCAAAATCACTGAAGGAGAAAACTGTAATTTTAAAACAAATCTAAAACAAACACTGATCACCATAAGGGTGACTTCAATTTTTTTTGATGGTTGTAAGTTTTACTCATTTTAAAGAAGTTAACTTTTAAGAAATTAATTTGATTAATTATTACTCAATTTTCATTTGTTAAGTTTAATTCATAATATTGCTTGTAATCTGTTGCCACAATTGTTTTGATTAGATGAAGTATATTCATTTTTTACAGTGCATGTTGTCCTCGATTAGAATAAAGAGCTTTCATTGCAATATCCTCTTGTTGGCTCGTGTTCTGTTTTCATTTGAAACCATTTTCCACTTTTATTTGGCAATAGCAACTATATTACAATTAAAACAAAGAGTTGACCAATGCTTTACAAGGTCACACACAATAAAAACAAGCATCACAGCAACACATAATAAAATAAAATAAAGCTATTGAAAACAGATTAACTAAAACTGCTGACTGTAAAATAAGGGATGATGAGAGCTTTAAATACAATATTTTATATAAATATTAAGTATATCACATGTGCTTATGATGAGAAAGACATTTTTTTTATTTTGTTGCGTCTGTTAAATTCATAAATGTAATTGTAGACCGCTGTCGTGCATCCCTCAGAAGAGATTTACATGTAAAGGCCTAAACAGTTTTATAGAGTGAAATTAATCTGTGGAATTATATTCTTTTACATTTTAATGTGTATTTAAATTTCCATGGAGAGGTCAGTGCTTGTAAATTAGTCTCAAGGTAAAAAAAAAAAATCTCAAGATGCCTGATTATAGACAGGCCAAAAATAAAGCACAGTGCATTTCCACTGGCAAAATAAGCAGTTGGTAATTTGCATCATTACAGTTCAGTGAGAGGGTGTAGTTTTCAACCAAAAGCCAACTTTCCTTAAATTTGCTTTATTGTCAGGTTTTGTTCGACTTAGTGTTCCTTCTGTTTCTTTTGGCACATTTGAAGCAGACGGTACAAAGTAGAACAAGTTCTTCTTCCCTACTTTCACCTGCCACAGCTGCTTTTAGTCTCAGTACTCGACTGGCAATGAAATATATATATATATATATGTCGAGAAATAACAACAGTGGTAAAATAAGCAAAGATGTATGTCATATGCAAATATGTTGTAGCAGCAGAATACTTTTCTGTCACAATAACTTTCATCTGTGGTTCCCATTCGTGTGTATAATGTTTGTCTTTCTCTTTTTTAGAAACATTTATAGTTTCACAGGCCAACAGGATGTAGCTCATCTCACCGATAAATCCAATAGTGCAAATGATTCTTTGAAGTGCTGATTAAAGGTATGTGTTTTGCATGTTACATTAACTAAAGAAGGGCCTTAGTAATAATTCCTCAGATTTTATACTATATCCATTTCTCCATCTGAAGAGGTAATCCCTTTAGGAATGAATTTGCTTCAGGGCTCATTCTCTATGCGTTTAAGCTTCTGCTCACACGCATTCAAAGAAGGAAAATGTTGAAATCCAGATTTGATTAATTCCTAAAAAAGTATTTTTGTGATCTCCTTGGGTGTGTTGTGAGCTGTTATGCAAAACAGTTGTTATATGATCTGAGCTGAGGTCTTTCGTGGTAAATTTGTACCTGCTTAAAGGTACCCTCCAGTCAGGTAAAGACTGTCAGAAACTGCCAAATGAATTCATTTCTGTCAAGATAGCTGATTTACTGATACAACATGTCTGTTGGTGACCTTAGCAACGTGGTGAAAGTTGCCAAAGTCCTCCATCATGTAGATATTTTATGATTTTTTTGTATCTTGACAGTACAAAAACACACACCTGTTCTAGAAATTGCTTTTGACCATAGACTGCACAAACAGAATCAAGCCTTAGAAACTGTTTTCTGAATTAATTTTGTCTGAACCAAAGGTTTTAAATTTTATGGTTGCCATATTCTAGTGTCATGTCTTGGTATTGTTTTGGCTCAGGCATGCATTTTAATTATATAAATGCATTCTTAAATAAAGTATTTGGACACATAATAAACACTAAGATACATAAGTTGTATTAAACCTTATAGGTATTAAAACTAGGCCTACTTTATTTTCTTTGCTTAATTTCATTTGTGTGTTTGTTGTGTTTATATTAATATATCTGTGGCACACGTATTTATTTACTATACATGTTTAATGTAATAACAGAGACAGGTTATTTGGGTTGTGATAGAGTTGTGAATACCAAAATACATTTTCATAATTCTCAGTACCATGACAACCTTTAAAGTCCTCATGAAACACAAGTTGCGATAGTCTTTTCTTTTGTGGCGTACATCCAGTGCTGGGTAGATTGCTTAGAAATACTTACTTTATGTAACTTTTTATTTCATTATTTATTAATTAAGGAATTAGAATATAATACAAAACATGTAGCCTTCCAACATTTCTCAATTAAATAAACATTTTAAAAGGGTCAAGTGAAAAGTCAAGAATAAAACGCACGAATCTACTTGTTAGATTTATTTGTCCCGTCCATTGCTATTTTACTACTATAGTGGTTATCACTGTGAAAAAAACAAACAAACAAAAAAAACATTTATTTAAACAGTAAAAGGGATATAAACAGAAAGAAAAGCGCTCCCCTGATTATCACTTAAGCTGTCGCTCATTTTATTTAAACACAAGCTCACTGAGTTTTTTTTATTCTTAAAAATAATCATGTTATAATACAGACATTAGCTGAGTAATCTCAGGTATTAATCAACATTACGTTAAAGCTGACAACCAAAAAGTGTCCAAATATTTTTATCCTAAGGAATCAGCAAGACGTGAATCTGTTAACCATCAGTCACTGTCTGGCTGTATCAAATTTTCTGTTAACTAAACAAAAATATCAAGTTCTCATCTCGAGCTACTAGTGCTGTCTTACACCTTATATCTCTCATGTCGTCATCACAAATTTTAAGTATAATTGAAGCACTGCCAAAAACTGTGGGATCAGCAGTAGCCTACATAGAGAAAGTCTCTGGAAGGAGTGACAGTTAAGAGTGACCTGGTGAAACAAGTTCTTGTTTTTTCAAGGTCATCTTCTTTTCCATGGACACTAAATCCGAGTCTAAAGTTTCCTTTTGATAAAATTAAAAGTTGTCATAAATAGCATTATTCAACTGAATAATATCCAAGTCAATTTTATTTTAATTTTTTTTTTATTAAAAAGAATCAATATACACCCTTTTAGCGACCTCATAGTAAAATAAAATAAAATAAACTATACTCAAACATTCACACATACCCAACTTTACAATAAACAACACATTGTCAGGTTAAAATACAAAGACCGACAGTATCATATTACAATACCAGCATGCAGCAGAGAAAATCTGCTTCACCATATGTATTTTAGCTGGACTTTCTCTGCCCACAAAATACGTGATTCATCAGTTCGCTTTCATTACAGGCTCATGAATTCGGTTTCAGTAATATGAGTTAAGAAAGAATTAGGTGCGTATATGGCTTTATGTCAGCAGCTGACCTCAGGTCGGAGCTGCTGATAACAGGGGCCTTTGCTAGAGTCAGCCTGTCATATCTCATGCTGACTAGGCCATTCCTGTGGGAATTCATTCGTATCTTGCACCCACAGAACTCAGAGGAGTTTGGTTAGGCCATATAGCAGTGTATAGTTTCAGGAAAACAACAGTGTTCTTTTTTTTTTTTTTTTTTTTTTTGCCCCCAGAGTCTATAGCATGAATTGATCATTCAGTTTGTCTCTTCTCTGTGTCACTCGCTTCCCCTTCTATACCTCTGTGCCCTCCCGGGGTAAAGAATACCCGTCGAGCTCAAACCAGGGTAGAAATGACCATTAAACTGACTAAGAGTAGGCCCGTTGAAACCTAAGGTGGAGTGGGAAGGTGATGGGGAAATGGATGGTGGTGGGGGCAGAGGTGATGCCCACTCAGACACCGTTGAGCTGGGGGAGTAGGTGCTAAAGCCTGCGGGTTGCGAGGCTCTTTGTACTCCGTCCACTGGCAGACTGAGCATAAAGGGACGGTTCAGGGGATCTCCTTCCATATCGAGAGAGCCAGCCGTGACCCCAGACATCTCAGTCAGGAAGTTGCTCAAGCATGGCGACGGACCCGTGGATGTTGGTGAAGGGCCCTTTTCAGGCGAAGTGGAAATGTCAACAGCTTGATTTTTCGGGCTGCCCCTTCCATTACTGTCTCCTGACTCAGAGCTCAGATTTCCTCCAGAGCTGCTCTTCTCTGGGAGACAGTCAGACTTTCTCTTCCTCTTGCGTCTGAAGTTGCCATTGTCAAACATTTTTTCACAGTTTGGATCTAGGGTCCAGTAATTGCCCTTACCTTTAAAATGAGAGGGAAATTTCACATTAAATACAATTAAAAAATATATACTTTATTTTTTATATTATTAATTATTTTTTTAAAAAATATATATTTAATATTTCTATAAATAATATTTAAATGATAAACAATAATTTGTAATGTTTATATAGTTACAAATAAAGTGTCTGTATATATATATATATATATATATATATATATATATATACACTACTTTGTTATGTACAATAATTCAGTCATTTGTAATGTTTTTTAAGTAGTTTTTAACTCAATTTAATAATCAAAGAGCCACAAAAACTCACCTGGATCATCCTCATCTCGTGGAACCTTTTTTGAAACAGTCGTTCAGTGAGAGGTTGTGACGAATAGAGTTCTGCCATCCCGCTTTGCTCTTGTTGTAAAAAGGGAAGTTATCTGCAACATACTGATAAATCTGACTTAGAGTGAGGCGGCGTTCCGGTGCACCATGAATGGCCATCGCAATAAGAGCAGAGTATGAATAAGGTGGCCTGACCAGCTTCATAAGATCCTCTTGAGAGGGCATGGAGAACCAGCTCAGATCACCAGCAGGAACACCTGGTCCCCCAGGTCCCAAATAGGGCCTTTGCATGCCGTAGTGCTGGGGAACAAAAGAAGGTCCTGCAGGGCCAGGCGTTCCTCCCAGATAAGGAGCGCTGTTCATCCCTGGGCTGTTGAACCACAGGTAGGGGTTAGGCGATGAGGCAGCATAGTCTCCGAGTTCATATGAGGTAGGGTTTGCTCGCTGTGGACTCGGCAGTGATGGGGGGATAGTAGCTGTCGCTGTACATACTCAATTCTGGAGGTTCCTGTCCCAGGCTAGGGAACTGAGGCCCACATCTCGCCGGAGACTGACCTTGAGATTCATAGGATGTCATTGCTCAGTAATCCTGATGGTGCTCCACTTGGGATTAATACAGTCTTTAAGGTGTTTTTTCCTCTCTCTCTGATGACAGTTCTTCTTCTTTTTTTTTTACCTGATGGTCCAGCAATATTTTCAGGTCAGCAATATTTTCAGGAGCTCTAGTGCTGTACTGCTTGTGTCCTCTCTAAAGCTATTGTGCTTTCTTCTGCTGTATCAACATTGTCACTTGTTGCACCTGTTTTATGCATATATAGCACCTCCTCAGCCCCACCTTGTTGAAAGCTTCCACGTGTTTAGGCTCTTTCTGACACAGTTCACCCACCCTTCCACTCCTCTTCACCTGAAGGCATTCAGACTTTTGCCTGATACACTGAAATTTTCCGTTATAACTAAAAACCTATAACATACAACTCCATTCCAGTGGATATATATATATACATATATATATAACCTTTTAAAAATGTATCTATTTATTTATTTTTTGCTGAGTAAGCTCTTTATTGTTTATATTATTTTATTTATTTTACTTTTATGATTATTTATTCATGAAAAGTTTCAATTGCAAACTCGAATGGTTGTTTACTGTCACTGTAGTGTACAAAAACCTTTTTAGCTAAGATATGTTAAAAATTTTGTTGATTCAAATAAGTGCTGCTAATTGTATTAATAAAACGGTTAGCTCCAATCCTTGATTCTGATTGGTCAGTATCTGTGCTTTTTTATCACTGTGCAACACTGCAGTTCCTATGTTGTTTTTATTTGAGTTTTCATGCATCAAACGTTGGAACGTTGTGCTGTTCACGGTCAGGGACTATTTTTTTATAGCGGCAGGAAGGCTTTTAGTAATTTTGCTTAATGAAAGTTGCACTAATACATTTTTTTTTACTTTAATATTTAGGTAACACTTTACAATAAGGTTCGTTAGTTAACATTAGTTAACTACATTAGGTAATATGAACTAATAATGAATAGCACATATACAGCATTTGTTAATCTTTGTTAATGTTATTTTCAACATTTACTAATACTTGATTAAAATCTTGTTAACATTAGTTAATGCACCGTGAACTAACATGAACAAACAATGATCAGCTGTATTTTCATTAACTAACATTAACAAAGATTAACAAATGTATTGCTCATGGTTAGTTCATGTTAGTAAATACATTAACTAATGTTAACTAATGAACCTTATTGTAAAGTGTTACCAATATTTACATTGTGAGATAACCGTTTTATAAGCAATAAGGTTTTCGAGGCAAGTGCTGTATCGTTAAAGGAGTAGTTCACTTTTCAAAAAACTTTTCCTGATCAATTTCTTACCCCCATGTCATCCAAGATATCAATGTCTTTCTTTCTGCAGTCGAAAAGAAATTAAGGTTTTTGATGAAAACATTCCAGCATTTTTCTACATATAGCCTAATGCACTTCAGTGGGAACCAAACGGTTCAAGGTCCAAAATACACTTTCAGTACAAACTGTTCAAAGGGCTTTAAACGATTTCAGACAATGAATAAGGGTCAAGCGAAAACGATCGCTCATTTTAAAAAAAAAAAAGTTTACGTTTTATAAGCTCAAATGATCGCCTTGCTCTGTACTGCGATGCACGTTCGTGACTCTCCTGTTCGACCAAAATGAACAAATCTTTTTCCGAGTTAATTAAAACTTAAACTTTGTTATTTATTTAAATGAGCAATCGTTTCGCTTGATAAGACCCTTATTCATCCTCTGGAATCGTTTAAAGCCCTTTGAACAGTTTGCAGTTTGTTCTGAAAGTGTCTTTTGGACCTTGAACTGTTTGGTTCCCACTGTAGTGCATTATGGATGGAGAAAAATGCTGGAATATTTTCTTTCTACTGAAAAAAGAATGACATGGACATCTTGGATGACATGGGGTGAGAAAATTAACAGCATTTTATTTTTATTTATTTATTTATTTATTTATTTTTTAAAGTGAACTACTCCTTTAACTGCTGAAGGGGTTGCAGGCACTTATTTAACACAGTCTGTGTTATTTACTTGTTTGTTTATCCACGCCGGGACGTCATACATTATGAATCGTTCATTTAAAATAAGGCTGGAGATAAAGAAAAAAATACATTCGAGTTGATTACACAAATCGGTATAGGCTATGTGACTCGTCAGCGTGCATGCGACTGACGCGAGAGAGAGCCGTTAAATCTGCGTGTCGCGTGCATTGATCGAGCTCGACGGTGAACCATCAGCTGTCGCAATAAAACAAGAAACATCAAAGTTGTCTGTAGTTCGCTACATTACCAAGGTAATCTGTTTACGTTGTGAATTCTATAATCTACTTACACTAAATATATGTTAATTTACTAACGTAATTTAAAGCACTCTTTTCTTTGGTCTGATGAAACCTTGTTTATATTTGAGTGACGGGCGAAAGCTGGTGTCGAAAGACGAATTGATTAACTTATGCAGGCCTACATTTTGCAAAATGTTCTTATTTAATCCATCATTGATCCTAATCAAACTAATTTAAAATGAGCGGTTATGTAGCCTAACAACAATTCAGCTGGAGTTACGAAGTTTGATGGTTTTTAACGTTAACTTAGATGTCTGAAGATATTTCAAGTGTGCAGTTATGTGAGGACTTCGGTCGTGAGAATTACAACTGATCCAACATTTGGAGAAGATGACTGAGGAATTGGAAAATATTTCAGGTAACGTTAGCCTAACAAACTAATAATGCATTCCTTATAATGATAATGCTGTACTTTGTCAACAATAATTTTTTTCATCCTCAGTGAATTTGTCTTGGATGGCCTATGATATGGTTGTACTCCGCACCAATCAAGATCTGTCCAAATCCCTAAAGAGTCTGGAGAATGAGTTTCTCAAGTGCAAAGATGTCATCTGTGGTCCCACAGATAAGCAAGATAAAAAATGTCATCCTGATGCTCAAGAACACAATATCTCCCAAGAATAGATTCAAGTTTTAGTTAAGAAAATATCTGATGTTGTTAATATTGTTAAAGTGTATGCATTAGCTTAGAATCTAGATTAGTAATTCATGTTGCCATATATTTTTTGTGATTTTACATGGTTATATGCCCTCGCACAAATTTAATAAACATATCAACAAATCAAACATGCAAATTGTGAATCTGATTCATCTAATGCCATTAAATACTTCTACATTTTTCAGCTCATTACATTATGTTTGTATGCAGATTGCAGTGTTCTTCCAAATGAGTTTAATTAATTAGACTTATTTTGTTTGCACATTTGGAACTATTTGCTAAACCATTTTACAACCCCTTTCTGAGCTTCACAATCACAAGGTTTGTAAAATTTTGTTTCAAAATGCTGTTTTTCTAAGAAGGGATGTGAGTTTAATTTTTAGATTTGTTTATTTTTGTGTGTGTGTGTCATCCCTTTAACACAGATAGTGACCGTATAAATGACTATGATATCAATATCTTACTTCTGTATGTGATGGACTTACAGATGGAGTCTGAGGAAAGGCCACCAAGAACAGTGAACATGGAGCCTCAGCTGGCCTAGATTATATCTTGAAGCAGTTGGATTTAATGTCAGAATTTATGGACCCAATTGGAAGGTAAATAAGTTTGAACTTTTTTGTCAGCATAATTCAGTGACTTGGTGACAGTTGGAACCTCGAAAGTCCGGCCTTTCTTTAATATTTAACCTTGTGAAATGTAATTATACACCCATGTTTTTGGCAATTCTGAAATGTACTTTCTTTAATAGTTCCTCTTTTTAGAGTGCTGGTGGAAATTGTTCTGGTGGCTTTCAATGGGTTTTACTTGAAAAAAATGAAGAAAATGTGCCATCCTTGCCAGGAGTGGCAGTTAGCTAGGAGCCAGTGCTAAGACATTAATCTGTGCCCGTCGTCAGTGCTAACACAAACATATCAGCACCCAGAACATCCCCCAAATCCTCCAGGGCTGCCAATAATAATTAATTTGATTATGTCATAGAGCTATGAAGTTTGGCATGAAAACATATTGGCTGCATCTATTGCTGAGCCCAGTATATCCAGTCAAGCATTAGCATCTTTGTATACGTATATGAGCATGTTTTGTTACCTGCATTTGTGTTGACGGCTCTTTTTGTGGATTATCAAGCCCTGAAAAATCCATATTTAGATTGATTACTGTGTAAAATATTTTGTTTCTTTTGGAGGAACGTTAACAGTAACCTTTGCATAATACATAACAGAATGCTTCTATTTATATGGTTTGATTACAGTAAACATAACCTGTTTGTGCTGGTTATGTTTCAGTCAGTCATAATGGAATAAGAGGGTCTCTCTTGTGGTGTTCTTGCTGTATGTTAAACCACTACACCCTTTGTTTTCAGTGAAGACCCAGCTGCTGCAGTGTAACCTGACCGTGTGCTTCACACACCCTGAAAAAATGGCGTGCCTCCAGACTGATGTGGAAACCCCAACATGGTTAAGCCATGCACAGATGATGGAAGACTAAATATGTTACTCAAAGAAGTACACTTGACAGGTGGAGTTTATTATAATATTCTTAAACAGCACAAATTAATCAGGTAATATTAAGTTCACACACTAAAAGCATTTAAAATATTTAAGTTAAAACAGACCAATGTACAATGAGTTGATAAGTAAAGTTGCCACTAGCTAACATTGAGTGTAAAAATGCCTCTTGATTTTAACATTGAAAGTGTTTAAACATTTAAAAAGTTAAAGGGTTAGTTCACCCAAAAATGAAAATTAAGTCATTAATTACTCACCCCATGTTGTTCCAACCCCGTAAGACCTTCGTTCATCTTCGAAAAACAAATTGGGACTGGCTCTTGACGGGCCCATAAAGACATTAAAGAGAATGTTTAAATATCCCATGTGCCTACAGTGGCTCAATTGTAGTTTATCAAGCGACTAGACTACTTTTTGTGCGAAAAAACAACAACATAAATAACGACTTTATTCGACTATTCCATTACTTCGGTAACACTTTACAATAAGGTTCAGTAGTTAACATTAGTTAATGTATTTACTAACATGAACTAATCATGAGCAGTACATTTGTTACTGCATTTGTTCATCTTTATTAATGTTAGTTCATGAAAATACAGCTGTTCATCGTTTGTTCACGTTCAGTTCACGGTGCATTAACTAATGTTAACAAGATTTTAATCAAGTATTAGTAAATGTTGAAAATAACATTAACAAAGATTAACAAATGCTGTATATGTGATATTCATTATTAGTTCATATTACCTAATGTAGTTAACTAATGTTAACTAACGAACCTTATTGTAAAGTGTTACCATTACTTCCTTATAAGCGCATGCGCGAGAACTGAGATGAGGACGTTCTTCCTCGACTACTTTTTGTTAACTGGCTGCTCACCGCTTAGGAAATACTACCGCCACCTATTGTATAAGATGATGTGCTGATATAGCCGGAGTGCGATCATCATCTTATATGGTAGGTGGCGGTATTACTCCTACAGCGGTGAGCAGCCGGTAACAAGAAGTACTCGAAGAAGAACGTTGTCCTCTCAGTTCTCCGCATGCGCCCATAAGGAAGTAATGGAATAGTCTAATAAAGTCGTTATTTATGTTTTTTTTCGCACAAAAAGTAGTCTCGTCGCTTGATAAACTTATAATTGAGCCGCTGTAGGCACATGGAATATTTAAAAATTCTCTTTAATGTCTTTATGGGCCGTCAGAGAGCCAGTCCCTAATGCAGTCTATGGAGGAGTGATCCACCTCTCAGATTTAATCAAAAATATCTTTGTGTTCCGAAGATGAACGAAGGTCTTACGGGGTTGGAACAACATGGGGTGAGTAATTAATGACTTAATTTTCATTTTTGGGTGAACTAACCCTTCTAAGACAGTCCTGTCTGATGAAATCAAACTAAGTATGATTTATTAATTTAATCATATACTTTGTGAAGACTGTTAATTTTTCTGAAGGAGAGATGAGTGCTTGCATATCCTGCTGTTGAATGCCAGCACCTAGAAATGCTCATTATTTACACAAAGTGTCTGAATTCCATTAATTCCAAGTCTTTTTGACACTGGAACCCAGTCAGGAATTATGATGCTAACTGGGTATTATTATTAAGATTGTTCTGGGGGTCAGTAACCTGCTGGGTGCATAAGACAGCACTGCCGCTGAGGTCCAGCTCCACGCTCCATTCCGTCTATCAGAACAAGTGGGGTCTTTGAGTGGTGCGAGACCATGTCCATGACACTGGAGAAATTCTGTGACACACGTGTTAGTCAATTGATTACTGAACCAATAACAATCACCACAGTGGATAATCTAACACACACTTCACTCTTTACAGTTGCTGTGGGTTTTTATTTAACCCTATGAAGCCTACTGAATATTTGATACACAAAGCCCCCTAAATGATTAGCATGATCTAATCTGCCAAACTTCACAATCATCATGCCTTTTATCGTCTGATTGATATTCTATACCTATCGTATCTTTTTCAGCTTACTTTTTAGGCCTCAAAGGGCCCATTTACTCAAAGTAGTCCATGTGACACCAGTGGGTTAGTTATGTTTGGAAGCATCAAAAATACATATGGTCCAAAAATAACAAAAACTACGACTTAATTCAGAATTGTATTGTCTTCCAGTTGTGTTGTTCGAGCCGCGTTCAGGGACGCTGATGAGCGTGTTTTATCAGGTTGCCCGAGCTTCATTTAGAGTCTGAGGAAGACGTACGCTGTAAACTAAACAATCTTCGCAAACATGTCTAAGGATTTCCACACAGGAAGACTTTTTTTTGCCCAGCGATATTTATTTGAACCCGAATACACGGACACACCAGATACAAGTCAGCAGCCAGATACAATACTTGTAGTTTTTGTTATTTTTGGACCAAAATGTATTTTGAATGCTTCCAAAAATTCTAACTAACCCACTAATGCCACATGGACTACTTTGATGATGTCTATTTTTCTTTTCTGGACAAGGACGGTAAACCATACATACATTTTTAATGGAGGGACCGAAAACTCTTTGACTAAATCTAAAATATCTTAAATTGTGTTCCGAAGATGAACGGAGGTCTTACAGGCTTGGAACGAACATGAGTCATTGATGACATAATTTTAGGGTGAACTAACCCTTTAAGCTTTGGCCATATAAATATCAGCAATTGCACCTAATTGCATGTTTTGCTTACTTTAGCCCTTTGAATAAATTTGTGTTGATTATGAGCTCCACATTCTCCTGTATATTATACTATTATGAGCCATAAAAGCCTGATATATTAAATATTCTACAAAAAACAAAACAAAAACATTAAAAAATCGTATGACTATTTCGATTCGGTCATAATCAACAGATACATTACCTCAATGCCATTTAGGCCTGTGCCTAGGGAATAGCCATCACTGCTTCCAAGAAAGCGGATCTGGATGTTGTACACTTTTTGCTGGTGCAGCACCATGAGTGTGTATGGCTGCTCTGTGCAGCCCTTTGAGCTGTCCCTTACCAAGAAAGTGCCATCCTGAAAAAAAAGAGCTTGTCCATTACTCGGTAGCTTCATTGTGTGTTCATTTCATCATACACTTATTTTCTCTATTTTTTTTCCCCTTTTTGTCATACACCGCAAACATCGGGTTTTTTTTAATGTGTAAATAATTCCAAATCATTTTCTCACAAAAGCTTATTTATTCCACATTTTATACAAATTATTTGAAGGAAGGGATACTTGAGTGGTGGAACTCACTTTATTCACGTGTCTGAGTGAGACTTCGGCCTCTGCTCGTGTCATTTGCCCCACATACCACTCTGGATCCATGTCCTGAGTGCATAACAAAAAATCAGCCTTTACAGCGTGGTCTAGTATGTGGTCGGTGTCATTATTACAGTAGGATTTTTTTTTTTTTTTTTGTAGTTTCTGTGATGCTCAACACCGGACTGTTGAATTTCCTTTTAGCTTCATTGTCAAACAAACCACAACAGTGCCATCTTGTGGTTGTCAAGCCTAACTGCATGTCTAGGGTTTACAGATGCCTGCTGTCATGATTATAGGTAGTGATTGCACTTAACCTGCCCCATCATCACATTTACTTGTACAGGTGGAGGAGGAATCTCTTCTCTTTGTTGGATGTCAAATCTGTGTTGAAGATTGAAAAAGAAAAAAGTACGTGCTACTGATTTCAGATTTAACGAATGCAAGTTGTTGATAAAGATACTTACCTTTGTGTGGGAGATGTTGCTGATTTAGGTGGCATTGGTAAGGTGTTTCTTGCTGTAAGGATTTACATTAAAATGTTTAAGTTAAGGTAAATGTGATTAGCATACAATAAAGAAGATTTAAAAAAAAATTCAATTGAAAACTGAATGGTACCTGGTTTGCCAGTATCTTTTTTTGACTGATTAGATGAGCTAGGTTTCTTACTGACGGTCTACTCTTGGCACAGCTGGACCAGGTTTGGCTGTGGATATGATTTACAGAACATTCAGACATGATTTCATATTAAAAGGAACTTGAAATTTAACTCACTCACATTGATTCAGGGAAACAGAAAGGCCTGTGTGGAGAGGATCCGGTCATGATGGAGGCTTAGATATCTGAACGTAAAGATAGGCTTTACTTATGCAGGACATTGCGGCATATACAGTAAGATGAGTTTGAGATTGTCTAAAGATTTTTACTTACATTAATAAGCCCTTTGGGAAGAGATGTTGACTTGTTGTTCTGCGGTGGTCTTGCAGAACCACGTGGGCCACTGTCTAACACAGAGCCACAGAATATAGAGTGAGTCCGCTAATACATGGTTTCTTTTGTTCATGCGCATGAGTGATATTTTTTATTATATTTATTTTTTGCATGAAACTGAGTTACCTGAGATATAGTCACCATCACCCAGAGGCTTAGGAACACGAAAAGTGAGATCGGTACTTCAGAGGGTATTTCACTAGGTGGTGGTTCATAGTCATCATCATAATTGTCAACTTCCCCAATATCACATGATTCTGCGCATATGTAATTGTCTTCACAAACATTATTATCTGGCTCCTCTGGCGTCATTGTTCACTTTCTTCTTGATCCTGGAAAAAATAAATGCACTTTTGTCATTTAAGAATAATGTCCATAAATGGGGTCGAGAAGGCTTTTAAAACAGTCTGACATAAGTCGACTTACAAATTCATCAGAATCCCAACCTGCTGGACTATGTTCTGCATTTTCCCCACAAAGAAAATATAGAAACATTTTAGGTTGTGTGTGTGTAACTGGGTTAAGTATAAGTTGTTTATGTAGCCACACAGGAGTTAGTTACCTTGGTTTGGAGGCATCCGATGTATCTGATCTAGTCAAGACAACATTTTAAAATGACAAACTTTCAAACATGAAGAGAAGTTTTTTTTTGTTTTTACAAAAAGAAAAATGTAATTAAGTACTGATATTGCTTACCTATGAAATAGACTCTTCTTTGGTTTGTTATTCTGGTTAATATCTTTGCAGATCTTTGTGATAAATCTTCCAAATAGTAAAACAAAAGGAAAGAAATAGCAATGATCATTACCAGCTTAACAGACTATATATTTTATTTTTTTCATCAATATTTGGAGGCAAGTTGAAATTAGAGATATGCTAATTGCAAACCGTCTGAAATGATGGTTAGTCACTTTGTACATTTAGGTGATTTTTTTTATAACTATGTCTGCAGGCTTTTTTGGTGTCTTGTATTTGACAGTGGTTATAATCTATATTTGCATTTCTGTAGCTCAAACAGTGGAGTATAGTGCTACGAAAGCCACGATCATGTGTTCGATTTTCAATGGAAATGCATGAACTGATTAAAAGGTTTGCTATACTTTGTAAACTTTGGTTAAAAGTGTCTGCTAAGAACAGAGCCAGTAGCCACATGCCTTTTTTTCATTACCCTATATGTTTCGTTATACAGTTTTCCATCTCTGTGAGATTTTGTTCCTGTTGTTGATCTTAAACTTACGGGATTTGTGCTGTGGGGAACTTCTTCATGTCCTTATCATTCATGTTCTAGAACAAGATTAAAACAGGAATTATTATTTCTATATTGATTTGACATGTCTAAGCATTTTGGGGCATAAAGTACTGTGCAAAAGTCTTTGGCATGTTGGATTTTCCACCAAAATATGTTTTCAAGAAGATTGTGCTTTTTCTTAAGTGTGCCACTATAGGGAATCCATTTATGCTTCCCAACATTACTGTACTTATGTCATTAATTGCAATAACTGAACAGGATTTTGAAATGCACAAGGAGTCCATCAGTAGATGGTTTGGTCCACACAGAAATCTGATCTCTGATCAAGTTCATGGATTATATGAAGAGACATAAAAAAGAGAGAGACTAAATTCATTAGAACACTTTGTAACATGTGTTAAATATATGCAAAAATGTAGTACTGTGAAAGGTTTTAGGCACTTGTGAAAAAAAACATAATGGGGATGTTTAAAAAATAATGTCATAAATAGATTTTATTTATCACTTAATTGTACACCTGCACACAGTTTAAGATAGCTTTGCAGGTAGGTTTTTCCAAGCTGCTTGGAGAAGTTTATTCTGAGTCATTTATTCTCTTCATGTAATCCCAGATGGATGCGATGGTGAGATCCGTCTCTCTCACCATTTCATGGTCTGTGTGGACCATGCCTTCTGTTGTAGTACTACTTGTGCATTCAAAAATCACTGGATTATTAAAGGCAAATTGAATGTTTGGAAATGCATTTGGAAAATACATTGAAACTGTAAATGTATATCCTACTAGCACAATAAAAATTAAAGATTACATTTTTTTTTTGAAGAAGAAGAATCTAACATGCCTAACCTTTGCACAATTCTGTATATTGTTTAATGATGATTATATGTAGCATAGATTTCAGTTGTAAGTAAGGTCTGAGTTGTAATATGTGTTATCGAGAGACAAAAACACTCACCAAGAATCTTGCACCATTCATATTGCTTTTCTTCACTACCCTGTCACACCCCAGCAGTTTCATCTGAAAACACAAAATATGTGTGATAGCTGAAAACTGCTCTGTAGTCATGCTTCACACTTAAACTCATTTATATCATATCATATCATTTTGAAAAAACACAAACTGTATCAGTTTTTCTTTAATATACATTTTTAATATGTAGTTTTTAATTTTTACAATATACTTTTTGGCATAACGGTGAATTTGACAAAGATTGAAAGACAAGACTATAAATTAGCTGAGGTTATCAGAAACATGACACCATCAAATAGACATGCTTGAAAAACCACATTGCGTGGCAATCTATCAGCCACACTTGAAGCGCAGCAACTGTAGAACAACAGTGCGACTCAAAAAAGATCTACAAAGCTAGATCTCTTACATGCTAAACTGTATTAATGTTAAGAACTGCTTTCAATATATTTCCCTTTTAATTGAATGCATCTAGCTCTTAAGTCAGAAAAACAATTGGAATGAACTCACTTTTTTGAGATAGTCAGCCAAGTTTCCAGAGTTCCAGCACATCACTTCAGATTTGGTCCGGTAGACTTTCAAAACTCATTATGATTGGAATGGTTGTTTTTCCAGTTTAAAAAAGTTTATATGGTTGTTAAGTCGGTGTAAACTGACTGTTCTAAAGTTAGCTTTGATGATAGCTTGTATACAGCTTTGATGAAGATTGCAAGGCGCCCTGTTTTGCTTGTGGCTAGTTGGTCTGAGAGTGATAATAATGTCTGACGCAGAATAGCTGGCTCTGAGCTCTCTCTGTTTCCTGTAACTTTGTATAGAGGAAGTGCCTCATCACCAAAGATGTGAAATTCAAAAGCTACAGGTTTACAGAGCATGACTGTAAATATTTGTACATTGCACGTTTGATTTCCTCCAACTTAAAATGCATAAAAAACGTACTGTATTAATATTGTGCATGTTTAATTATGAGCAAAGTGGATACATCACAATAGTCCACTAATTGTAGATCAGTCACATCAAGTTCTCACGTGCTCTTAGCACAGCAAATAACTAGGCCATGACCGCAAATAAATACGCAGACAAAAAAGATACAGAAAGAGCAATGCATTTGATCATTGTAGATCAGCTCATCCCCGGTGCCTATTCACCTGGTAAGCATTGTATTTTCCAATCAGAAACAGGAAACATCCCTTTTGGGAACAGAACAGCATGCAATCTAACACCAAGGTGAGATGTGAAGACACTCATCAGTCAACCACAGGACTCCAAGAATTAAGAAGCTTCTTCCCAAGGGTTCTTTGCAAAGGGCTGCTAGCTTGTGTTTTAACCAGCGGCTCCTGACTGTAAAATTAGCTATATATCAGATTCTGGGTCTTGCCTCTAGTTTGTGTTAAACATTTTGTAAGCTTTTATTCGAACCGCTGTAACACAGTCACAAATTTGGCAGAGGTCAGGCATCCCTGCGTTATTTCCCTAGAGGATGTTGCTCTAATTTTGATTTAGCACATGACACTTGCATAGAATGCTATTTAGAATTGCTTTATTGGAATATTAAATGCCTTAGGATGTTGATTGAAGAGGAATTAAAGGGGTATTCCACTTTTTTGGATATAGGCTCATTTTACAACTCCCCAGAGTTAAACAGTTGAGTTTTACCATTTTCAAATCCATTCAGCCGATTTTCTGATATTTAGGAACCAGTTTCTGGTCTCACTGACTTCCATGGTATATATTTTTTCCTACTGGAAGTCAATGAGACCAGAAACTGTCTGGTTCCTGACATTCTTCTAAATATTAGAAAATAGGCTGAATGGATTGAAAACGGTAAAACTCAACTGTTTATGTCTGGGGAGTTGTAAAATGAGTAAAAAGTGGAGTATCCCTTTTAGATGAGGAAAATAATCTCATGTATATATGTATATGGTCTACATGCCTGCCGAAACCATGCGCTAAATTTTGATATATCCTCAATTTATGACTCTAGGCCTTGTCCACACGGAGATGTGTTCAAAAATGTAAGTTATACATAAAAATTTTGTATCGTTTCAGCGTTTGTCCAGACAAATCCTGTGTTTTAGCAGCCTTAAACTCTCTGAAACTGCTATTTTTTTTAAACTGGGTTCCAGAATGGATATATCCGAAAATGACACCCTTGCTTTATACAGCCAAAGCCACCCAATCCGTATATTTTGTGAAACGATGATGTCATGTGTCGACCCTACTTCAGACACCCGGCTACAGTACGTCACGTACAGCAACAACAACTGCGGATTACATGCTTGTGTTTGGGCTAAAGAAGCTAATGTGCCTCTTTTATTTCTTTATTTACTAGTTATGTATTTTTATTTTGTTTCTTTACTTTACTGTTGTCTGTAAGACATTTAATATGTTTCATATTTCATATGCTGTGCTTCGGGGTTTTTTTTTGTTTGTTTTGGGTTTTTTTTTAGAATGAAGGAAAAAAATGGATAGGGAAAGCTCTGGCTTCGTGTGATATAGTGATATATCAGCCTGTTCTCATGTAAATGCGTTTCTATAACACGCGTGTGTATTGTCGTGTAATATATACGCGAAAATGAGTTTTTACGTGTATATGAGACGAAAATCTTTGTTGCAGAATGGTGAACATAATTACAATTTATTAGTGATTACTGCCCTGACCTGCCCTTACTGACAAGCCATGGCTAGTTTAAATAAATAAAATAAAAAAAACAGAAGGAACTTTCATTGCAGTATGCTCATTTATTAATAGGATATATATAATCCTATGTACTTGCTTTAACAATGCAATGTATATCAGGAGGCACTGAGGATTTAACCAAATAATGATATCAGTGATATTGACCTTTCATGGAAAAGAAAACCAATAAAGTGTCAGATACATTTGATGAATGACAAAAAAAGTCAGGGAGTCAGTTCTTAGCTTGATGGAGAGTGTGGCAGTTCTTCTGGTGCAACTCTGCATTCCTGGCCTTTGTCATGCGCAAGTGGAATCCTTAAGCTAAAAGGAAATTGATCTTTTGTGTCGTGGAACAGACTGGGATCACTGTTAGTGCTGGGGTTTTGAAGTGGGTAAACCAAAGGGATACACTGAGATTACAACCTGATTCTATCCATATGAAAGGTCGGTAAAATAATAGATAAAGGAGGGATGGGGGTCATGGCTGAGATGACAACAACATGGTACTGTATTTGAGGGGATGGCCACTTTGTTTCTTATTCATCAGAGCTCAGCAGGGTGGCCTGGGAAAGAACATAGCATCCTGAAAGGCAAATAGCCAGTCTGTGGTGGGTGAATGGGTTGTTTCTGTTAATTAGTGGGAAATGTTACTTCTGTTTTATTTATTCATTTATTTGAAGCAAAGTGAGCTATTTAATTTAAGTTGCCTACTTTTTATATATTAAATAATTCAAGTCAAATAATGTTGTATCTTTCAACATTGAAGTAGCTGAGGGAGACAAATTAACTCACTGTGACATACTATATATCTGAGACTTCCCACCCCCTGTCCTCTGAAGTCAAAACCCCCACTTGAGCCAATATCCCATCATTCATCAGGCCAGACAGTTTGGCAGATTTAATGACATGTCCCACTGAGTAAACCGAGGAATAAGTGAGAAATCTGCTGATAAACTATATGAAAACAAATGTCGTAATTCAGGCCATAACCTCAAAAATGGGGTAAAACATAATCACAAATCACTTTGTTGACACACGAAGTAAGGCTGGTTTTACAAATTTAAATGTGTGCTCAACCTCTTAACGTGACTAATAATGGGATTTAGATCCTTCTTTTCATTTATTTACATGCATCGCAGTGAATTTCCCTAGGTGTGATGTAGGCTAGCCTACACCAACACAGCGGCAGGATTAACATGCCAAACACCTTCCAACAGTGGCATGTTTCCTACGGGCTTTGTCTACATTTTTGTCACCAGGACAGCATACTGTCCGTGGCCAACTGTCCGCATATCAAAGTGCGCCAAAGTCTAGGCAAGGGAGGCGCCTATAGGGCGATGTGCCAAGTGTGACGAAGTTAATCCCTTCAAGAGTATTCATTGAATAAACGTCATATACTGTGGTACTAATTGATATCCCATCATTTCAAGGGTTTTCTCTGACAGCGCGTGTCTGGAATAAAGCTCTCGACTGACATAATGCAATATAATAACTGCGAAACCATCATAATTGATTATACCATCATCACTTTTCAAAAAAAAAATAATAATTTAATTACAATTTGAAAATAATAATAATAATGTTTTACAGACACTGCAAGGGGTGAAATCCTTGTTTTAAAGCGTGTCAGGCTTTCACCGGCCGCGTTTTGATTAAAGCATATCACTATGGGGAATATATTAATATTCATGGGACCTGCAGCCAATAAGACACTACGAGACACGTCCTAAGGGAAGTCTTAAGTCAAGAGAAGTCGTCTTTGACTATTTTAAGTTGATAAATTCATAAGAACCCGCGACTTCATTATTGTTTGTATTTTTTGTAATTAGCATTAATTTCAAGCACCTTTAATGCACGCATTGTTTTTCATACACTGTTGTGTATGATCATCGAAACTATCTGCATTCTTACCTGATCGCTAAATCATGTTGCGTATTTTCAATTTCATGCGGTCAATTGCAGTACAGGTTATGCTATATTCATTTAAACTGTATTTTCACATTTGGACATCCCTGTTTGTTAGATGGTCATCATGGACATTAAGAACGAAACCACGAGACATTTCAGTTACTTTGTTTTATTACAATACCTTAATATATAATTGAGTATGTACAGAAATAAAAATATATATTAAGGGCGATAAAGTGCAGGTAGGTGTTCTCCTAAGAAAATAGTTTAGGAGGCGTTTTATTTTGGTCCTCGGGTTCTGCGTCTTTGGTGACCGTGGCTTCCGTGTCTCCGGGCGCAGACGTGTTTGACAGTGACCTGAGAGCAGTTCTCGCACTTTACAGTGCAGCACCAGTGGAACTTGCAGTTGCAGCTGCTCACTATCTCTGTGCGCCTCTCCTCCACCCGCAGACCGCACTCATGGCACAGTCTGCGGCAGCTTCGCCTTTCCCACTGACTGAGACTTTCTCCATGCTGCAGGCACTCCCGACCCTCTGTACCAGAAAGTCCGAGGCTCAGGTTCTTGACGCAATAATCCGGCGAATCCTCCAGATATATGAGCTCTGTCGCGAGCGATGGAGCCGAAAGCGTCTGCCATGGCCACGCGGTTGTCCGCGGTGTTGCCCGCGCGCATTCGTCTCTTGTCCATTTCAAGCTTCTGGGCTTGGTCGTGTTTCACTTTCAGGTAATTCCAATTTCACGAAAATCAGAAAGTTGCATCCAACACGTTTGCATTGAGCAACTTTCTGACATGCCATGGCACCTACAGATCCCTCTTCATGGTCGCCTTTACAGCCTAAAATACAAATTGGCCAAATGTTATTTTACAAATATTTACAGTTTGTTGCATATTATATATATATATATATATATATATATATATATATATATATATATATATATATATATATATATATATATATATATATATATATATATATATATATATAGCAATGTTTGTAAAAAATAAAGAATCAAAAACGTTTCAGTAACAAAGCAAACTTGAACAGAAAAGTATTTTCTTGACGTATAGGCTGGCAACAGCTGCTTAGTCGCTAAACATAGCTATCATCACATTTATATTTATGAAACACAAATATAGTACCACAAAAAATTAGTTTTGTTTTTGTAAGGCATGTGTCTTTAAAACAGTTAACGACTATCCACTATAGGGCGCCTAATTAAAATTGATTTGCATAAGACAAACCACTAACGAATTGTGTAGCCTATGGACACAATTATTTGAGGATTGTCTTGCACAGAAGGTTATTTGTTTTGGCGCCCCTATAGGCTAGTGTATGACATTTTAGAGTTTTTTTTCTTTCTTTCTTTTTTTTTAAAGAATATTTTCGTCCCTGTTCAGGTATCAGGTGCTTTTAATCTGCCTAGGCCTAAATTATAAAAAAGGCAACTTTTCTCAACTTACCAAACGTCCAGCTTCGTTATTATGAAGATTGACTGCAGCTCGAGAGTCTTGTCCAGTCTCAAGCGCATCCACGTATTGTTTAGAAATTCTCTCCAAAATCTACATTGTCAGTACATCCTCCCCAAAGCCAGCCACGACCCCTGAAATAGAGTTCATCCCATTAGGTAAATACGTCGTGACTTTTATATTTAAATAGGCCTGAAAAAAAATAAATAATAAAAAACACACACGAAGTAGGTTAGCCTATATTTGATTGTCTTTAGTTGATTAGGTTATTAATTTGTGGATGATTGTTTATGATTGTTCTTACCGAGTTTGCCGTTCCTCGAACTGTCACATCCACAGTCGTCCAAATCTCCAGAGACTGCAGTTTCTGGTTAAAGTATACATAACTCCGGCTGCGCTTATTGCATGGACAAATGACGTCTCTCTCGTTGCTACAAAAGTTAAGATTATAAAAATGTCATTTATTTGTCAGATTTTTTTTTATTTTTTTTTTATTTTTCTTAAAGAGATAAACAATTCATATGTATGTAGGCCTTACCACTTCTAAAGCCTTTAACTGTGGAAAGCTGTAGCGCGCTGTCCGGGCAGTTCCACCTGTCCCAAGCAAATTGATGTTTGCATTCATGTATCCCACTCTGAGCACCGACCCGCACACTACTTGCATAGGTGAGATACGCCTAGGAAGAAAATATGGGAAATATATTGACGTTTACGATATCGTGGTCATTTTTTTTCGTAAAAAAAACTTTTTTAAGGAGTTCGTTTTAAGTGGCTTTTTAAAGCTATGAATAGGCTACAAATTACCTTTGGTCCAGTCATCAGCAAATTGTTCATTGCCCTGTGGAAGGAAAAAGCAAAACAAAATGCATGTAAACAAGAGCCGTTATGTTATGGCTACATTAACTGATTATAATTCACTAATCCTCACCATGTGTGTCCAGGAGAGTTTTGTCGCAAATTAACAATAAAAACACCCAGAGGAAAATGGAAGCCATTATCTTAGATCCACACTGAAAAAGCAGACGATGTGATGATTTGAAAAAGTGATATAACCTACTGTCGTGTATTTTATAGGCTACTCATCTCAATGGGGGCCTGGGCAAAATACCTTTTGTTATGAGGTTCCTGACAAGCTATTGGTCCACAGTCACCAGCCAGGTCAAGGAAACGCCTCCAATGAACTTCAAAGGGTCTCAATAAAGGACAGATCATTCTGTCTCTGGGCTGCGTCGTTGGGGCTGATGCATAATTCAAGTGATTGGGAGTGATTTTACTCTGTTTATTCACCAATAAACATTTGAACCAAACTGCGCAATGAAATCGACCACTCGGAGACTGTAATTTTGTTTTAAATATTTAATTTGTTTCCCACTACAAAATAAGTCCATTTAATATATATAAACAAAATGTAATAGTTTAAAAATAATAAAGTGATAGTTAAAAAAAATAATTGCCTTAAATAAGTTCCATAAAAACAACACTCCTAGCCCCTTGTGAAACATTACACTGTCAAGTGAGAAGAGATAAAAGAGACGTGCAGATATTCAAAACGATCATATTTGTAATAAATAACCTAACTAAACCTGTGATCTAATGTCGAAAACGAAAAGTGCAAATAATGAACATAGGTCTACGTGAAATTAGAATTTAGTAAGCTATGTGTCCAATCCATTGACAGTGGGAACGAGGAAGCCCTTGTGTTTGACATTTTTCCTTATAGCAATGTGCAGAATAATACAGGCTGCAGTAAGTGAAAAAGCAGCATACCTTATCTCATATAAAATATATTTACATTGGAAATATACAACTTAATATATTTGAAAAGAGGATGACTTCATCTCCTATTACGTTGTCTTTTGCGTGAATTGTTGTGCGGCCGACGGTTTCTGTGTCTTTTTGTGCAAAAATATTTGGTCACAGTCTGAGTGCATGTTTCGCATTTGACTGTGCAACACCAGTGAAATTTACAGTTACAGCTGCTCACAGTCTCTATCCTCCTTTCTTCTACTTTCAGACCACATTCGTGGCAGAGCCGCCTGCAGCTTCTTCTCCCACTGTGAAAGATTCTTCCCGCTTTGTAGGCATTCCCTGCCTTCTGTCCCATGTAGTCCCAGGCTGAGGTTTTTCACGCAGTAGTCTGGAGAATCTTCCATAAAAATGAGTTCTGTGCGCGCAACGATGCTGAAAGTGTCCGCGATTGCGCCACGGTTATCCGCGCTGTTACCTGCCCTCATCCGAATTTTGTCCATCTCCAGCTTCTGTGCTTGACCATGCTTGATTTTCAGATAGGTGCCGATATCTCTGAAGTCAGCCAGCTGCATCCAACATGTCTGAATACTGCAGCTTCCAGACACACCATGACACTTGCATGTCCTTTTGAGTGTTGCCCTGACGGCCTGTAATACACGTAGTTTCACGTTAGCCATATGAACCCGCAATACATATTTGTTTTCTTTTGACTAGAGAACGAATAATAAGAAAATAAATACAATGCTACTCACGAGTCGACCAGCCTCGTTGTTGTGCAGGTTGACTGCAGCGCGAGAGTCGTGACCATTTTCAAGCGCGTCCACAAATTGTTTGGCGATTCTTTCTCCAAAGTCAACATTATCACTGCAGCCTCCCCAAACCCAACCACGACCACCTTTGAAAAAAGAGAATAGCAAAGTCTGATGTTATTGGAATGATTTTAATTATACATACGCATTGTTAATAAAATAAACGAAAATGTCTCACCAGTTTTTCCTATTTTGGATTCGTCACAGCCACAGTTATCGAAGTCCCCCAAGCTGCAGTTCTTTGTCAAAGTGTACATAACTCCAGCAGCACTTATAGCGTGAACAAAAGCGGTCTCTCTGGTCGCTATTAAAAATAAAGAAATATTGAAAAATATTTATATAGAACATGTTAGGTCAAATTAAATACAGTTTAAAATAAAGTTAACTTGGAACATACATTTCTAAAGTGAAATAAATAAACCAGAATGCATCCAATATAAATGTATCAATGACGCTTACCACTCCGCAGGCCGTTATGTGTCGATAACTGCAGTGCGCTTTCCGGACACTTCCACCTGTCCCATGCGAACTGATGTTTGCACTCTTCAATACCACTCTGAGCCCCTGCCTGCACACTGCTTGTGTATGTGAGGTAAGCCTGGTGGATTTAAAAGATGAGAATTAATTGAACACTGTACGCTCAGACAGTTTAAGACATTTTAGGGCCTATACATAATAAAAAATGCAAAGTATAAATTAAATATCACTGGACACGTGCCAGACGTAAAAACCTAAATTACCTTAGGTCCTGTCATCAGGAAGTTATTCACCGACCTAGAAAGAGAAGAAAGAAAAAACATTTTTATAAATAACAGTGACAAAAAAAACAACTGAAGTATGTTAAGATATCTTAAATGTCTGTAGGCCTACCATGCTGTTGTCGACAGTACTGTGACAGCACATAGACATCACCAACGACGCAAAAATCTGGCAAGGGTTCATTGCTGCGTGAGCGAAGTCGATGCTCCCTCTTGTTGAGATTCAAAGCACAAACACTGAGATGGATACACAGGAAGACACAGAAAACAAGTGACTCGGTGCTTAAACGAGCAAGGCATTTATACCTGTCGCCAACTTTGAGTGACAGGGATCTCTTGACAATTCGCTGTGAAAAGACGTCGAGCTCGTCACTGAATTGTGTGGCCTTAACTGCACTTCAAAGCATCAACACTAAGGCTAAGCCATTCATCCCATCTTTTATTAAACTGTAGTTAACGATTCGGGTTGTTTCAAATTGTTTCTGGACAACCCTACATGTATTTATTTATTTGTTTATTTATTTAGGCTGCTCACAGTTATTTTTGTAACTTTAATGTGCCATTTGTGTATTTATTAGACACTTTGAATTGAACTGTCCAAAGCCATCAAACTGTTTAGCTAATATCCATTCAATTGTCCATTGAAGGTGTTGTGTGTATTCATTAATACGTTGGTGTTGATTCCGTGTTGGACATATCACTGCATGCATGTTTGCATCAAAATAGCTCTTATATATATTCCTTTTTACATTAAGAGTTTATTAGTTTATAAATAATCCTATATATATATATATATATATATATATATATATATATATATATATATATATATATATATATATATATATATATATAGGCCATACACAATATAATCATAACTATTTAACATTTTATTTTTTTGTTGAATTAATTTCGCTTGACTTTGTTTCTTTATCCGAGACTTGACTTTCGGATAAAGTTTTGGGAAAGTTTTTTCACCGGGAAATGACACTGAAATGTCAGGGGCTGCTCTACATTGTATAGAAAGAGTCATAAAATCATTCGGCTCCGTTCGCTAAGGGCCATGCAAATAACATGTCACACGTCTACGCCTCTGACACTCTAGTGTTAACAGAAGACCAGCTGATCCCCTGGGAACAGCTCTGGTGTGAAAAATGTCTGGAAACAGTCCGAATCGATACATATAGAGTGCAACATGTCAAAACATAAGCCTGCAAAATAAAATTAATAATAATTATGACTGCGTTTATTAATTGATTTATTCGTTCGATTTGTGTGTCGAAAGGGATAGGCCTATTTAATTTAAGTTGTCAATTCACGTTTTTCTTTTTTGTTTTCGATACTTTTCTATAAGTATCGTCATGCTTAAAAGTAGCTAAATACTTGTTCTTCTTATGGGAGACAAATCATTGTAATGATAGAGCAGATATTTACAATATTCAGTGCTGATGAGTTTACACAATTCAATCATGTGTCGTGTAAGACAAATTCAAACCAGATAAGCTAATTCACACCAAGTTATTATTTGTCACTTGGGGATCAACAGCTGCGCAATATAACCAACACAAAAGGATAATCACGAGAACGATTATATTTCATCATTTTACTTTCGATGACTTTTTGCGATAATTAATACGCATGTGGAGATGTGATTTTTTTATTTTTTTTTTAACAGCCTACTGTTGCTCGTGGAAGATTAATTGTTGAAACCACGTATTGACATCTTCGAATCAAATCGTTAGCCACTCAAAAATCCCTTTTCAAAACAGCGTTTATTTGATGGTCGTATAATGGTTTAACCAATGCTGCTGGCTGGAAGACAATGGAGGGACGCGCAAGTGAGGATAATCCCCACTAATTGGACATCGGCATTATCAAGTCTACACGGTGCCTGAAACCCACATTCCCACACCTACTTGTTACAAAACAAACCCGTATTAAACAATGATCTGATACACTCAGACCTAACCTAAACGGAGCCATTGTGCCATAAACTCTCTGTCGCAGACATCTCAGAATGGTTTTATGGAGTAACAAACTGAATTACACATCGCTTACTTTCACGCTTTAATTCACACGGCTAACAATACGGGCAATGAAGTTGCTAATAATCAGTAGGCCTAATCATTAAAATGACTAGAAGAGCTTCATCACAGCGTTTACTCCCCATATCAGATTGATACGAGGGAACATGGCTCACCTTGTTGCACAGATGATCCATTTTGACTTGTCGCTCACAGAAGCTCAGGTGCAGTACATTAGCCCGTCAGTCACTGACCGTGTTACAGCGTTTCGCCTTGTTTTGTGATTAAGGAAGACAATAAGGATGCCTGAGATTATAGGCTCATACAAATCAAGAATAAAACTTTAGGTTAATACACCTCAAATTCGTTTAGGTGTTTGTGAAAAAAATAAATAAAAAATAAATGTTTTCCCATTTGACCTGAACAAAATGTGCCTCACGAAAAAATAAAATATAAATAAATAAATCTTGGAAATACTCTGCAATTTTCAAAATGGCTTCCTGCAATACATTTTAAAACAATAACTTTTATGCAAAATATTTATACCAACATTTTCTTTTTCAAAAAGTCTTTTAATGAGGCAATTTTTTTAAAAGGAGAACTCCAGCACAAAATTAAACTTTGGTCTAATAAAACATTGGTACCTAGTCAACCGTTCTCTGAGATTTGTTTTCATGATAATCGAATGTAAAGAGTTGTATCTCTAAAATTGGTTAAATTATAATGCTAGTATATGGGGGCACATATAAATAAAAAGAAATCACTTGTTAATACCACTTACAAGGCTCAAAATAGCCCCACACTAACACAGTAATGAGGGTCCCTACATGCAAAACGAAGCATTGAGAACTTTGTAAGTGTACAGACAGTTTAATAAGGTACTTTATTGTTATACGAACCATGAGCGATGTGCCAAGTGAGCTGAACTGTGAAGTTCAGCAAACTTCTGAACTGTATGAACTGCGTTCGTGGTTCGAGACTGTTTTCCAAAGATGGCTCCTGCCTGAAGTATACTGTCTTTATAAAGTATTGTTTGTGCTAAAATCACACTTGATAGCAGTGAGTTTTACAAGTGGTTTTAAGATTTTGTTGATCACATTTACTGAGTAGCTTGAACCCTTTTAAGACATTTTAACCCCTCAATGTTCCTGTATTAGAAGCATTAATAGAGGCAAAGTTTGTTCATGCTCAATTTTAATTCAAGCTCCAAACAGCAATTATTGTTAAGGGGCAACCTAATGGCTCTGCTCTGGCGATGCTGTGATGGTAGGATGCAAAGTTGCCATTGTAAACTGAAAACAATAATGTGGCCACTGTTGATGTGTAGAAATTTTTACAAGCATGATACATTTTATCTCATTTTTCAGGACAAGGCCTGGTGAGAGCCACTATAGAGGATCATAGCCATCTTTGGAATTTTGAAATGACGCTGGGTGAATATCAATCTGCGAAATTAACTTTTTTAGCTTGTCCATTTACATATGTATTAATACGAACTTGTTCTGCTTGTTACTGGAAATACCTTAGGTTCTATTGTTTGTGACTGAAGGATTTGACCGTGTTTTAACCCTGTGCATTTTAAAGTAAACCCCATGCTGTAATGGAAAAAGTATTTAGGCTACATATATTGGACAGTTGCTTGTAATTGCTATCAAAAATATCGTTACATAGAAAAGTCTTTAATTTGACAAGGAGTTCTTGTAGATGGTTTGGATTACCTTAAGAATATACCAAATATTACTGTATTAAAACAC
Organism: Hybognathus amarus; assembly: GCA_030378365.1. Classification (NCBI taxonomy): domain Eukaryota; kingdom Metazoa; phylum Chordata; class Actinopteri; order Cypriniformes; family Leuciscidae; genus Hybognathus; species Hybognathus amarus. The sequence goes on along the minus strand of JAQIUQ010007427.1, from coordinate 50,409 downwards.
AAGTCTTTCTTTTAATTATGTAATTTTAAGGTATTTCTGCAAGATTTTTTTAAGTTTTTATACAGATTTATACAAAAAATATAGTACTGTAAAAATATAGAAAATATAGGGCAGCAACAACGAATTCAATTAAATCAATAAAAATTTTAATGGGGTGGTATAATGCCCTTTTCACAAAATTAAAATATTAAAATACATCTCTGATATCCCCAGAGTGTGTATGTAAAGTTTTAGTTTAAAATATTCCACAGATATTTTTATAAAACATGTTTTATAAAACAAGTGTCTGGCCCTTTAAATGCAAATGAGTTGCAGCTCCCGACCAGGGACGGATTGTGGTAATGAAGCACTCCAATACATCGTGAATAAAAGGCATTTATCTTAAAACAAGGTTAGTGCCCCCTGAACTTTGGCGTTTATATGAGCATATACAATCGCTTAGTAGCTGGTCTTAAAGTCTACCATGTATGGTTACGTTTTTATGGCTTATATCTCAAATGTCAATGGAGAAATTGTATTGAATTTTTACTTCCGGCACCGGCTGTGGGCGGGAGTGTGATGCTCGATGTGTCCTGGGCACACGCTCCAACACAGTGGAGTGGGCGTAGCTTCAAGAGTGTGTTAGCAGCTCAGATTACTCACGTGAGACGCTAAAATGTCAGAAACTGTTCTGCCTTTTATGTTTAAACCAGAGTCAGACAAAGATGGAGAGACAAAGAAAAAGTGACAACATGTAGAATGCAACAGGACATATCTGAATGGTTAGTTGATACATTTATGTTTCTGATGTGGAGTTAACTATCTTCAATTAGCATATTCTGTCAGGATAATCTATAGACCTTATGTAGCCCCGCCCATTTTCAGATCTGCGCTTGTTTTCCGGTCTGCATTTTCACAGCGATCTTGCATTATGTATGAATGAGCTGCTCGTAAAAAATTCCCGGTCGACATTTGTTAAGACATCTGCTTTATGATAAACATTACAATGCTCATGATAACTCTTGTTAAAACTACAATAAGTAAATCCACTTCACCAGCTCGACAGATGTTCAAAGTTCATAGACAATATTATAAAGATGACGGCGCCCATGTTTCTCGAAGTGTAGTCAGTCATTTTACTGTACAGTTTGTACAGTATTAAAATCATTATGTCTAAAGTCCCTATAAAACATGCAAACCCAAAATTATTAGTGGTATTGAATAATCACCAAATTAAAAATAATTTTAAGAAGATGAGTCATATTTGGCATTTTATTTGTTTGAGATTTCATTTTGTCTTTATTTCATGAAGAAACCCTTAAAAAAAAAAAAAAAACAGAATTGTTAAAATATCTATTTTAAACCCTGTCTCTTTTCACCCCCCTTCATCACACTCACATTTATAGGCCCCAGCGACTCCAATTGCCATGGTAACCATGCATCACATGGGGCAATAGCACCCTTTAAACAGAAATATGAATTGTAATATCTGCCATGTCAGAAGAACATGTTTTGTGCTTGTCTTCTTGTTGTCTCTTGTCATGGGGTGGCGTCTCCTTTCCTCTCCTGTTCAATAGCTTAAAACAGAGAAAGATTAAAAGTAAAAAATGTTAATGCTTTGGCAGGATATTGCATCAGTAAAGCTTCATAAGAGAGATAGAGATGTGTGTGAAGGACGGTCGTGTCAGGAAGCGTGGCATTATTACAAATAAGATGCTTATTCACATGAGAAATTCTGCAAGCAAGCTTAGGTCTGCACTGCAATGCTAATGAAAGACTTTGAACTGACAGCATCTGCTGACATAAGAAGCTGGAAAAAGAGGCTGTGAGGTGTGCAATAGAGATGGATCTGGGGATACAGGGATGGAAGAGAAACAAATGGCTAAAACAAAATTATAAAGAGAGAAGATAGACAGAACACTGCAGATGGGGGGAAGAGAGACCTACACCACACCCAAACTGAGTGGACACACCGTATGCTGTAATGTAACAGACACTCACTCTCTTTGGTGGGCAAAGGGTTCTTCTCTTTTGTCTCAGTCTTCTTCAGCTTGGTTTTGTCAAACTTGGCGATTTCCGTGAGGTCTGGCTTGTCAGACATGTTTGCTGTCAGTAGAGATGAGAGATGTGACTTCAAGAGCATTGACCTTGTTTTTGTTGTTTCATAAAGGAAAATTCACTTAAAATGTATTTGATTAAATACCAATAAATATTACTATTTTAGTCCAAATGTGTTAAATCCCAACATTTCAATGTTGATAGGCAGCTTGATGCTGAGGGAAGAAATGTCCCCATTCTCTATACATGCGGTGGTAGCATGTAGCACACGTGTGTCCCAGCATGCGTGTATAATGTTCAGATGCTAACTGCCCACCTAGCCATGCATCTTAATATGTCTCTACCAGCACATGTCCCTCTTTAACTTCACTGAATGTCTATTTCCTTTGTTAATTCTAAGTCTTTGTTCTTTTCTACATTGCTTCATTCACGTTATGGATGACTACACCATTTTAGCATGCAGGCAGCCTTTTTTTCTCTCACCTGCTAGACTGCAGTGTCTGCCTCACAGGATAAATAGCCATTCATTTTCCTATATCCCTCTGTCTCTCCTCACTCTGGCTGCCGCACCTATAGCCAATGTGAATTTGCCATCTCTAGTTGTCGCAGTAATCATGCCTTAAACCCACAAGCACATGCAGAGAGAGGAGGATGGCTATTGTTATGATGGATAAAGGACTTACCGTAGGGCACAAAATGTCTGTAGCACTGGCTGGTAGAAAGAGAGGAGGACGGCGTGTCTGCTGAGATTACCCAGACTGTGTCTGCTGGTGTCTGTGTATCTGATAGGGCGTGGAATTTTGAGGAGAGAGACAGAGAGAAGGAGGGACGGACGATGCTGGAGAGGTTTAGTCAGCCTATACCCCTTCCATCCCATCATGTTAATATTCATGCTCCGTAGAGAACAAACATGCAATGCTTTTTACGTGTTGGAATGATGAATTCTAATAAAGATGGAATATGACGAGCAGAGTGGGCACAACGACGTGGTTTTGGGATTGCAGGGTTCGGTCACAGCAGTGTGGCAGCTGTCTAGTTGGGGGCTGGGATGTCATACCGCCTGAGACGCTGAGTCATGTCTCATTTTAACATGTGCCCCCCGCTGAGCCAAGGGGAAGCACAATTTAACTCTTCTATAATTATATCTATTGTTTTGAATATACTGCAGCTGTATGTGACATCCTAGAAATTGAAGACATCAAGTTAAATGTTATTGGGTATATTGTATGTTGCATGCCTGTGAGGCTAAAATGAATTAGCGTGGTTAGCTAAGAAATTAGCTTGGCTTGATTACTAAGTCATACTTGGTGATTTCAATTACTTAGTCATAAGGTCTCACATAGCATGACATAATTTCACATTTCAGTTGGACTAGTCAGCAGACTTCGAAAAGCACAAAGTACATAATGTTGAGCACTACAGTTGTACTGCGTAATATTTTTGTGGAAATATATATGCATTCAAAATAATAATTGTTTCTTGAGCAGCAAATTTTAGGAGGATTTCTAAAGGATCATGTAATGTGATACTGAAGACTTGAATAACGATGCTGAAATATTTTTCACAATTCCACATTTGCCCATTTATTTGCGCATTTATTTTCTATTTTCTTTACACCAATTCTCTTCTCCTTGTATGTTCCCATTTTTTAATTGATTTGCTCAACTTCTTTAACCTTTTTATGTCCCGTAGAGATCCGCTGCAATTCCTAGAGAATAGAAATAATTAATATAAATTAATTAATAGAAAATAGAGGCAAACCTGTGTAGAAATAAAGAGATAAAAGGTTATTTTCTTGACCCTTGCTCATTTCAAAATGTTTTTAATCCATTCAGTCATGCCCCTTATTGCTTTATTGTGTGTCAGCTTCACTGGAAAGTGTGAAAACCTTCATTGTGGAATCCAATCCACCGACAAATTAGAGATCATTTTAATGGTACCAGTGCAAATATCGTAGTTCCACATGATGGGTGGTTATTAGAACAGAAAGTAAGATATTAGACTAACACTACATTAAATGCTCACTTTATGATTTTGCCATCATTAACTAGGAGCTGTTGCCAATTGATTTTACTTTTTCTTGGCTTACTCTGTCGCAACAGTAATGTTATACAAAAAGTTACAACAACCAAAGAAAAGCTAAAGTAAGAAGATGCGGGACCAAAAGTCCAACTAAAGCAAACACTGATCACCACAATGGTTACTTAAAATGAAACCTATCAACATCTAAACGGTACCTAATCTAAACAATGTAATGTGTTACCATGGTTTAACGTCGATGTAATACGTTGTTTTAGCGTACCTTTTGCTTAAACGAGGAGCTGGGGACGCCGGAAAAATAGACGTTTTACTCAGTAGGCTATTCATTAAAAACGTGACATTTAGACGTTTTTTTTTTCAGCGTGGATCAAGGCAAATGAATCCTTTTCACCTTGAAAATAATAAGTGTTTTTTGCATTTTAAATGATAGAACATTTCTCAGTGATCGTCAATAAAACAAAATTCCTTTTTCTCGGTTTAATGAAAACCAATAGGTCGTTATGGCAGAGGCGATTGCGTGTAGAATAGGTCTGGTATTAAGTGGCCCAACGTGATTATTTCACGTCTGATGAGGAGTGATGAGAGGGACAACCTCTTGAGGGCGCTGTTGATTGTCATTCCCGAGTTGAGAGATATTTCTTTTAATTTAAGATATGCTTTTATATCCATTGCACAAGAAGTATGAGCAAGCAGTATGATACAGATATTAAAAATGTTTGTATAGTGTTATTGAATATAAAATAAATGTTATGAGTCTGCATGTTCTCTTGTGGGTGTACATGGTTTCCACAATCTAAAAACGGTGAATTGGAGAAGCTAAAATTGTGTGAATGAGAGTCTGAATGTCTGCATTGTAAACTAGGGCTGACTGCTAACTAATAAATAACAATTAATAAAAAAATCAATAATAAGCTTTTCATTAATGAAATAAAGACAAAGAATGTCATTTTTGATTAGTCACGTCTGCTCGCCACAAAGCTGTCAAAAAAGCCAGTAGCCTATGTTTGATGGTCCAATGATAAAGTTCCAGTGAAGCCGACACACAATAAAGCAATAAAGGGACATGACTGAAGCAAAGGACAAGAAAATAACCTCTTATCTCTTTATTTCTACACAGGTTTGCCTCTATTTTCTATTATAATAAATGTTTTTTTGCATTTTAAATGATATAACATTTATCAGTGATCGTCAATAAAACAAATTCCATTTTTCTCAGTTTAATGAAAACCAATAGTCGTTATGGCAGAGGCGATTGGGAGAATAGGTCAACATCCGGGTATCTCTCCACTGGAACGTGTTAACACAAACGTGTAAGTTTCACGTTTGAGGGGGTTAAACCGTGACATCTACACGTTTTCCAAAGTCGCCCAACGTGATTATTTCACGTCTGATGAGGAGTGATGAGAGGGACAACCTCTTGAGGGCGCTGTTGATTGTCATTCCCGAGTTGAGAGATATTTCTTTTAATTTAAGATATGCTTTTATATCCATTGCACAAGAAGTATGAGCAAGCAGTATGATACAGATATTAAAAATGTTTGTAGTGTTTTTGAATATAAAATAAATGTTATGAGTCTGCATGTTCTCATGTGGGTGTACATGGTTTCCACAATCTAAAAACGGTGAATTGGAGAAGCTAAAATTGTGTGAATGAGAGTCTGAATGTTCTGCATTGTAAACTAGGGCTGACTGCTAACTAATAAATAACAATTAATAAAAAATCAATAATAAGCTTATCATTAATGAAATAAAGACAACGAATGTCATTTTTGATTAGTCATGTCTACTCGCACAAAGCTGTCAAATAAGTCAGTACATGTTTTGATGGTCCAATGATAAGGTGTTCCAGTGAGGCCGATACTGGAAATATTTTGTATTGTAATACCGAAATTCAGTAATGGTGGAAATGATTAACAGTGCAACCCGGTATCACGACAAGACATGAAATAATCACGTTGTCCAATTTGGAAAACGTGCAGATGTCACGGTTTAACTCGCTCAAACGTGAAACTTACATGTATGCGTGAACACGTTCCAGTGGAGAGATACCCGGATGTTGACCTATTCTACACGCAATTCTACACCGCGAAATGTTTTAAAAAGACACTTTTTTTAATGACGTACGACTCGCATTGACAGGGTTATGTACTATCTGTCCGCTAGACGACGATGCATGACAGGTGCAAATGCCATATCTGATTCAAATCAGATTTATTTCCACATATGAATGAAGCCTGACACATCAAGTTTGACTGAATTCTCACAGTTTAACGTTACAGGTTTGGGGGTTTCTCTTGCACTCAGCCACAGCAGAATTGTTCATAAGCGTCTAATGACTTAAAGCTTCTGAACTCTTGCATTGTGTAGCACTAATGTTAAGCACTGTTACAATAAACCAGGTGCTTGACTATGTCAGGGTGTGTGAAAGGTGGTAGTGCGTCGGGTCTTCCCTCCATTCTGTAGCAGGTCGTACGGGTCCTACTGTATGTTGATGTCAAGCACATAGGTATATGTCTATGGATGTCAAGTAGTTTCTCTAAATAACGCAGCTTAGTGTTGTTATGTAGTCTCTCCCAATAGAGACCCTTTGCTTTTGCTTCATTTATTCCCAAGAAAGTGTGCCTTATCGCAAAAATGCAAATAAATTTCAAGCTGCACTCCTTCTCTGGTGGCTATTTCTCTCAGTCTCATGGTCGAAGTAACCATGATGTATCCCTCCCAAAATGGCGGATTCCTCCCACATGCACCGCGGAGCTAGACGCTGTGACCTTCACCTCCTTATTCTCAATACATAGTGCCCTTTTTATTTTCCAAACTGATGGCAAGCCACAGTATTAACCTAGAATAAAAAAAAATAAATAAAAAATAGTAGCTTGTTAACATCAACAATTCACCTGGTGCAATTTAATTCAAAGCGGCAGTCCATAGCTTTTTTTGGGGGTAAAAATTATACAAAATACATATTTGAGAAAATATATAACAAGCCAGTGTTTGTAATAATGTTTTTAATTCTAGAGGTACTGGTGGATTTCCACTGGGAGATTCAAGCATGTCTTTGCATCATTATGTCACATCTGTACATAAAGAAGGAGTCTAGGCTAGTAAAAACTATTTTGCATGTGATGTGAGGATTGGATATGGGGATTTATAATCTTTTCTCACAGCACTTGATACAATTAAACTTTTCAGTTTCTGATGGTGGACCCAGAAAAGATAAAACGACAATCACCAACAACAGATTCACCCGCTGTGAAATGCAAAAGACTTCGTTCGAACTAAGGATCAGCAACAGAAAAAAAGAGACTGCATGACCCATGCATGCGAAACAAGGATATCGGAAGGGCATACATGTAGTTACACACGTTTGTTAACTTGAAATTAACATATTTGAAAAGAAAGTATAATTTGCACGGTTTTGCGTGATATGATAACTTATAAGTTTGTGGATGAAGTGGATGTTTCTCACAAGTTCCAGATTACATTTTCTGGTGAAAATTCTTATGTTGGTCATTCTTCCAAAAAGAATAATCTGTGAATCTCAATGCCAGCATCCACACCGCTGCGGTGACTGACAGCTGCACATTTTCCTCAAACATTGTGTTCATCCTGCTGTGCCATGTTGAGGGTGTTGAAGTACAACTCCAGTAAAGTTGATAATTCCGTGAATGACTGCAATTGCAGATTTCGAACAGATATGGCGACAAAGAGGAAAAACCCCAGACTGCAGCAACTGCAGCTTTAAAATGCGAAAGTAAATCAAGGATGCAAATAAAATAAATTATTAATTGTTTTTGTAATTTGAAAATTTTTTTTTTTTTTTTGACAGATTGCCATCTGCTCAAAAAGCGACTTAACATGCTAAACGCCATACATACACTAGGCTATTATAGTTTGTCCATGCATTCACTGTATTGTTGCAAATCTGAAGATAAATTTCCTCTCATGAGTCTCATTAAATCTAATTCAAGTGAATTTGCAATTCCTCTGAGCTGGAGACATCAGGACGCTTGTTGTCTGAAGTCTAAGCTGGCAGGAAGCTGAAGCTCCATCCATAACCTTCAGTCTGGCTCCAGCATCTTCCATTAACCTTTGAGCAGTAAATGCTAACAGTTAGGAGGTTCTGGGGCCAGAGTCCATTGATAAGGTCAGTCACACATCCAATTTACCTCATGAAAAGGCCAGAACAAACCAACAGACTTTCTTTATCTTTAGTGTCTTGTCAACTTACACTAACTCATTGTTGTTTTCCTCTGCAAAGTGCACTTGTAATTGTATGGCAAGTAGGCTATCATGGTTGATTATATGGGATATAACCACATGGTGGCAGTATGAGTAATGCTTATCCTAAACTGAGCGCCATGTGGCCAGAGATGCAGGAGTCAGTACTGCTACTACATACTTCATGGTCGCAAATGTGGTATGACTTTAACTGTGACCTTTCAAGGTTATTTTTTTAATAGAATCTAAACCCTCATTTTGGATGAAATTTAATACAGCCACCAAACAAAAACACCACAAATGTGTTATTGCAGTAGTAACATCATGTCATCAATTCTCATGAACAGTGGGCGGCTCTGTACAATGAGCTCATTCAAACGGAGATAGAGCTGAAGAGCTTGTTAACGACCTTGAATTAGAAAAATACTTTAGGCTACTCATGGGGTGCTTTGCTTTATATGTTAAAAACTATATGTTTGCTATAATAGTTGATTATATGATTAGTTGTTCTTTAAGGAGGCACTGGACCATGATTTATGTCGATGTAACTGTTGTTTCTGAAAAGGTCAATTTTATTTTGTAATGTGAACTTTTATTTTGTCACAACATGGAAACAATGAAGAAAATGACTGGTTTACCATGTGCATGAGTGATTTTGAGATAAATTACAGGTGAAGCATACTCTTTGCCCTAGGTTTCAACTTCATTCCAAGGTTGCATCCACTAAGAGAATTATGATGTGCTGACCTGACAGCAGTCAAGGTTACGGTAGAAATATAAAAAGACCACTGATATTTACTCATGAGGTTAAGAAACAATAAAAGCCTGGCAGCGTTTAAGAGATTATAGACATCCCCCACACATCAATGGACAATCCTCTCCCTGTCTCTCTTTCCTCGATTTTCTGCTCTTTGACGCTGTTGACATACCACCTTGCTGGGATCACTGAAGTGAAGCTTTGCAACTGAGCAATGTTTCCCACATCAGTGAATGCAGCATGCGACCTCTCTCTCTCTCTCTCTCTCTCTCTCTCTCTCTCTCTCTCTCTCTCTCTCTCTCTCTCTCTCTCTCTCTCTCTCTCTCTCTCTCTCTCTCTCTCTCTCTCTCTCTCACACACACACACACACACACACACACACACACACAAAACCAAGCTGTCGTCACCTCTTGTAAAGACACCATAATGAATGGTGACACAATGATATAAACTACAAGTGCAGTTATAAGTGCATGAAGATGAATGAATGTCTCAGAGTTGATCTAAGGACTTTATCTTGTGACATCTGAAGGATGCAGTACTATGTGTCATAAGGAGTTCACGCAATTAACATACTGTAGCAGAAACGCCATCCATTTTTCTGTGTGTTCCTATAGCCTAGTTGCTTTATGCCTAGGGAGTATTAGCAAACTGACATTACAGTAAGTGAAAGTTGGACACTTGTTATGTCCAGTACGTAGGTTTTTTTTCTGTTTTTGGTATGTTGTCAAGCTCAAGGGTAGAAAGATCTGGTACAAATGGTGCTGTGTGCACTAACATGGACTGTGGATACATGACTGGCACAGCAGAATCCAAGCTGTTAACAAATCATTAACAAATAATCTAAAAGGAGTATTTCAGATTCAATACAAAAAGCTCATTCAACAGCATTTGTGGCACAAATGTTGATTACCACAAACATAATCACAAAAAGAGCAACTTTGAGACGCTTACAATGAAAGTAAATGGGGCCAATTTTTGGAGTATTTAAAGGGGTGATGAACTGAGAAATCAAATTTTCCTTGAGCTTTTGACATCTAAGAGGTCATCATATTATAAGAATATCCTGTAAGTTTCAGAACTGAAACGACCTTGTTAGTCCAATAAAAGCTTTTATTGACACCAGCCTCAACAAACGTCTCGTTTTTGAAAGTGTGGAAGTATGACGTCAATGACGCTAAAACCCCACCCACTCATCAACGCCTACTTCAACACGGCCGGTTCTAGCCCCTCCACACCCGATTTCGACGCATTCACGCATAGGTAAACAAAAGCATACCTCGTGATGACAAACCGGAGCGAGCTACCAGCAATAAACATTCCGTTGACAAAATGTTGTGCCGTGCCTGGCTGTGGAAGAAGACAGTCGCTGCATAAGCTTCCTCTGCGATTCCAACATTAGAAATTCCTGTTTAAAATTAGTTTTTAAGTGACGTCTCCAGCAGATGAGTGCAAAACATTATCCGTGATGTCCGTATGTCCTTCATTTCACCGAGGATTGTTTTGTGAACAAGACACAGTTCAAGGCTGGATTTGCAGACCGATTAAGATTAAAAAATGCACTGTATCTTCTAAATTGGATCCAACAGGAGTGGTGCAACACACTTATGTGAGTAATATTTTTATTTTAGATCTACTCGGGTAGCATTGTATTGTTACAGATCGTTTGATATCTAATAATTATGTGGTGGGGGTAAAAAAACTGTTATCCACTCACAGCAGTGGGCGTTTACTCCCTAGTCTTCAATGCGAAATGGCCATAAAATCCGAGCATTTTTCAAGTAGGCTAAAAAACTAGGGAAGAAAATAGCCCATAACTTATTCATTTTTATGTTTTTGAATGTAAAAACCAAGCGAACGTCATAAGTTGCACCTCAGACAACAAAATAAAAACATTTAAAAAGCCAGTTCATGACCCCTTTTAACCAAAAATTTGGAGGCTGAAACTGAATAAAAGCAATAAATCATTTTGTTCAAACAAGTGTATTATTTGGGCTGTCATTTATATATATATATATTTTTAAGATTTTTTTTTTTTAAGAAAATAAGAGAAATTTGGAAAATCATTTGTGGCAATCAGCATTATAACTGTGATTCGATTGAACTTGGTCTGAATACATCAGGATACATTTAATCGTAAAATACAAATCACAATATTTGCTTTTTAAAACTAGTAGAACAGATGGCAAATGGTGCATAGTTTTTATATAAGGTCTTTCTGCAGAACTGGACACACATTCTTCCATGTTCCACCCATATTTGAGTTCATCTGACCCAACCAGCCTGTGAGCAGAGACAGAGATAAAGAGGAGGGGTGGGAGAAGAGAAGAACAGAGAAGACTATACACCTGTAGCCTAAACGGAGAACACACTCTCAAAGCACCTTATCAGGTTCAGACACAAACTACTATCTGGAACATCAGTGTATACTGCTTGTTTATTTTGGGGTAGAGAGAGAAACAGATAAAGAAGAGGAAAAAGTGGGATTTGTTGGCATATTCCAACGTGATCTCATGAGAATACTGTAATGTATTCCGTAAGTAAAGCGTAGTTTTATCATACGTATATATAATTACGTTTTATATGCGGAGAAACGTTAAAACTGACGTATTTACAGTACTAAAACGTAAAATATTTACGTATTAACAGCACAAAAATGTAAATTGTTTACATATGAACAAATCCACCGATCGTACACATTTGTACGTATCACAATTTATGCATATTAATATCGTAGCATTATGTTTTGATTCTTGCATTCCACTCTCTTATTAATTCAGTTATCAGTCGCATTTATTGATATAATACTCATAAATATTAACATTTTGCACGTTTCGTCTGCACCGAATATTAAACACTCATAGACCTTATGCACCAGAGAAACGTGGGTGCCGTCATCTTTAGAATATTGTCTTCGAACTTCCGGTTTCGCGGTCGCTCTGTATATTTCTATGGCATCGCTCTCGATGAGTAAATTAGCTGGTGAAGTGGATTTACTTATTGTAGAGTTGACAAAAGTTATCATGAGCATTGCAGTGTTTATCATAAGCATTGTAAAGCAGATGTCTTAACAAATGTCGACCGGAAATTTTTTTACGAGCAGTTCATTCATACCTATGCAAGATCGCTGTCAAAATACAGACCGGAAGTCAAAAGACAACGAGCACAGCACTGAAAAGGGGCGGGGCTACACAAGGTCTATAAAACCTTAAAAACACATTCTTTAACGTTACTCGTTTAACCATTTTGTAATATAGTTTATTTACCTTGAAACACATAAAGCGTTTTCTCCTATAAAACAACATAAATTCACAAAATTTTATTAGTTTGATGTAATCCAAATCTTTAGAATCCATAGCCTACGTTGTTTGCAAGAAACAACTCCTAATTCAGCCTTTTATCCAGTCGTGGTCTTCATCTCCATTCTCAGCAGCGACCGTACATGTCAAATCCCGCGCTGGTGATGAATTCAAATTCAAAAATTGCGCCCTTGAGAAGCGTTGCGTCGATGTTTTACGGCAGTGATACTTTTCTGATAGTTATGTTTTTCTTCATAACTGTAGTTTGTTACGTTGTTTTAAGGAATTGTTATGGGTAGGTTTAGGGGTAGGAGTAGGATTGGTGGCTCAAAATATATTTTAATGCTAAATTGTTAATAAAACTGCCATTTCCCAACACATCTGTCCATTACGATTTATTCTTTTTTATATTATGTATAAAATGGGTATGTTTAGGTTTAGGTTTGGGATTAGGGTTACAGGATCTTACATTTATCTATAAAATGGTAAAAAGGGAAATTATACAATATAGATTATACGTAAACAGTTTACGTTTTTTGCTGAAAAAACGTTATAATGTTATGTTTAAATGTTGCAGATAACGTCTCATATTATGCGTTTCAGCATCTATCCAAACGTACTAAAAAGTATGTTTTCTATCTTTGCAAAAACGTAAAATACCTACGTATTAACCATGAGACCAGTTAATGGTCTATTTTTGTCATGCCTGCAAAACAAGGAGACCTAACTAAAAAAAAGTGGAAAATAGTATAATGCCATGACTGTTCTCAGGTGTTTCTAAAAATTCACATAATAAAGTTGGAAAAAAAACCTCCCAAAGGAACATTGTATTTTTATTCAGTATTCAGATTTTATTTATTTATTTTAGCAGCATTTTTTCTAATTATGATGCTCACTAAGGTGCATTGCTGTGGATGAATGCGTTTACATAGTTATTGATGACATATTAAAGGAGCTGTATGTACGACATTTATTTCAAATAATCATAAAATGGCCCTGATATGTCACTAGACATTGAGATGTTCACTTCAAATACTTTAATCACTGACAACAGTAGTCCAGCCAGGATATTGTCAAAGTTGCAGCCTTCAACTGATGTTGATGTTGTGTTTTGGTCTGATCCACCCTCCACTGATCTACCAATCACAGAGTCAGTAGTGTTGCAGCATCTGGATTGCCAGCTCTGCTCTAGTTACCACAGCTGCAGCTACAAACATGTGGGATAAAAGAAAAGTTGGATCCTGCAGCATCTGGCAACCTTGAGTCAGAGGGAAGGAGGAAGGGGGAGGGGTTACACCTCTACAGTAATTTGAAAGTGATTGCAGTACCAGTTTTGGCCACAATTTTACATACGGCTCCTTTAATTTATTTTATCAACATACACCAGCGGCTTTGAAGAACCACTGCTGGGTTAGGTGTTAGGTTATTGTTTTAAATATTTTGTAAAAGTATTGTATTTGAATGTTTTTCTGTAGAATTAACGCAAATGCTGTTTAAATTGGTATACATGATTAGTGTCACGGTGTGGGTTTTGTGTCTAGTTCCTTGTTCTTGTCTGTCATGTGATTCCCTGTTTGCCATGTGTCTTGTTAATTGTCTGATCATTGTTCCCATGTGTTTCTGATTAGCCACGCCCCTTGTTATCTTGTTTAGCTTGTTTGCTTGTTTCATTTATACCTCTGGGGCCAGTTCTTCCTATGTTGCTTAAAACATCCCAGATCAAATGAGACATCCAAGATAATATCATTGTGCTAATCATTATCCGGCTAATTGGGTTCTTAGAACACTCCTGTTGTTTATGATTAGTATAACTGGATTGAATTATCTGAGATAACTGCGCATTCATGCGTTGAATTAAAAGGGGATATGTATCAATAGTAGAAACAGTGATCAGCAACGTTGTTATTGGCTGTTCAGCATGGGCAAAGAACACGCCCAGTTTTTATCCCAAGCAGAACAAGAGCTTTTAATGGAAGGTTATGCCGAATTTGAGTCTTTAATTAAAACACCTCTAAGTGTGCAAAAGCCAGGAGAGAGGGCTGGCAAAAGTAGCAGACAAATTTAATGCGTTTGTGGTGGCCATGTTAGATGTTTTATTAACTTATTAACTATTTATTATAACTTATTATTATTAATTATTTTTTTTATGGTATTTTAATAATTTCATAATTACTTTGTTCATTGTCATGTCAGAGTCACCACACTATAGAACGCTTTCAGCAGTGACAACATAAACAAACGGTACTGCGCATGTGCATAAAACTGGCCCAAACTTAACTTCCGGCAAACTTGCGCAGACAATCCATAACAAGTAGTTGGTAATTCTTGCCAGTCAAAGAAAATAAATGTTACCTGGCCAAACTGAAATGTGACACTACCAGACCCATTGAACAAAAATAGGAGACAAGATGTTTTTCTACCGACGTGTTTGATTTACCGCAGTGTTAAAAAACTGTGGCGAGCGCGGCGACGAGGCTTTAGGTGAACATATCTCTCCTTATTAGCTTCTTACATGCTTGCTAACCTTTTTTTAAGGCGGGTCTCCACATGACAGCATGTTGGATGGATCTGTGCAGCGTTGTTATGATACATTCTGCTCTGCTGTCAATGTGTTTGTGAGAGAGAGAGAGAGAGAGCGAGAGAGGGAGCGTGCGAATATGCGCTGCACGCAACTCTGCAGTCAAATACAACTTTTCCCACCTTAAATTGTAAAAACACGGAAATCAATATGTGGCGGTCAGCGCTGATAATGTAGTGGGCTGCCACCAATAAATGCATGGGAAACACTGTACCGGATACTCGGATAAACCTAGCTATTTTAATACCGCCGTCTCCCTCTTTGTTAGGAAACCTTAACGTTTTTTTTATTTTTTTATTGCGTTTGCTCCCAAGGTCAGGTTGCATCCCACAGCTCAACAACCTGTTCATCACCTTAACTTTCACTGCATTTGCAGTCAATGCCGTATTATCCAATAAACAGTATAAACTAACAGAACGGAAGTTAACTTTGGGCCAGCTCATCACCATGGCAACAGCGTCTGATGAAAGCGTCTATAGTGAACATGGTGAAAGTGAAGTAAAAAAATATTCTGCATAATGGTAATTTTTACTAGGTCTACTTATAGGCCTAGTCTCTTTTAAAAGGGCTGTTAAATAAACAATTGTCTTCGTTTAGGTGCTAAGAGCTGGGTTCAGCTCTTCCAGACCCACATACAGGGACAAGTAGCAGCAACACCTTCATTACCTTCATTATGAATGAATTCGAACTGAATTGCCTATCCCTGACCCCGCCCCTAAAACGTACACGGGTTTAGACAAATTGTACAAATTCGTATGAGTGAGATCGAATTAATTATTTAGCCAACTTTTAATCACTTGTATATATTAGTATGCATTGGCTCGTAGATTGACATACACTGAACTTTTGGTTGATTAAATTCAACCTTGTTTACTTCAAGTATTCTGGTTGGTGCCTTAAATTTTAAGTACAGCCTTCCTGGATGTTTATCATTTTAACTTAAATTGTATTAAATTGAATAAAAAAAAATAGTTGAATCTTGTATAACTTGTATAACTAAAATTAGTTGAATCTTGTAAAAAAAACTTATTTTGATGAGTTAAAAATTAAATCTGAAAACATAACATGTTTTTACATTATTTTAACTAAAATAAGACGTTAAGTAATTACATTTTTATAAATTAAGTAGTTAAAGTAGATTACAAAATAAGTTAAGTAATTTTTTTAAAACTTGATCATATAATTTGGTGGTTGTGCAATCATTTTTCAATCTTTTTGTTTAATTTACTGTGATATCAGAACAATATTGTTTGTTTGATGCTATTTATATCATAAAAACGAATTCTGATTAAACTAAATAACAGTCTGTGCTTGCAAAGATAACTGCTGTAAATGTTTATTTTTATTTATATATATATTTTTTTTAGTCATTTTGCTTATTAAAATGGGGCTGGGGTTCCACACAGCTGGCAGATTGTGGGCTCAGTGAAGGTGAGCAGCGAACTGGCCAGCCAGTGTGTTTGCGTGTGCGTGACAAATTAGTTCAGTTTACAAGTTTACTTTTTCCTCGTCCGCTCACAGGCCATTCATCCAAGAGAGTGTATTGATTTGTCCCCTCCTTTCCAGAGCATTGTTTCAATATTCTGGAATGATAAAATGCATGTTTTTTTAAAAAGGCTCTTAGCTTGCTTTTTGCCATATGACATTTATCTAAATGGACTTGGATGCAGAATGGGATCATTAGAGGTTCCTTCGTCCTTTTTACCCTCTTACTTGGAAAATTTAGTTAAACATTTGGCAGTAAAAAAAAAAAAAAAATATCACAAAGGTCTATATTTGAACACTGCCCTAATATGGAAAATCAATGTAATTCTGGCATCATACACAATGTGAAGTGCCAAGGTTTATGATGCATGACTTACTGGAATGGGGGGTCTCGAGTCCATTATAAAAAGGCAGGCTTTCTCATTATTATAAGGGGAATTGGCTGCCACTCAGGCCTAAGACACTGGCCTTGAGAAGTGCTATTATGTACTTGTATTGATGTGTTTTGATGTAGGGCTTGAAGCACCCAGGACCCGGTAGAGGGATTAACATGTTACTTGGCTCCTTGAGTTTGTCTAAATCAGATATCACTTGAAGATAAACAGTGTATAAAGCATATTTGTGTAAGGGAGTTGCACACATATCTGTGTGCAAGTGTTGGGAAATAATCAGAGGTTCTCAGATGACGTCCTCCACACATTAAGTGGCCACAAACAGAGCTATGTCTCTTACTCTTACCTCCTCTCTCCATATTTTCCCCACTGGCCGTCTTCCAGTTCTGAGGAGCCTTATAATTGGGTGAAATTGAGCATTAATAACATTGAGCTGGAGCATTATCTGAATAAATATGAGGAAGGAGAACTTACTGAGAGTGAATAAATGCCAGTGGCTTGGCAGATCTCTGTCACGGTTCTTTTATACTCAAGTCTGGTGTCATGCAATGTTACTGTGTTTCTGCTATTATTGTGTTCATGGAAGGTTTTTAGAGTAGGCCTAACAGATGAATTATATATTTGAATTGAGAGAGCTTTGCCCTCAATGATTTAGTGCACCCAGAATATAAAAAAATTCTGTAATTTCTCACCCTCATGTCAATCCAAACTTCACTTACTTTCTTATGTGGAACGTAAAAAGTTGAAATTGAAGACTATTCTGGTCATTCCTTGTGTGTGTGTGTGTTTGAAGCTTGAAAGCTGTTGCTGCATTGTAATAGCATTTTCATTGCCATGAGTAAATTATATTCTACTGTTTGAATTAACGTAATTGTACTGATGCAATAACCGTATTGCTTTGCTTTTGTTAGTTTTGATTATTAGGGTGTTTTTTTGTCTGTTATCCAGTCATTTGCTAATATAGGCAGAGTTTTATTGGGTCATTTGCAGTGCTGGCTGGTGAAATACCGCCTTGTTAAATACATTTATTGTTAAAGCAGTACATGGCAGAGGCCAGGAACTAATTCTGATTGTGACTTCTTGTCATGTGCTATTTTATAGGTCCTCTGTAGGAGTCACAAAAGAATACCCTACTTAAGCTAATTAAATTTACTTCAGCATAAATTACATAGGATAAAACATCTCTTACTGACAGAACACTTTAGATCATGTTCTTGGCCCATATTTTTCTTACAGTAGCATTACTTGAAGGTTAATTTTCACTGGTTAAACATCACTCCGGCATTTACAGTCTATGCACGTGAAGTTTCACCTTCCAAAAAGTTTTTGTAAATTCAGAGCAGTTGTTTCACCACTTGGAGGTCTATTGATTGGATGAGCAATGAGAATGAGAACAAGGGTCACCTCTGAGGTACAAGTACTACATTGACAAATCACCTCCTTTGAGATAGTTTTACCCTGATAATTTCATGCCAGGTCTTTAATGGGATTACATATTGCCCAGTTCTTTTGATAAAAACGAGCCACCATACACATATCCTGAGCAAAGGGGCTAATAAAAGATATATACGGCTGATGAGTTTCTTGATCGAATCACACCCATGCTTTCTTATTTTTGTGGGTAAGACCTCTTGATGAGACCCGCCTATATTGTACAGCAAAAGAAGCATTCTTTTTTGTGATGCCACCCTCTTAACTAGAGGATTTTCACCGGGGTGGTCGTTTGTTAGCATACCCCCCGTCACTATATGACCTCAAACTGTCTTCTCCACAGTCTGGACCTCCTGCTGTAGGTGGAGCATGCTTCCTAACAGATGCACTGGGTGGAGCACCATTCAGAATCCCACCACTAGACCTAAACCAGCAACTGATGGAGGCAGAAATGGGTCACAATGATGTTACCTGGTGCTTCAGCAGAACTTTTTAGACCAGAGTTTCTTGAGGAGAAATGGATTAGGCAATTACATAGCTTTGCCTGTGCACAGGTTTCTGCAGATAAGTAACATTCTTCTTTCTCTCAGTAAGTGCTGTCAGTGCTACAGGAGTGCCACTCTGTAAACCCAGCTCAGAGGCTTCGGTCCCCTTTCATTTTTTTAAGACATTGCCTTAAAAAAGTCTTCTGAAGCCATGTGATGTTTTATGTGAGGAACAGATTGAAATTGAAGTCCTTGTTTACTCTGAAATCAAATAATGCAACCCAGAACACAGCTCTTAAATCAAATACAATACTTGTGTAGATTAATTGTCAATAACATCAAATGTCTTAAAGGGCGGGTTTACTGCGATTTCACTTTTTCATTTTAAATAGTGTGTAATGTTGCTGTTGGTGCATGAACAGTATCTGCAAAGTTGCAGCACTGAAAGTTTAGTGTAAGCAGAGATATCGTCTTTTAAAAATCAGGAAGTAAAATTGCCTACAAAAACCGACTCGTTTTGGACTACAGCTGGGTTATGGTACGTCACTAACCCACACATTTGCATCAACCACTCCCTCGGAATATGCAGGAAAGGGCATGTGTCGAGTGAGTTGTGTTCACGCAGCTGTCAGGTCTTCTGTGTTTCGGGCTTCCCACGGACACTATACTTCGACAACAATGGGTACAATTTGTGTTTGATTATATTCCTGAAAGTGACGATCGTAATCTAGCTCTCTGTGCTGCACATTTATGAGAGACAGCTTCCAGAATCTCCACGAGTTCAACACTGGATTAACGTAAACAAGAAACTGTTTCTAAATCATGAAGCAGATCCAACTTTAAAACCAGCAGTTAAAAGTCAGCAGTTGTTGTCCCACAACCTGTAAGTAGGCTAAGACTTCATCATTTTAAATGTATTTGCATGTATAATTCCCGACGTAGCTTTGTGTTTGTTTTTTCAAATGCCAGTGCTGGCTTTGTAGGCTTTATGGGCTAGTTAGGCTATTTTGTCTACGCAAATGCGTACAAACATTATGGACCTGAATTTTGTATACATACTAATGTTGTAAATGTATTTTTCATATATATGCTTTATGACTTTATTTTCGATTTGATCAAGAACGCAAACCTGCAAACGCTGTTTGTGTTTAACATTAGTTAGCCAGTCAGTTGCTATCGTTGCCAGTCAGATGCTATTGTGTAAAACATTTTTTCAGTTAAAAAATGAAGCAAATTATCATTCAGAAACCTTTATTAAGAGCTGTGTGTGGTGAGGTTCTGCTTGACTCGATTCATCACGGCTTTCTCGGTCTGATTCTGCCTCACTGATACTGCAGTCTCGACATCATTATTTCACGGGTATCCACCGTCTGATGGTATCCACATTTGGCATGCCCGTACTCGCCCGTAAAGGTCATGGGCGTTAATCTTCCGGAACAACGTGAGCGACAGTTTAGCCAATCACAACACACCGGCCCAAACTAACCAATCTGAGCCCGCTACGTGGTTCTAAGGGAGTGTGTTCATAGACTCAGGAAGTCATCCAGTCATTCAGGGGAGAGGGGAGAGCGCGGCTGACAATAAAGGTGAAATTTATGAAAAATAAGACTTTTAAAAAAAGAAAAACCATGGATACATGTTATATTGCACCCCATAAACACAATCATGCAAAGAAAAAGAGCAGTAAACCCGCCCTTTAAAAACCTGCATTATGACGCCAAAGCTGCAAACTGATTTGAGAGTAAATGACTTGATTTTCATGATATGGCTTTAGAAGACTTGAAATGTAGTGGTGAGTCATATGTTTTATTTTAAATCATGGTTCTTTTGATTCTTTTGTTCATGCATTACCATTGTATAGAAAACAGCAATTGTCTCATTTTTGTTTCACAAAAAAATTCCAGAATACAGTTTTGAAAATTGTCAAGCCATTCTCATCCCAAGGCGTCATATACTGACGCTTTTGCCAATGCGTATACATCCAACGCACATGGCACCATTTAGCGTCAATATAACACGCTTCGGTTATGGTAGGTTTAGGTCTGGGGTAGGGTTAGGGTTAGACCACTAGGAGGCGCCTTCTGGCCCATATATATCTGTGTGTCATATTGATACTAAAGGGTGCCATGTGCGTTGGATGTATACGCATTGTCAAAAGCGTCAGTATATGACTCCTTGGGATGAGAACATTGATTGCTTTAGTATTTTCACTTGAGAAACAAAATTTTTAACAAAACAAAACATTTTTCAGATTAGTTCAAAGCAACAGCAGTAAAAAGGAATAAGTGGGTTTTTGGACCCCCCCCCCCCCCATAAGTGGGGTTCTGGCATCCAAAGTCAGGGCTGAACAGTGAAGAAACGAAGCAAGTACAACACAACAATAATGTTACATTATGACCACTTTCCTGAGAAATTAAACTTGGCACAATCTAGCTCTTTGCAGAAAAAAAAGAAAAAGTAAAACATGACTAATCCATAGGATTAGTATAATTGGCTTTTTCGAAGTATCCACTCAATAATCCTCAATTTCTTTAAGCCCAATGCTTTTTCAGACAGCTGTAGAGGTAAGAAAAGGCAAATTTCTTGGCAGTGGACAGAAACTAGTAAGTGCATCTGTGCTGTCTAGATTGGTCTGCATGCCAACAGGAAGTGAAGTCTTAATGGTGTCTCTCCATTCATCTTGTCCCCTGGCCTATTGAGACCAATTACCATGACCAGCCGAGCCTGACAAGGAGATTTCATGCATCAGGGGGCCAGAAAGTCAAAGATTTCCTGTACTTTGGGGTGAAGAAATGATTCGTTGCCACAAGACACAGATTCCTTACCTTAGCATAACATGAGTAGAGACCGAAATTGAGACAAAGAGAGGCAGCAATGGTGCCTCTGCTTTTATTCTTACTGCTTTCAGGTAACAACCACTATATTTTGTATATTCTGAGGCAATTTTAGAGCATTCATAACCACATTGCTTTCAGAAACAATAAAATTCACTCAATGGGAGATATGTTTCCATTCACCTTTGTTGCATATCACCTTTGGTCCACGGAGGCTTCCATGTACTGTAGTTCCGCCATCTTGAAAATATAATAGCAGAGAGGGACATAAAGTACTAGGCCAAAGCGTTTCCACAACACGTTTTTGTTCAGAGCCAGCGTGATGTGACTGAAAGCAGCAGAAACGGAGAAGCAGAGCAATGAGAGGCGCTTCACGGCCCCAGCAAGTTTCAAAGGCTGCATTGCAAATCCTCTTCACCAGAAAAATCCAAAATAGATCATAAAAGGAAATGTGACCGGAGATTACAAAAAAAACAAAACAAAAAAAAAAACGAGTGAATGTTCGGGATATAACATTAGCTTTTTCCAGGTGGATAGAGCTAATGCAGGAGAAAGAGTTCAAAAGAGACGCTGAAGTCCTGCTTTCTTCTCGACAGATAAGGCAATGTTAGAGTCTTAATTACAAGCCTTTTTTTCATTGTTTGGTTGTGTACATAAACATATATATGTTCTATATATATAAACATATGAACATATAGTTATTAAAAGTTGATGATGATATCTAATGCACGTAGCTACTTCAGAAAAATATAACGAAAAAGAAGGCTTAACAACTTGCTACAATAGTTCATGTTTTTCACAGTCAGTAATTAATACTGTAACACTCGTTTATTCATTGTGTCGAGATGCTGTTTGTTTGAAATAACAAACCTGTTCATGAAGGAACACTCAACGAAGTGCTAATCCAGTCATAGCTTTTTGGTACATAATGGTTACAGTAGATTCAACATGCATTTGAAAAAGCGAGACACTGGAGAGCACAATTTGTTTGAATGCAAAATACATTTTCACTGCTAGATGGCAGCAACTCCTAGACAATGTCCTTTTAAAGACTCTTCTGAAACATTTGCACACTAAGTCATGGATTCTAAGACTAAGGATTATTTTAAATGTGCAGTGAGTGCAAAGAAAAGAGCAGATGTTGTTTATGGAATGAACAAAAGCCCTCAGGGATTATTATTATTATTGCATAGTCATAGAATGGGGGAAACAGGTGTTCCTCCTTTTTTGTCCATAGCTGATCATTTGTATGTTTTATTTAAAACAGACAAATAAATCTGTTATTCTTACCTGTTAAAAAGGTTGCTGTGTGATGTAGTTCTAACTTTTATACTAATAGAAATAATTGAAACCTGCTAATTCACTGACTTGTCATGTTGCTGAAATAATGTACTAGCAAACCTTATCTAGCATTAGGCCTACATGTCGCTATAATAATTACCGGCAATATGCAGATATGTTTTCACTTCAGAGCCAAGAAGTTCTCTTTAGTCCTGCAGCCTATTCTCTGACTATCTTCGAGAATCTTCTAGATGAGCAGCTTCCAGTCGGTGTTGGTGTGATGGCGAGTTCTAGCGAATTTCACATTCCTAACATGTAGATAAAATGTCCTTTACGAGCAGCTGAGACGTGGATTGCAGTTCATTCAGGAAGTGGTTGCAGGGCCACTCCTTCTCCTGGTGAAAGGCCAGGGGAGAATCTCTTCTTCAAAGTGCTGAATCTCTTCTTCAAAGAGCTGAATCTCTTCTTCAAAGAGCTGGGGTGAAGGCCATCAGACCTGAACCAGACCTGAATCAGAACCAGCACATACTAGTCCAAACAGACAATACCGCGACAGTCGTGTACATCAACCGACAAGGTGGTATACGTTTCTGCAGTATCAAGTTCAAGTATGCATTTCCCCAGTGAGCCTTCTTACACAAACCCTGTGCAAGATTAGGGAGGATGAGGAGCAGGTAATCTTGGTTGCGCCTCATTGGCCCACCCAGACTTGGTTTTCCGAAATTGTACTCCTTGCGACAGCACCTCTCTGGCCAATTCCTCTGAGGAAGGACCTCTTTCTCAGGGACGGGGCACTCTATGGCAACCTCGCCCCGATCTCTGGAACCTCCACATGTGGCTCCTGGATAGGACGAGGCAGGTTTGAGTACCCTACCCCAGCGGTGGTGGCAACCATCACTTCCGCTAGAGCGTTGTCCACCAGACATGCCTACGCGTTGAAGTGGAACCTCTCTGTCTCCTGGTGATCTTCTCACCGAGAAGACCCTAGAAAATGCCCAATCAGTGTTGTACTTTCCTTCCTGCAAGAGGAGTTGCAGCGAAGGCTGTATCCCTCCACCCTAAAAGTCTATGTTGCCTCTATCGCTGCACATCATGAAGCAGTTGAGGGTGAGTCCATGGGAAAGCACGACCTGATTATCAGGTTCCTGAGAGGAGCGAGGAGACTGAATCCTCCTAGCCCTCCTCTCGTTCCCTCTTTGGACCTCTCAGTGGCTCTAACTGCCCTGCAGAGTGCTCTCTTTGAGCCTCTGCAATCAGTAGAGCTTAGGTTCCTGTCAATTAAGATAGACTCCTGGTTGCATTGGCCTCCATTAAGAGGGTAGGGGGCCTGGACACATTTTATGTAGACAGAGCATCAGGGACGTCACTAGGCCCTTTTTAGGGGGGCTTCAGCTTCATATTTGTTAATATACACAAATTTGTGTTCGCTTCAGTCTTGTTAATCAGTTCAGCTCATTCTTCATCATCAATCCACAGCAGCGCCGATCAGAGAGCACGTCAGAAACAGAGGACAGGGTGTGTGTGTTCATCTGAGCCTCATTGGTCTGTCACTGCTCGTCAATGTCAGAATATTTGAGATGACCAATCAAATCAAAGTAGGCTAGTCGGGCTTTATGTTCACAGACGCTGCTGAGCGCGAAATCCTCAAATTTCAGCAGAGCAATCTCGACGCTTCAGACAGTGTATGATAAAGTGTGACTGCGAGATTACAGTAAGATGTAAGTAAGTAGTAGCTAAACTTAACGTTTCATATTTGACAGTTTTTTTAGGTCATTATAAATGTTAAACGAATGTCAAAAAATAATCTGGCAAACTAATATAACGTTAGTTTAATTTCGCCATCCACATGAACTGCTTTTGTAACTCATGTAACGTTAGCCTGCCCTAATGTAATAATTAGTTTAGCCTACTGTCATTGTGAGGGGACAATTAACATTAAAGCCCGGAACACACCAAGCCGACGGTCGGCCGTCTGGCAGATTTTTTTGCGTTGGCCAACTAAGTTAAGTCTCCTCGGTGTGATAGGCACGGTTCCGTGCTGTTGGCTGAAAATAGTCCTCGTCGGCTTTATTTCTCCCGATTCGAACATGTCTGAATCGACGTCGGGCCGTTGGGGAAAGAGAGAAGTCTGATTGGCTGTTCAGCTTAGTGAAACAGTCAGTGCACGAGAATAAAAGCAAAACAGCAAGCAAAGAAGTCAAAATGGTAAAGATAGAAGGCTGTTCTTATGTTACGTCTTCTTACCTGAATGTTCCTTGGTGACTATTTCAATATTAACATGAGTGGAGTGGAATCAAGAAAGTGTTTAGCAGGATTGATATTCAAAACGGTAAGCACGCGCTGCTTTGTTTACGTTATGTGTATCTGCAGCCGGCAGCGCCGGTTTTCCTTTTTAAATGACGAATATAGACTAATATATCTGCAGAAATAGACAGTTGTCTCAATTACACGCAGGCGCAGAACGCACATTCTAGCTGACAGTCGCCTGCAATTCTCTCGGTGTGTTCAAGTGCAGCTTTTTACCTTGACGAGAGCGGACTTCAGGCGACAACACAGTCTGCTTTCATCAGCGCTAGTTCATCGTCGGCTTGGTGTGTTCCGGGCTTAACATAGACGTTTTTATTATGTAGGCACATGATTTATAATGAATGTGTACATATTGAGACTATAATACAAATTGTAGCCTTTTGTCAATTAAAAAAGATCAGCTTTATAGGAGGGAAAGACACTTATCATACATTTACATGAGGAGACAGATAGCATTTCAGTCATTGCTTATATGAATAACTCATCAGGAGCAAAGTCTGGTAAATTTCCCCATGCAGATTTGATGTGTCTAAAAGCTAACATTACAGTAACTTTTCTTTAACACAGTAGAAATGGAAGAAGAGGATATGTCTGTCACGTTTTACTTGTTAACATCTTGGTTTCTTGACTGGTTGTTGACATAAGTGTAGCTCTAGATGTGAGTGCAAAGATTTTGCAAACGAAAGTTAAAAATACCCTGGGGCTAAGCCCCCCCTGTCTTCCAATCCTAGTGACGTCCCTGCAGAGCATGCCTGGAATTGGCATACCAGCAGCAAGGTCATCCGTGCCTCCTTGGTGTGACTGCCCACTCCACCCGGAGTGTGGCGTCCTCTTGGGGTCTAGCGCATGGCGCCTTGCTAACAGACATCTGCAAAGCTGCAGGCTGGGCGACACCCAACACATTCGCCAGATTCTACAATATCCGAGTGGAGCCAGTGTCCTCCCATGTACTCGCTTCAAGCAGCCGGTACTAAGACCCGTTCAGGTGTCTTCGCTTGCTCGCCATTCCACTCTACAGACTGGATACGCGTGATATTTCCTCAGTTTTCTCAAAACTCCCTACTGCAGCTTTAAGTATGTTTTTGGCAAGATAATTTGCCTTTTAAAGGGCACCTATTATGGCATTTAAAATGTTCCTAATATTGTACTGGGAGTCCCCAACAACAGTTTTACATGAATGCTATGACAAAAAAAAAAAAACACTTTTGTTGTCTTATAATATGCATTTATTTTTACCTGCTTTGCTCACCGACTCCCAAATGATTCGTACAATGACTCATTTTTCCAAACCACTCCTTTGTGTGACGCTAATCGGCGGTGATTGGTCAGATGACCCAGTCAGTTATTGTTTGTTAGCCCAACGCATAAACATATTGATAAAGCACTGCAGTACTACAAGATGCTCTATTCTTTATGTCAACCCCAATAACTGCGACAAACATTTCACAAATTAAAAAAAAAATAACATTGGAGACCTAGAAGCTGCGCTGAGCGTAACTTACACACACATGCTTCGTCATTAAAATGATGAGAACACAATCGGGCATTACTGTTGTGGTAACGTTGCAAATATGAACTCTAACCACCGATTCTTCACATGCTCAAGTGGCTAAACTATCTTTGCATTGTAGAACATATCGTCTTCTCGACATAATGCTATTCAGCTGAAGTATTTGAATTTGTTCTAGACTTCAAGTTTACACTTCCGTCTGTGCGCAGAGTAACTGGGCTCGGCCAATATGCTTATGTTTCGTATCTATGTCACTACGAAACAGCTCGTTTCAAAAACAATTCATTTCATAGACTCAGAGTTGACTCTCACTTTTCAAAGACAATAACTTTATATATGGTGCACTTTCAGATATAAATCTTTGCAGGATGTTTTCATTCCCTTAGAGCTATATTCCACACCACATGAACATGTCATGTCATTTTCAAAAATCCATGATAGGGGCTCTTTAAATGAGTTGCAATTTTGCGACACAGTATCCATACTTAAGTATAATGTCTCAAAACTTTTTACACCCTTGAATACCAGCACATACAGTTCTCGTCACAGATTATAAGAGTTAGATGCTTTCATCCTCTGGTCCAACTCTGACTCACACACACTTGGCTCAGTCTGTGGTTGTTATGAAATGTCAAGACAGATCTTCAACCAGCTTGCTGTTGTTTGTCTGTTTTCACAGAGGGCTCTGTTACCATGGTAATTCTTAGAGTGAGATGAGTGAAAGCGCCGTGCTAATGTTTGTTGGTGTAGCAGAGCCGAGGAGGAAGAGGGGAGGCAATGATTGTGGCCACAGATGTTTCCAAATGACCTGTTCATAACCGATTTCCTCTTTGCCAAAAATTCGAATAGGCTGGATGTTTGGTTTCTCTGTAACGAGGGGCAGAGGAGGTGTGAATTCTGTAGGGAAAATCACTTCCAGTGAGTAAACACTATTTAATATTCATCCGCTGAAAAAAAAACAGTACTAAATATCTTGCTTTTTGACAGACAGCCAAATGAGAACAGACAAGTCCAGTCTTTCTGTCTCTGACGCACACACATACACCCTCACAAATTCACTTACATATCACTTTAGCACCTGCCTCAGGCCTTCTTGAGGGCTCCCAGCCTGCATAGCAATGGGAGCCTGACAGCATGTATCCACTAGAGGGGAGGTGATACTGAGACTCTCAGAACTGACTTTGCATGAATCACTAAAAAGTCTTTGTTTTCACCTGCACCTCACTGAGAGAGCGATTCCTTGCTGTGGCTCCTCCATTGCCTCCCACATATGTGAACAAATCAGTGTCTGTGTTGTGGAGTAACTTACTAAAAGTAACGATGCTACTACCTGAAGTACATTTTTCAGTCTTTACAACAGTCTTTTCTCTTCATTTGACGTACATTATATAGCATTGGAAAGTATGATTCATTCTAGCAGGGGCGTCACTAGGCCCTTTTTAGGGGGGCTTCAGCCCCCTAAATTTGTGCCTAGCCCCCCTAAATTTTTTGATTAATATGCTACACAAATTCGATGTTCGCTTCAGTCTTGTTTTAATCAGATTCAGCCCGTTCTTCATCTAAAATGCGCAGTGGCGCCGAGCAGAGAGCACGTCAAAAAGAGAGGAAATTATATATGTGTGTTTGTTCATCTGAGCCAATTGGTCTGTCACTGCTCGTCAATGTCAGAATATTTGAGATGGGCAATCAAATCAAAGTAGGCGGGCTTTACATTCACAGATGCTGACCGCGAATTTTAGCAGCACTACTCGACGCTTCAGTGCACGGGCAAGTGCGAGATAAGATGTAAGTAGCTAAACTTATAACGTATATAATATAATTTGTTTTAGGTCATTAATGTTAAACGAATGACAAAAAATAATCAGGAAATTAATATAGTTTTTTTTGTCTAATTTCGCCCTTTTGAACTGAAATTTTTTAACTTTTTAACGTCAGCCTAATATAATAATTCGTTTACATTGTGAGGGGACAAGAAATATTTAAAAAAGCCGTTTTCAAAAAAAAAAAGCTCAGCTTTTAGGAGGGGAAGAGAAAGGGCACGATGAGGAGACTGAAAAAAAAGAAAAAGGAAGGATGATGGAGATGAGGAGAGTATTGACAAATAGTCTACTGACATAGTTTTAAAGCTATTTCGTATCCTTTTTTGGTCTTCAAACGTCTTGAAATGCACATATCAGAGATAAAAAAAAAATTAACCCCCAAACCTCCACCTCAAATGTAGGACCTGTATTAGGCATCAGAATCAGAAAGAGCTTTATCCCAAGTGTGCTTGCACACACAAGGAATTTGTTTTGGTGCTGATGCTTCCAGTGCACAGATAGACATATGTGATAAGGCATAAGATCAATAATGAATGTGTAGCCTTTAATGTGAATTAATTTTATAAATAGTTACCTTAATAGTTTTCAGTAAATGAACAAATGATTAATAGGCAAAATCAACCAGTGGACCGCATGTTTACTTTCTTCACTGACAGACAAAAATGAAAAGCCTATTATCAGTCAAAGCTCAACTTTAGGAGGGGAAGAGACAGGGCAAGATAAAAAGAAAGAGAAAAAGAGTGTGATGCTGATGAGGAGAGAAAAATAATCAGCTGCCCACTGACATGGTTTTATCCCAAAAATATTGCCTTTAAAACATCTTAAAATGCACATAATAGTTCAGAGAATTCAAAATTTTTTCAGGGGAAACCCCGAACCCCCCTAACTTACACAACTCAAATTCAGGACTACAGTGATTATAAAACCCTGCAATTGCATGGTCATGAAAGTAAGCATTTGACCTTTTTTTTTTTTTTTAAATCATACCCTTATTGGGGGCTTAGCCCCCCTAAAAGGAAAATCCTAAAATCGCCCCTGCATTCTAGTGAATCAGTTTATTGAACTTAGCCCTTTCTCTTGCATGTAGCCTTGGAAAGTCTGGTGAAAGAAATGAGCTCTGACGAGGACGGTGATGATGGTATAAAACATCTGCTCAAACTGAAACTCCAAAGCTCCTTCCAAGCTCCAAAAGGTTACAGAATATGGTTTATTTTATAGTTTTTTTTTTATTGTTACTCTAATATCAGAAGCTTTTTATATAATCGCAGAGAGGTCAAGATCCATCCGTGGGGTCACTAAAGACCTGAATATGTAATAATGATTGACGGAACATCCATGCATTTAATGGTTAACCAGTTGATTTTTGTTATTGTAATTGAGATAATTCACTTAACTTGTGTTTGTGCCAGATATTTATGACATATATTATATAAATTATAATAATAAATATAATCATATTTAAGGATATAAGGTATACAGGATATAAGTCTCATTGAATATATTCAGTGTTATTGGGCTAATACAGATATAGTCTTTTTTGTAATTCTCGTCAAAAAGACAAAAGTGCCACCTTCAAACGTAACAGCACTCACTGTAACTCTCAAACATGTCACACACACACAAACATTCAGGATGAGAATTTTACTCATGCTTTTGAATGTTAGGATAGTGATGTACCATTATGTACTACTATGTACACAATTTTTTTTTTTTTTTTTCCCAGAGGGAATCTCACGGAAGCAGTAGTAGGTGATGGACCACTGGTTCTAACCAGATAAGATGCTAGAAAGAATTGAAAAAAAAAATGTGTGTAGTCAGGCTATCCGCTTCCAGTCAATGCACCACAAAAATTCAGTTCAAATTGCTTGGAATTGGAACAACTTGGTACTGCAGTCATGTCAGCTTGATGGGGAAATATTTAGGAAGTGGACTGATTTTTCTGAAACGTCATATTCAAGGCTGCATTATATTCTGCTCATAGTTTTATGTTTAGATTAATGCTGTCTCCAATCCATCAGTCTGTTGCTGTGGAAGTATTCAATATTCTAGATACAGCATTTTTTTTAATGTAAATTAAAATAATGAAAATGAGTAAATATACACAGCATTCCTAAAGGTCCCCTGACATGAGGTTATTTTATAATTTTATGTTTCATGGGTTGACCTTATAATGCTAATATGTTAGTATGCAAAAATAGTCATAATTTATAAATAAAATGAATTTTTTCCTAGCCTGATTTTAGCCTCTGATTTGAATGCTCTGTTTGGGGCATGTCTGCTGTGGGATTCAGCGTAAATGCCCACTGCTGGGATTCATTATGCATGCTTGCCTATGAAATAGCTGTATTACATGTAAAACTCTCTCTAATACTTGACTACAGTTATTATAAGTTTTTACTATGTCCAGATAACCTAGTGCTGTGGAAAGATTGTTCTTTGATTGCTTTCTGTATATAATTTGTTCACAATTTAAATAAGATTATGTTCATCCTACTGAAAGAAACAATGTGAAGTTGATATTTTAGTCACTCGCTTGACGTACTGATGCATAAACAGTATATAAACAGATTTAGAGAGAAAGATTACCTGTCTGAACTTGAACAATTAGGCTACACATCAGAAATTGTTGCTTTCTAGCTCTATCGATTTATTTTCAGACGTTCATCAAGGCCAGCTCTGTATTGGCCCACATTGAGGAGTCGTTGTCGGTGAAATGTTTGGACCATACAAAACTTTTCCAGAGAAAAAAAATGAACCCAGTATTTCTTCAGAGGCTCGGATGAAGGAACTAAAAAATACTTTTCTGTTCATTTGTACATCCGAACACTGATCAACTGCCAGGCTCCGCTCGTTTGCAAGCCATGATATCTCTCGAGGAAAAATTCATATCGTGCTCGCCATTTGTACTTCCTAGCTCATTTTTTGATGGGCAAGCCAAATTCTCTGGGCGGGCAAAGCAGAGAAAGGGAAGGTTACCTTTCCCCCACATGACATCATAAAGGGGAGATTCAAGATCAGTGTGTCTGAGCTTTCATTTTCTCAAAGGCAGAGAAAGATAGCCAAAGCTCGGTTTACACCGATTGAAATTTTTAGCCACTGGGGGACCATATACAGCCTAGGGGAACTCATATTAATTAAAAAAAACCTCAAAAAGTGAAAAATTCATGTCAGGGGACCTTTAAGTGTTTAGCAGAAAGGAAAGAAAGGTGCTCTATTTTGGTTGCCCTTTACCTTTGTAGTAAGCTATAGGCTATAAGCGACATCCTGGATATCAATTGTGACCTTCGTGACATTGTACATGAATTTGCTCTCTTTTGTTTTAATGCATCTAACAAATTTTGTGGAGTATTTCTTTGCGAATCATATGTTTTATGATTTTGAACTCCACTAATAACCGACTCCTAGAGTAATTTATTTTTGAGAATCAGATTACAATGGTCAGGTTTTTTTCTGTGGTTTCTAAATGAATAGGCCTACTTGTATTCAGCAAGGATGATAATGATAAGAAATATTTCTTGTAGCAAATCAGCATATTAGATTGATTTCTGAAGGGTCATGTTGCATAAAGCAGTTTTTTAAAATCATCATATTTACTGATTTTATTGGTCAGATAAATACAGCCTTGTTGAGCATTAGAATTTTCTAACACCAAACTTTTGAACAGTATATGTGTATAATCTAGATTTATTTTGCATATGAGAAGAGCAGCAGATGTGTTGATATCTATATGGGCCTTTTTATTTCATACTTTAATGACTTAAAGGATCTTTTTAATGAATCAGTTGCTCTATTTATTAAAACTGGATTTTTTTTTTTTGCATATCAGGCATTCCTACTACGCTCATCCACCTAAAGACAATAATATGTAAAAGTCAGAAAGTGAGATTTTGAGCGACAGCAGTCAATACAGAGAGATATGAGATTTGCAAGAGTATAAATCCTTTGCTTTGTCCTTTTCATGAGCCATTTTTCATTTGTCCATTTTTTTTCAGTGCTCCATGGGCCCATATTCCCCTTCCTCAGAATCGTTATTCAGCCATTACATTTAATTATCACATAGAGACTTTCTTTAATACAAGGGCCCATCAGTTTTGTACAGGACACATGAGAAAAGGAAGCAAGGCTGCCTAAATGATCTTTTCCCCCTCCATTTCCTTATAGCTCAAGTGCCTCAGCGCTGAAATCCGATTGTCTTGTTTTTTTTATTTCCCTCGTGAGTCTGTTGCTGTATTGTGGGTCATTTGTGTGGCTTAGACTGCTGAACTCTGAGGCATGCTGACACATACACAGAGCAGAGCACATCCCCACCACCATCAGGAGAACAGATGCCTCCTCATCAAAGCCTAAACGCCTCTGACGGCTAGGCTTTCTATCACAACACATCAGGCTTTTTTCCCCATCCACACACAATGTTCAATTGTGCTTTTTGTTCATGCCAGCTTGAGATAGGAAGGCCACTGATTGACACTAATCATTGCTTTATGCCTCTCTGCATCTCTGTGATTTGTAAAAAAATATTTACAGTGCTGAAAAAAAGCAGTTAACCCAAAATTCAAAAAGCCTGTTCATCTGTCTCTTAGTTCTCACTGTACAGATGGTAATTGTTTCTCAGGGTGACGTCTGTAAGTGAACATTTCCATGGCTTCTCCATGAATAAACGAATGCATTCAGATGCCAGTTGATTAGGGATTTGCGTTAATCTTCTTAATGTAGGCAAAGGTAGGTAAACACTGTTGCTAAAGTTATTGTCACTTTTCTTCAACCCATGAATTGGTCAAGCGTTTTTCATGTTTCATGGTTCTTTCCGTTTCCAAAGCTGAAAACACAATGTGAGCGGTGCATACAATGGATAAAACAGTGTGGATGGGCCCATTCCCAGTTAAATGTGTTGAACATGGTTAACTCGGTATTGTGCCTGAGACTGAGACACTGAGATTAGTCAAAGAAACATGGAGAAAGCAGATCAAGACTATCCACAAAGGAATTACTTTTTCTAAAGGGTTGTTGTTAACATGATATTCTCTGGGAAAAATGTGCAGCAGTCAACTAGCAGTGAAGCATAAGTAGACTACAGTTTAGAGGACTGCGCGTCGCAACCGGGAAAGCATGAAGCTTACTTGACATCATCAGTTCATATATCAATATCGAAACGAATAGAAGTAACCTTAAATAATGTATGGTTATCTGCATCTTTCTGTCTCTTATGTATAATTACCGTTTAAACATGAAAATCGCATTCAGCATGGCACGCAAGCGGTTGCCGTGGTAATGAATAATCTGCTTGTTAAAGTGAATGTATAATCCTGTATCTGAGGCAAAATTACTAAATATGCAGTGCGAGTTATACATTTCTATCTCCAAACAATTAGCCACTGAACCAGCTTATAAAATCTTCTTCAAGGCTGTGCTGGTTGCATTTGAGGTACAGGTTATGGAGTTTCTCAGATTTCGCTTGAGATGGGTAAGCATTAGCCTCGATAGTAGTCGTGTCTCCTTCATTGCATATTTTTATATTTTGAATATAGCCCTCCACTGTTTACTGTGACCTCTTTTACCTCGAACTGGAGGATGTCGCTGAGGTATTGCTCCAAAAAAGGTCATTGACATGCACGGCCCGGGTATACCTCTTCCCGTCATGGCAATCTGTCGTGCTGGTCGTGTTTGATGGCGTAGTAACAATAACTAGGGGGCGTGGATTCTGCGAATGGTCATATAAGATGCTAAAGGTACCCCGACATATATTCATGAACTGAACTCCATTGCTTTAAATTCCTTGCCTTATGTGTCACATGATGCATTTAATTCATAGATAGATAGATAGATAGATAGATAGATAGATAGATAGATAGATAGATAGATAGATAGATAGATAGATAGAGCATGATCAGCAAGATCATACTGTGATGTAATTACTGCAGAAATTACATCACATCTCCATGTACAACAATAACTGTCTTAATGGGGCGGGTGTTTCTTAGCTGTGGGACACACTGTCACTGTGTTTTGGGGCTAAATAGTGTGTGTGTCTGTGCGTGTTTGGCATCAGTTGGAGAGAGGAAGAACAGAGGGTGAGTGACAGAGAAGTAGTGCGCTTCACTGGAGGGGCTGTTCTTTCAGTCCAGTCAACCCATGGCCTCCTGAAAATAAACCTTTGGATGAAAAGCACATCACTGCAAACTAATTGGCCAGGAAAGATAAAAATGGCCCGAGGGACCAATTTCAGCGAGGCGAGAGAGGGCGAGAGAGAGAGAAGTATTGAAGAAAGAAAGCAAAGGGTAAATAGCAGTGAAATGCAAAGGAAAGTGGGATAGAGTAGAAGAAAACATAATCAACAAACATAAAATGCAAATATATGTTGGCCTTGGCGAGTAAGTTGAGTCACTGGCCATTTGTCATGACCCTTACAGCTTTTTATCCAACATAATGTCACTGATGGAACAGGAGTCAGACAGGTGGTAAGTGAAATAGTGTTTATTTACAGGTTGCAGATCTAGACAGAGATATGGTGAGTATGCAAGCAAACGATCTTCAGGATGGAACTTAGATGTAGAGTCACTGGGAACAGGTTGATGATCGGAGACTGGAGACTGAACTTCCGTGTGAACTTCCTCAGGTAGATAGCGGGTAAGTTGCAGGTAAGTAGCATGATAGTCTGTAGTGTCATGTAGAGACGAGACAATGAGTGTGTGAAGAGGAGTTGAATATATATGGAGGTGACCTGATGGTGCAGGTGATGGTGATTAAAACTCAGGGGACTGTGAACAAAAGGGAGGAGTGAGTGAACGAGTGGGAGGAGTGAGTGAAGCTGGTTGAATCCTGATAGTACCCCCTCCTCCGCTCTCGACACCTGAGACAAGGGACGAAGGCGGCGGCGAGGTCTACCATGACCCCTGGGAGTGGGGCGATCAGGATGGTCGACGTGAAACTCAGTGAAGAAATCTGGATCTAGGATATCATCACGAGGAACCCACGGCCATTCCTCTGGACCATAATTTTCCCAGTCAACCAGATATTCCAACCGAAGACCTTGTCGCTGTGATACCATGATGGTATGGACTCGGTAGATGGGCTCTTGCTCGACTGGAACCAAAGAAGGAGGTACGTCCTCCGGGACGGTTTCTGTGGGAGGAGAAGTGACAGGTTTAATGTAGGGCTTCAACAGTGACACATGAAAATATGGTGAAATCCTGTACTGTGAAGGAAAGTCAAGCCTGTAGGTGACTTCATTCAGCTGCCTCTGCACGGTGAAAGGACCAATGTATAGAGGACTGCAGGGCAGGCAGAGATGGATGTCCCTGGTCGAAAGCCACACCTTTTGTCTAGGCTGGTACTGCTGAGGTTTAACACGATGACGATCTGCTTAGTCTTTGTGCTTCCGCACAGCCTGCTGGAGGTTCACGTGAGCCGAGTCCCATACCCTCTTGCTCTGATGGAACCAGTAATCAACAGCTGGAACCTAGAGGGCTCACCTGACCAAGGGAAGAGTGGAGGTTGATAACCCAGGACACACTGAAAGGGGGTGGATGAAAGGGGCCCAGTGGTGGATTGCCAAAGGGAATTCAGGGCGTACTCTGCCCAGGGAAGTTAATGGCTCCAGCTGTCCTGGTACTGGTGGCAATAGGTCCTGAGATGTCACCCTATCTCCTGGATCTTCTGCTCAGTCTGGCCTTTGTCTGAAGGTGGTATCCAGAAGATAAGCTGACAGTAAGCCTGTGAAATGGACGGCCACCAGTACCGATTACTGAGGAGCAAGAGGTTATGTCTGCTACCTGGATGTCCAGAGCCTGGAGTGGTATGAGCTGAGTCCAGAAGGGTGGCACAAGAGGGAGAGGTACGAAGACACGTCCCTCTGGACCTCCCGGCGGAGCGGGATGATGAAGTTTCTCCTGGGAAATCTGCTTGTCGATGTCCAGGATGATGGAAAAATCCATCGGATGTCGCGCTGGTACAATTTCAGTAAAGTCTAAATATATATATATATATATATATATATATATATATTTTATTATTCTATAACATCTTGTTTATCATCTCTGAATATATCTTAGGAAAATTCACTAGTTTAGTGCAGAAAAATAGCGATTTATAATGTCCAGCTGAAAAGACTGTGTTTCTCTTTAAGAACACGCAGGCGGAGCGGAGAGGCAAAAAACAATAGGGTACTCCTGTTTAGCTTTTCTTCTCTTAACACGACAGTTCACGTATCAAAATAAACCACTTAACAGAATAAAGTCCAGTCCTGGGTGAACTACAACAGCCCGCAAGTTTTTATTTATTTATTTTTATCCAGAGTTATCGTGTGGTGTGATGCGGAGCACAAGAGTAAAGAGTTTGAAGCTGCTCATTTAAAAGATCTTGCTCGCCTCTCAATCGTCCAATTTCAAAACGGTTTTCAGAGGTTGAAATTCGAGTATGCAAGCTTTCGAATGATACCTAATCTATGATGATTACTAAAATATTTGATATAAAAAAACAATAAAAACCGTTAACTGTTAATTAAACCAGTTTTTATCAAAATTCCATTTCTGAAAATCACAGCGATCAGCCAACATCAGATAACGACAACTTTTGTTACAGACAAACGATAAAAGAAATAAACAGATTTGGAAAGGGCTTGAACCCAGCTTTAATATGGTCTCAAAACCTGTAATATGTCAAATTTCACCATGTGGTGGGTTTTCCAAGATCACATCACATATATCTGAGTTAGGATGAACCAGGATGGGAGCAGTCAGGAAGGCTTCTTTCAGTTGTTGAAAGGCTAACATGGCTTCAGGAGATAAGGACAGAGACTTGGGCCGGCCCGTTATAGACGAGGTCAAAGGAGAACTGATGTGACTGTAGTTAGATGAATCTTCTATAAAATTGCCAAATCCAAGAAACCATTGAAGATGCTTCGCAGTAGAGGGTAGGTTCCGGATAGTTTCCAGTTCCGGATAGTTTCCACCTTCCTCTGGTCCATCTGCACTCCCTGTTGGTCTATGATGTAGCCCAAAAATTGCACAGTGGTAGTGTGAAACTCAGATTTTTCCAGGGTCAGGTACAGTTTATGAGCTCTCAATTTCTCCAAAACAAGAGTAACATGGTGCCGATGCTCAGCAATAGATGAGTAGAGGAGAATATTGTTGATATAGACAACCACAAATCTGTTGAGATACTCTTGGAAGACCTCGTTCATGTAACCCTGGAAAACAGCTGGGGCGTTGGACAGTCCGAAGGCCGTGACTCGATACTCATAGTGACCTGAGGGTGTGAGGAATGCCATCTTCCATTCATCAGCTCATCGAATGCGAATCAAGTTTTACGCACTGTGTAAATCGAACTTAGAAAAGATGCGGGCTCCATGCAGCTGCTCCAATGCTGCTGAGACCAGGGGGAAGGGATAACTAAACTTCAGTTTGAAAGTTGAGATGACGATAATCAATTTACGGCCTCAAGCCTCCGTCCTTCTTAGCCACGAAAAGAAGCTGGAAGCGGCAGGGGATGGTCAAATAAACTCCTGTTGAAGAGCCTTCTCCACATACTCCTCCATGGCCTTCTGCTCCGGAATGGACAGAGGATAGACGCGGCCTTTAGACAGGGTGGCTCCAGGTAGTAGGGCTGTGCTCAAAATATCGATATAGCGATATATCGTCATGAACTCCTGGCGATGCGCGTATCGATACAGCAGCTGCCGCATCGCGTATCAATACTGTTGTGCTTTTGAATGAAGCCAATTCAGGCAGGGCTCGAATTTCGTCAAGGGTATTGCGCATAATTATTATTATTTACATACATTGCAAACATTGATTCCCCTTAAGCTTTTATTTTGTATTATAAAATCAAATCAGTAGTTTGAAAACGTGAGACGCAATTTCAGGAACAGCGCAAGTTCAATGGTGCTGCGTCTACTCTCGTCTCTCAAACGGCTGCTCAAGGCAAGCATCCAGCACTGCTGCAGCCGGTGAAACTACACGCTCCGTTTAGAGTCGGGACATGAGGGAATATTCACTTGCTTAATCGGGTCAGCATTGCATCGTGACTAAAGTTTACCATTTGCGCGTCTTTAAGTCTTACCGGTTTAAATATTCAAATGACTTTAAACTGTTCAGTACTTGCGCGCTCTCTGAGAGTTGGATTTCGCTGCGTGCATTTAGACTAGAGTCAGCCGCCTCACACACAGCTCGCGTGATTATATCGCTTTAACGGACTAAAACACGCAAAATTATGATAAATTTCGGTCTTCGTAAGTATCCTCTAAACACAGTCGGTTATTTTGGTTATAAGCATTAGCGTTTTGAGATATTCTGCTGTCACTCTCTTCTCTTTACCTTGAGCATGTCAATCAATTGTTGTTTCTGCATAAAAATCTGAAAATGTAATAATTTAAACTGATTTCAACATAGAAGAAATTACTTTATTTGGTGCACATTTGAACACTTAAATTCCTAAATACTAAGTGTTGAGAAAACTATGTTAAATTTAAGTTGTTACCGTTTTTGCTTTTATGGAATGATTTAAGTTGTTTAGTCATTGAGCAGTGTAGACATGCTCAGTGTCACTATAATTGTCATTTCAGATATTGAGGCAGACTTTAAGGAAAAGCCATTCTCAGCATTTTTATTTAACTAATTTGTTTATGACAAAAAATTAAATTGTTTTTCAGTTATCACAACTGTTATAGCACTGTTACTAAACTCAGCTCAAAATAAATTCCAAATTGATCTGTATCGTGATACGTATCGTATCGATGGCTTTAGTATCGTGATGCGTATCATATCGTGACATTGTTGGTGATACACAGCCCTACCAGGTAGCAGGTCGATAGTGCAGTCCCATGGCCGGTGAGGTGGTAGCTTGGTCGCCAACTGCTTGCTAAAAACACCCTGGAAGGCCCTATACTCAACAGGAATCTCTACCTGGTGATGGACCTCTGGACTCTCAAAGGACGTGGAACACACAGGAAACTCAGACTTTCCAACCGAATATGAAAAGGGGACTTTCTGTACCTTCTCAACCAAAGCTAGACAGGAATGCAAGCAGTCTTCTCCCCAGCAAAGGACCTCCCCGGATTTCCAGTCGATAATAGGTTGATGTTGGTCCATTCATGGGTGTCCCAGAATGAGCTCAGCAGAGGAGTCCTCAAGCACCATGAAGGAGATCTCTTCCGAGTGCAGGCAGCCAGTGCGGAGCCACAGTGTGGGGGTGAAGTGACAAATTCGACCTCGACCTAGCGGTCTACCCTGAATGGTTTAGACTTGGAGATCTTGATGACTTTGGCGTTTACGAATGAATTTTGTGACTCCTATTTTTGTAGGAGTTGAGGAGATGAAGTTCCCTATTGAGCCAGAGTCGAGGAGGTCTTGTGCTGAGACACATACACTGGAGTTTAATAAATGAACAGCTGTGCGGTTCAAGGTTGAAATCTTAGGAGGAATCTGAATGGTGCTTAGCGCAGGGCGTTGTCAAATAGGGCAGGAGTGGATGAGATGTTTATCACCCTCACAGTATAGACAAAGATGCTGTTGAATTCTACGCTGCTGCTCTGAAGAAGAAAGATGAGTGGAGTCAATCTGTGTGGGCTAGAATACTGGAGGGCGACTGATTGAGCCAAGGAGGATTTACAGCAGTTTCTAGAAGGTAGCTATAGGAAGATAAGCGTTGAGATACTTGAATGGTTTTCTGAATGAAGTTTTTAATTCCCAAGGAACCCTCATATCCACCACCTGCTGACGAATGTTAGGGTTGAGACCATGTCAAAAAGCTGTCATCAAAGCTGTCTCATTCAAGCCACTAGAAGCCGCCAGCGTGCAAAATAGAAGGGCATATGTACTCTCTGAAGACTTTCTTTGACGAAGGCTGAAGAGCTGATTGTGAACGGTAAGATCGAAAACTGTCTGACCAAACACTTCCTTGAAATGCTGAATGAAACTTGAAAGGGATGTAACCGCAGGAGTATCTGAGTTCCAGAGAGATCAGGCCCATTGGAGAGGTCTACCGGACAGCAGGGAGATAATAAACACTACTTGGGCTGAGTCGATGGAAAATTTATGTGCCTGTATTTAGAAATATAGCGATACCTGAAGCAAAAAAACGCTGCAATCCTCCGTCTCTCCATTGAATGTCACTGGTCGGGCCATGGGACTCGCAGAGGCAGCTGACGAAACAGTGGATGTTTGCGGAAGTGAATGGCGGCGTGCTAAATGAAGGAGATCCTCAGGAACGGTGGGTGAATTAGCCGGTGGAGAAGGAGGCAAGGAGGGGGTGGGGAGCGGGTGGGGAGCATGATAGTCTGTAGAGACAAGACCAGACACTGAGTGTGTGAAGAGGAGTTGAATATAC
The DNA here is from genome assembly GCA_030378365.1 of Hybognathus amarus. Lineage (NCBI taxonomy): Eukaryota > Metazoa > Chordata > Actinopteri > Cypriniformes > Leuciscidae > Hybognathus > Hybognathus amarus. The sequence continues at coordinate 9,614 of JAQIUQ010007427.1, read as the reverse complement.
AGGGAGGTGAACTGATGAGGTGCAGGTGATGGTGAATAAAACTCAAGGGACTGTGATCAAGTGGGAGGAGTAAGTGAAGCTGGTGGAATCCTGACAGATAAGTGATGGAACCGATTCAAATGAAAAAAAAAAGCACTCCAAAGTGACAGTCTAATAATGATGGAAGTGCTTATGTTTAGCTGTTGATCTTTCTCTCTTCTTAATGTCTGTATGCTTGTGAGCTGCCTATGGGCACAATAAATAAAAAAATGACAGAATGACTGTGCTTAACAGGTTTATTGTGTCTGACATGCAAGCAAGTATTGTTTCAAAGAGACAAGAGGGGGTGTGATTGAGAAATGATGAATGCTGTGTTGATGCATACTTGTGCAATCAATGTCACAGGTGATGAAAGAATCTATCTATCTATCTATCTATCTATCTATCTATCTATCTATCTATCTATCTATCTATCTATCTATCTATCTATCTATCTATCTATCTATCTATCTATCTATCTATCTATCTATCTATCTATCTATCTATCTATCTATCTATCTATCTATCTATCTATCTATCTATCTATCTATCTATCTATCTAAACTCATTTACAGTAAAAATGTTTCTCTCAATATCTCACATTTTCACCTGAAAATATTTTGTCACATTTTCTCAGGGCGAAAATATAGTAGGTGAGAGATGGAGAGAGGTATGCCTTTTGTGATTCAATCTCTGCTCATTATGCAGCAGCGAGGAGCGTTATGTCAGATAAAAGCAGAGCAGTAATGGAGGATAATGACTCACTCACAGATCCAACTCTGTTCTCACAACGCTGTTCTTTGAAACTGTGAAGCCCCAGTCCCTTGACTGCTGTAAACAACGAGAGGGGAGTTAGAGAGACTAACAGAGGGAGAGATGGCGAAGAAGTAGAATTAACCCCTGAGATTGAGGGATGTCAAGAGGCAGAAGGAAGCAGTTCCCTTAGGTGGTGTCAGTGAGCCAGGCAACTAAGAGATTGTTATGTTGTGACATTGTAACCACACAGAGACAAAGTGTGGGTGTAATGCAATTTGTTCCATGCTGAAGGGCCGGACCACCAGCAGACCACCATCACTCGACTTTATTCAGTAAATCCTCCCATAACCCAAAGAGCTAAACCTGCTGTTTTACAATACAGCTAATATTTCAGATGCATGTTTCTAATGGGTATTTTTATTTTTGGAATATTGGTTTATTCATTCAGACCTTTTTCTCCACTAATGAAAAACAGCACTAGAAATATGGCTAATTTAGAGGACCATGCAGAACTAACTCTATAATTGTATGCATTTTCTCAGATATAAGGCTTTGAACATAAATACATTATATATGGTTGTGATCAAAACTTATTACGTATTAGTATTTATGGAGTTTTTTTAGTAAACATTTTTTTTGTGTAAAATACACTTTATTTGAGATCAAACTTTACCTGATTTTGCATTACACTCTCTCTATATATAAAAAATAGTTTGATTGGTAAAAGGCAGCTTGGTTGCAGCATAGTAATTAAGTGTGTAACTCACCTAAAGGTGATTGCAGTGTGCTAAACACAGTGTGACATGTTTGACTACTACCCCAGTGATAAACTAGTAAATCTGGACATACCATTTTGCAACATTAAATGATATACCTCAGTTTAATCTCTGGCCCTTGAAGATAAACCTCAGTTACTGCATGCTACGTGATCAAGAGTAGACACACACACACACACACACACACACACACAAAGGACCCATGAGTGTGTAAAGAACCATGGAAGGACAGAGAAAAAGAAAGAAAGAAAAAAAAAAAACACCTGAAAGACTCCTGGCCACTTCTGAGCAAACAAAAAAGAAGGCTTGTTAGAGTCAGCAACAAGCTCAGTCTGGGCTTCTGATTGCAGTGTCATTTATAAAGACTTCAGATGGCAGATGAGGCTTTTGTAAGGGGGGCATCGTGGCTGTAGTTTGTAGCCTAGAGCTTAAACCTTCAATTATCCTATCCAGCACAAAGAATACACAGTATTTCTCAGAAACAGTTCTGATTACTGTCTGGATTGCTTTGGGTAAACTTCTGTATTGGTGAATGTTTTTCTAAACCTTTCTTCTTTTGGGGACATCATTTTTGTTTAAGTTTCGTATGCCTTTAAAATTAAGGAAATAAGCTGAAAAATTTGGATGAATTGGAAAATATGTACAGGAAAATATCTAGAAAACCCTTAAAGGAGTGGTTGATTGCAATTTCACTTTTTTCATTTTAAAGGGGGGTTGACTGCTTTTTTTTTCTTTGCATGATTGTATTTATGGGGTGCAATATAACATGTATTTGTGGTTTTCCTTTTTTTAAAAGTCTTATTTTTCATAAACTTCACCTTGTCAGTCGCGCTTTCCTCTATCCTCGAACGACCGGTTTACTTCCTGAGTCTATGAAACCACTCAAAAACAGGCAGTGGGCTCAGATTGGTTAGTTTGGCCCGGTGTGTTGTGATTGGCTAAACTGTCGCTCACGTTGTCCGGAAGGTTAATGCCCATTACCTTTACGGGTGAAAGCATGCATGTCATGAGCTCCGGTCCAGATGTAAATATGTGTTGAACTGCGGTATCAATTTGAGGCAGAATCAGACTGAGAAAGCCGAGATGAAAAGAGTCAAACAGAACCTCACCACACACGACTCTTACTAAACGTTTCTGAATGATAATTTGCTAAATTTTTTTACTTTATACACATTTGTTTTACGCAATAGCATCTGACTGGCGACAATAGCAACTGACTGGCTACTAATGTTAAACACAATCAGCGTTAGCAAGTTTACATTCTTGATCAAATAGAAAATAACGTCATAAAACATATATACATGAAAACATTAGTACTTATACAAAATTCAGGCCCATAATGTTTGTACGCGTTTGTCGTAGACACAAAATAGCATAACTAGTAGCCTAGTGGCTATAAAGCCAGCGCTGGCATTTGAAAAAAATAAAACACAAGGCTACGTCTGGAATTATACATGCAAATACATTTAAAATGATTAAGTCTAAAGGGGGTCGCACACGGACGCGCAGCACTGCGCCGCGTCGATGCAGCGCCCACGTCTTTAAAATTCGAACACATTATTCTCTATGAGTGTACACACACCGGCGGCGCCATTCGGGCGTCTGTCGGCGCCGCCCAGAGACGGCTCAGGACCGTGTTCAAAACCCTGCAGCGCCACAGAGCGCCATTTACATAGTTTTATATCAAATTTAAATTATTTTTGTCTCAAATCGTTGCTGATGGATCCTGACTTCGCCCTATGCTGCAATATACATTTCGTTTTGCATTCATTTACAGAAATCAGCTGCTTGAATGACAATTGCTGATGTTATTGGATTTTTCAGGTGAGATTCTCAATTCATTTATGCTCTGAGGTAAAGTTTTCAGACTGCAGACTGACTCAGCAACGATTGTATTTAATTGTGCAGTACAATAATTACATAGAACAGACATTATCTTCATCTCCTGTCATTAAACATTACAATATTGCTGGCCATACACTGATGAGAAAGTGCGCGTCCGGTGTGCGATACCTTGAGTTTCCCTAGACGTGACGCGGCGCGGCGCGGCGCTGCACGTCCGGTGTGCGACCCCCTTAAGCCTACTTACTTACTGCTTTATGTTTTAGTAACAGTTTCTTGTTGAATCCGGCATTGAACTCGTGGAGATTCTGGAAGCTGTCTTCCGTAAAATGCGCAGCACAGATAGGGTTGCCAACCATTCCGGATAATACGGAATCGTTCCGTATTTGACACATAAAAGTCTTGTTCCGTATTGAACTGTGATACGGAGTAACTCATTGGAAACTGTTACTAAAACATTAAGCAGTTCCAACATTAAAACCAGAGGCAGCAGTTGTTGGGCCACAACCTGTAAGTAGGCTAAGACTTAATCATTTTAAATGTATTTGCATGTATAATTTCAGACGTAATGTTTTAGTTTTATCAAATGCCAGCGCTGGCTTTATAGCCACTAGGCTACTAGTTATGCTATTTTGTGTCTACGACAAACGCGTACAAACATTTTGGACCTGGACTTTGTATATGTACTAATGTTGTAATTGTATTTTTCATGTATATATACTTTATGGTTCTATGGCCCCTTTGCACAGCAGCTTTGGTATTTCTGATCGGAGTAGATGTGCTACTCTGATCAGAAATAGCATTGGATTTCTGATGCTATTTCAGAAAAAGGGGCATCAGCTCATTGACCACTCCAGCGCGGGTCCTGCCAGATTCCTGGATCGAGGAGAAGCTTTGTAAAAAGGATAAGTCGCCAGAAAGCATTGCTCGCACGGAAGGCTGAATGTGGTGAGGACGGCCAGCTTCCTCAGGCACTGTCCTAAACTGGCTTGTCGCTTTTTCAGCGGCGGGTTCTCAAGATCAAGTGATGTGGAGAACTTCGCTGAAGAGATGAAAATCAGAGATTCATCCTTCGAGCTCTGCTTATATACATCAAGCCACGCCCATTCTGGCGTGGATGCTATGAGGCCGCGAGCACTCTTCATTGAGTGTAAAATCCCGTCAGGCTCACTGGTAGGCTGCTGCAGTTGTCGCAGGGCATCCAATGAGCACGCTACAGCCTGCTCTAGGTCGGCACTGTGTTGACAATGAATTCAAAATTAAGGATAATTTTTGGCTTCAATATCTCGAGAAGATGAATCTTTCCCATAAGCTAAACTCACGCAATATGAGAGAACCTCGTAAAAGAACACCAGTATATGTGAATCACACCCCCTCATCAATAGTCTGTTCATGTGAAACCTGGCAGATGAGAATTATCTTTCTATAATCACAGCATTGCTAACAACCTCTCAGTATCTAACAAGAAAACACTCAATATCCTCAAAGGATTGGGCTCCTCTCTCTTCTTAAAAAGCCTCTTTCGTCTCACAGCCAGCAATACAACATCCTCCTCTTGTTCATGCTCAGTGGAGTGTGAAACCAGAGTGGCGTAACCATGTGTGAAGGCCTGTACTGTGGAAGAATGTTGTATGATTTACCACTTGAGTCGCTGATACGCGTCAACTGTTGCAGTCAGGAGAGAGTTGGAGGGTTTAACCAGTCAAATCTTGGAGTAGCATGTGAAGTGAAGAGGATCAGAGTAATTGTTTCGCTTCTTCATTGTGTCATGGATGAGGGAAATTTCCCACCACTTCTGTCAATTGTTTTTTGTTTGTTTGTTTGTTTACCTTTTCATCATGCATTACGTGTGCTTAGAATTATAAGGTTCTATCTCCACTTTTGGTTGAAATTAAGTTTGTCATAATCTGATCCATTAGGTGTTTATTAATGCCTAACTGGGTTAGCATTACTCAAATACAAACCCAGTCTGCTCTTTCATAGAAACACCTGTAGAGGGAACTGAAATTTCAGCAGTTACTGATTAGTCTTCAGTGTCACAGTCGTCGCTCAAGAAACATCTCTCATTATTATCAATATTGAAAAAAGCTGCTGATTAAATTTTTTTGGAACCCATAATTGGAAACATTTTTCCAGTATTTTTTGATGAATAGAAAGTTTTAAATAAATGCTAAAACACAGCATTTATTTCAAATGGAAATGTTTTGTAACATTAAATGTCTTGACTGTCACATTTGTTCAATTTAAAGGGATACTTAGGATTTAGCATTAAGCTTTGTATCAGTAGAAAACCTGTAGTATTTTCGAATTACTGTGCTAAGCAAGCCTAGTTGTATTCATTTTTGGGATTCTGCTACCTGTAACCGATAGGCGTGGTTACTGAGAGTGGCCAGCAAAGCAAGTGCATTCTGGGAGTTGTCGTCTTTCAGCCACATGAGTAAAAAAATACATTTTCTGCCTTTTCTCAATCTAGAATGCTTCAATTTTAAAAATAATTTCACATTTCTACTATCTATTCATCTTCCCAGAGCTGAAGTATTCCTTTAATGCATCCTTGCTGACTGTCACTTGGTAAATTATAAGAAAACATGGAATTAATTTCCACTGTTATGCTGATGACAATCAATTATATATTTCATCATGACCAGATGAAAACACTAACTTATGTAAATTGACAGTGTCTTAAAGATATACAATGCTGGATGACGTGTAATTTACTGCAATTTAATTCAGAAAAAATGGAGGTATTACTTATCAGTCCAAAAAACTATGCACAAAACCTCTTACAATACAACTTTAATATAGAAGGATGTCCTGTTACTTTATCCACTACAGAAAGACCTGGTTGTTATACCGCAATTTGTCTTTCGAAAATCATATTTCATGTATTACAAGAACAGCCTTTTCCCACCTTGGAAACATTGCTAAGCTATGTAACATGCTATCTGTTTCTGATGTAGAACAAATAGTTCATACATTCATGACCTTGAGACTAGATTACCCCTGTGAAGAGACGACTCAATGCCGGTGATATTTTATGCCCTAAATTAATACATGATTATTTTTCTATGTACATTTCTGAAATGCACTTTCTATAAAGCTGATTTGAAACAATAAGAATTGTGAAAAGCACTATACAAATAAATTTGAATCCAATTATTAGCTTTCAGTTCTTTTTTCATTTCTCTGTTCTTTGATGAATAAATTCTGAATCATAGCATTTTTTTTAAATACAAATATTTTCTAATATTATAAAATATCTTTTGTAACATTATAAATGTCACCTTTGATTAATGCAATCACACTTTTATCCAGAATCCGGGCTGATCCCACACTTTTAAAGAGGAATGTATATTTAAAAATGTGCTTTAATAAACCTAAGCATTATGTTAACATCAGATTACAGAAATGGGGCTTAAAGTAGAGGCTTCCATGGTTCTGGATTCCCTTCCACGAGTTAAGCAAAACCAAATGGCAGAACTTACTCAAAAACCTGAGTGGAATATGCAGGCACTATATGGTCCATTAAGTAAAAACAAAGAGGCTTTAATAGATTATTCAACAGGAGTTTCAGCTTCTTTGTAAGTGTTCTCTAATTGGCATATGTATGCACCAATGAATCTTCGTTTCTCATATCCAGATAAAAGCATCTGCATTCATAGCATGATAATGATAATATTAATAATAATACTCTCAGGCTTTGTGAATTGGTTTTGAGATGATTTTCTGTGAATTAATATTCCAACTTTCATGCTGAAAAATAATGTGAGGTTATTACTGTCATTGAGATGTGTTGCACAAAGCTTTCTAGAGGTCTGGAGGCTGACACAGCGGTTAGTATTCTCCTTTTGTTTTGTTTTAGAGGATTCGTTTCTACAGAACAAGTAAAAAAATTTTGCTAACAGTTTTGAAAGTTTTTTATGATCCATGCTGGTAGTTGCTACTGAAGAATATGATGATGATGATGATGATGATAATGATGTGGGTGTTGTAGCATCTTGTGGCTCATGCTCCATTACCTCATGAAGTTTGCCGCATTTAAGGACAAATCCTTCACCATGAGGGTAATTATGGGCTTTTAAAGACAGATTGGTGTAATTGACTTCCCCTTATGTACTTTGAAGAGAGCAATTGAGGTCTGTGTTCTCATTTGTGCTGTTTATTTGCAGAAAGTCTCGTGTTTGTTCCTCAGTGTGAGAAGAGGCCATTAGGACAATGCTAATGATGTTATTCTTTGTTTCAGTCACTATTTTCAGCATTTGGGAAGGTGCTAAAATGAGAGCAAAGATGAATGATAAAAAAGGGCCATGAGACTTAGACCTGAATGCAAAAATGGAGACTCTAGACCTTTCTAGAGCTGAGAAAACGACAGGGGTACCCTGTTTTTTATTTATTTTATTATTTTTTTTTTTTTTAAATTTGAGTTTCTTTGATCTTCTTGAAACTAAAAATTTCGATCCTAAAAAATAAAAACGACAGGGGTATCCTGTCGTTTTTTCGATGGATTTATGTCATTATAAATATCTCAATATCTCAGCTCTGGAAGGGTCTAGAGCCTCCATGTTTGCACTCTATCAGAGTCCAGAGTTTCAAGAAGATCAGAGAAACAAAAAATTTCGACCCAAAAAAAAAAACAAACAAAAATAAAATAAAATAAAAAAAAGACAGGGGTATCCCTGTCGTTTTTTGGGGGATTTATGCCATTATAAATATCTCAATATATCAGCTCTGGAAGGGTCTAGAGCCTCCATTTTTGCACTCAGGTGTAAGTCTCATGGCCCTCTATCAGAATTCAGAGTTTCAAGAGATCAGAGAAACTCAAAATTTCGACCCCCCCCCCCCAAAAAAAAAAAAATAAATAAAAATAAAACGACTGGGGTACCCCTTACGTTTTTTTTTTCGGGTCAAAATTTTGATTTTCTTGAAATTCTGGATTCTGATAGAGGGCCATTGGACTTAGTTCTGAGTGCAAAAATGGAGGCTCTAGACCCTTCCAGAGCTGAGATATTGAGATCTCACGTAGCATTTATGCCATTGTAAATATCTCAATATCTCAGCTCTGTATGCCATTATAAATATCTCATTATCTCAGCTCTGGAAGGGTCTAGAGCCTCCATTTTTGCACTCAGATCTAAGTCACATGGCCCTCTATCAGAATCCAGAGTTTCAAGAAAATCAAAATTTTGACCCAAAAAAAACGTAAGGGGTACCACTGTCGTTTTTTTTTTCGGGTCAAAATTTTGATTTTCTTGAAACTCTGGATTCTGATAGAGGGCCATGTGACTTAGATCTGAGTGCAAAAATGGAGGCTCTAGACCCTTCCAGAGCTGAGATATTGAGATTTCACGTAGCATTTATGCCATTGTAAATATCTCAATATCTCAGCTCTGTATGCCATTATAAATATCTCAATATCTCAGCTCTGGAAGGGTCTAGAGCCTCCATTTTACACTCAGATCTAAGTCACATGGCCCTCTATCAGAATCCAGAGTTTCAAGAAAATCAAAATTTTGACCCGAAAAAAAAACGTAAGGGGTACCACTGTCGTTTTTTTTTCGAGGTCAGAATTTTGATTTTCTTGAAACTCTGGATTCTGATAGAGGGCCATGTGACTTAGATCTGAGTGCAAAAATGGAGGCTCTAGACCCTTCCAGAGCTGAGATATTGAGATTTCACGTAGCATTTATGCCATTGTAAATATCTCAGCTCTGTATGCCATTATAAATATCTAAATATCTCAGCTCTGGAAGGGTCTAAAGCCTCCATTTTTGCACTCAGATCTAAGTCACATGGCCCTCTATCAGAATCCAGAGTTTCAAGAAAATCAAAATTTTGACCCAAAAAAAAAACGTAAGGGGTACCACTGTCGTTTTTTTTTTCGGGTCAAAATTTTGATTTTCTTGAAACTCTGGATTCTGATAGAGGGCCATGGGACTTAGATCTGAGTGCAAAAATGGAGGCTCTAGACCCTTCCAGAGCTGAGATATTTAGATATTTATAATGGCATACAGAGCTGAGATATTGAGATATTTACAATGGCATAAATGCTATGTGAGAATCTCAATATCTCAGCTCTGGAAGGGTCTAGAGCCTCCATTTTTGCACTCAGATCTAAGTCACATGGCCCTTTATCAAGATCCCAGAAGAGTTTTAAGAAATTTAAAGACTCTTTGAATCTTAAAAAAAGCAGATGTAACCTGAACTGAAGAGAACATGCAAGAA
>JAQIUQ010007426.1:670000-685159 GCA_030378365.1 Hybognathus amarus | reverse complement strand
TGAGATATTGAGATTTCACGTAGCATTCATGCCATTGTAAATATCTCAATATCTCAGCTCTGTATGCCATTATAAATATCTAAATATCTCAGCTCTGGAAGGGTCTAGAGCCTCCATTTTTGCACTCAGATCTAAGTCACATGGCCCTCTATCAGAATCCAGAGTTTCAAGAAAATCAAAATTTCGACCCCGAAAAAAAAACGTACAGTGGTACCCCTGTACGTTTTTTTTTTCGGGTCAAAATTTTGATTTTCTTGAAACTCTGGATTCTGATAGAGGGCCATGTGACTTAGATCTGAGTGCAAAAATGGAGGCTCTAGACCCTTCCAGAGCTGAGATATTGAGATTTCATCGTAGCATTTATGCCATTGAAATATCTCAATATCTCAGCTCTGTATGCCATTATAAATATCTCAATATCTCAGCTCTGGAAGGGTCTAGAGCCTCCATTTTTGCACTCAGATCTAAGTCCCATGGCCCTCTATCAGAATCCAGAGTTTCAAGAAAATCAAAACTTTGACCCGAAAAAACGTACAGTGGTACCCCTGTACGTTTTTTTTTTCGGGTCAAAATTTTGATTTTCTTGAAAACTTGGATTCTGATAGAGGGCCATGGGACTTAGATCTGAGTGCAAAAATGGAGGCTCTAGACCCTTCCAGAGCTGAGATATTTAGAATATTTATAATGGCATACAGAGCTGAGATATTGAGATATTTACAATGGCATAAATGCTACGTGAAATCTCAATATCTCAGCTCTGGAAGGGTCTAGAGCCTCCATTTTTGCACTCAGATCTAAGTCCCATGGCCCTCTATCAGAATCCAGAGTTTCAAGAAAATCAAAATTTTGACCCCGAAAAAAAAACGACAGTGGTACCACTGTACGTTTTTTTTCGGGTCAAAATTTTGATTTTCTTGAAACTCTGGATTCTGATAGAGGGCCATGGGACTTAGATCTGAGTGCAAAAATGGAGGCTCTAGACCCTTCCAGAGCTGAGATATTTAGATATTTATAATGGCATACAGAGCTGAGATATTGAGATATTTACAATGGCATAAATGCTACGTGAAATCTCAATATCTCAGCTCTGGAAGGGTCTAGAGCCTCCATTTTTGCACTCAGATCTAAGTCACATGGCCCTCTATCAGAATCCAGAGTTTCAAGAAAATCAAAATTTTGACCCCGAAAAAAAACGACAGTGGTACCCCTGTACGTTTTTTTTTTCGGGTCAAAATTTTGATTTTCTTGAAACTCTGGATTCTGATAGAGGGCCATGGGACTTAGATCTGAGTGCAAAAATGGAGGCTCTAGACCCTTCCAGAGCTGAGATATTTAGATATTTATAATGGCATACAGAGCTGAGATATTGAGATATTTACAATGGCATAAATGCTACGTGAGATCTCAATATCTCAGCTCTGGAAGGGTCTAGAGCCTCCATTTTTGCACTCAGATCTAAGTCCCATGGCCCTCTATCAGAATCCAGAGTTTCAAGAAAATCAAAATTTCTACCTCGAAAAAAAACGACAGTGGTACCCCTTACGTTTTTTTTTCGGGTCAAAATTTTGATTTTCTTGAAACTCTGGATTCTGATAGAGGGCCATGGGACTTAGATCTGAGTGCAAAAATGGAGGCTCTAGACCCTTCCAGAGCTGAGATATTGAGATATTTATAATGGCATACAGAGCTGAGATATTGAGATATTTACAATGGCATAAATGCTACGTGAAATCTCAATATCTCAGCTCTGGAAGGGTCTAGAGCCTCCATTTTTGCACTCAGATCTAAGCTCACATGGCCCTCTATCAGAATCCAGAGTTTCAAGAAAATCAAAACTCTGACCCGAAAAAAAACGACAGTGGTACCACTGTACGTTTTTTTTTCGGGTCAAAATTTTGATTTTCTTGAAACTCTGGATTCTGATAGAGGGCCATGGGACTTAGATCTGAGTGCAAAAATGGAGGCTCTAGACCCTTCCAGAGCTGAGATATTGAGATATTTATAATGGCATACAGAGCTGAGATATCTGAGATATCTACAATGGCATAAATGCCACGTGAATATCTCAATATCTCAGCTCTGGAAGGGTCTAGAGCCTCCATTTTTGCACTCAGATCTAAGTCACATGGCCCTCTATCAGAATCCAGAGTTTCAAGAAAATCAAAATTTTGACCCGAAAAAAAACAAAGGGGTACCACTGTACGTTTTTTTTTCGGGTCAAAATTTTGATTTTCTTGAAACTCTGGATTCTGATAGAGGGCCATGGGACTTAGATCTGAGTGCAAAAATGGAGGCTCTAGACCCTTCCAGAGCTGAGATATTTAGATATTTATAATGGCATACAGAGCTGAGATATTGAGATATTTACAATGGCATAAATGCTACGTGAAATCTCAATATCTCAGCTCTGGAAGGGTCTAGAGCCTCCATTTTTGCACTCAGATCTAAGTCCCATGGCCCTCTATCAGAATCCAGAGTTTCAAGAAAATCAAAATTTTGACCCGAAAAAAAACGACAGTGGTACCCCTTACGTTTTTTTTTTCGGGTCAAAATTTTGATTTTCTTGAAACTCTGGATTCTGATAGAGGGCCATGGGACTTAGATCTGAGTGCAAAAATGGAGGCTCTCAGACCCTTCCAGAGCTGAGATATTGAGATATTTATAATGGCATACAGAGCTGAGATATTGAGATATTTACAACTGGCATAAATGCTACGTGAAATCTCAATATCTCAGCTCTGGAAAGGGTCTAGAGCCTCCATTTTTGCACTCAGATCTAAGTCCCATGGCCCTCTATCAGAATCCAGAGTTTCAAGAAAATCAAAATTCCACCCGAAAAAAAATCGTAAGGGGTACCACTGTCGTTTTTTTTTCGGGTCAAAATTTTGATTTTCTTGAAACTCTGGATTCTGATAGAGGGCCATGGGACTTAGATCTGAGTGCAAAATGGAGGCTCTAGACCCTTCCAGAGCTGAGATATTGAGATATTTATAATGGCATACAGAGCTGAGATATTGAGATATTTACAATGGCATAAATGCTACGTGAGATCTCAATATCTCAGCTCTGGAAGGGTCTAGAGCCTCCATTTTTGCACTCAGATCTAAGTCCCATGGCCCTCTATCAGAATCCAGAGTTTCAAGAAATCAAAATTCTGACCCGAAACAAAAATCGACAGTGGTACCCCTTACGTTTTTTTTTCGGGTCAAAATTTTGATTTTCTTGAAACTCTGGATTCTGATAGAGGGCCATGTGACTTAGATCTGAGTGCAAAAATGGAGGCTCTAGACCCTTCCAGAGCTGAGATATTGAGATATTTATAATGGCATACAGAGCTGAGATATTGAGATATTTACAATGGCATAAATGCTACGTGAAATCTCAATATCTCAGCTCTGGAAGGGTCTAGAGCCTCCATTTTTGCACTCAGATCTAAGTCCCATGGCCCTCTATCAGAATCCAGAGTTTCAAGAAAATCAAAATTTTGACCCGAAAAAAAAACGACAGTGGTACCCCTTACGTTTTTTTTTCGGGTCAAAATTTTGATTTTCTTGAAACTCTGGATTCCTAATAGAGGGCCATGGGACTTAGATCTGAGTGCAAAAATGGAGGCTCTAGACCCTTCCAGAGCTGAGATATTGAGATATTTATAATGAGCATACAGAGCTGAGATATTGAGATATTTACAGATGGCATAAATGCTACATAGAGATCTCAATATCTCAGCTCTGGAAGGGTCTAGAGCCTCCATTTTTGCACTCAGATCTAAGTCCCATGGCCCTCTATCAGAATCCAGAGTTTCAAGAAAATCAAAATTTTGACCCGAAAAAAAAACGACAGTGGTACCCCTTGTCGTTTTTTTTTTCGGGTCAAAATTTTGATTTTCTTGAAACTCTGGATTCTGATAGAGGGCCATGTGACTTAGATCTGAGTGCAAAAATGGAGGCTCTAGACCCTTCCAGAGCTGAGATATTGAGATATTTATAATGGCATACAGAGCTGAGATATTGAGATATTTACAATGGCATAAATGCTACGTGAAATCTCAATATCTCAGCTCTGGAAGGGTCTAGAGCCTCCATTTTTGCACTCAGATCTAAGTCCCATGGCCCTCTATCAGAATCCAGAGTTTCAAGAAAATCAAAATTTTGACCCGAAAAAAAAACGTACAGTGGTACCCCTGTACGTTTTTTTTTCGGGTCAAAATTTTGATTTTCTTGAAACTCTGGATTCTGATAGAGGGCCATGTGACTTAGATCTGAGTGCAAAAATGGAGGCTCTAGACCCTTCCAGAGCTGAGATATTGAGATATTTATAATGGCATACAGAGCTGAGATATTGAGATATTTACAATGGCATAAATGCTACGTGAAATCTCAATATCTCAGCTCTGGAAGGGTCTAGAGCCTCCATTTTTGCACTCAGATCTAAGTCACATGGCCCTCTATCAGAATCCAGAGTTTCAAGAAAATCAAAATTTTGACCCGAAAAAAAAACGTAAGGGGTACACTGTCGTTTTTTTTTCGGGTCAAAATTTTGATTTTCTTGAAACTCTGGATTCTGATAGAGGGCCATGGGACTTAGATCTGAGTGCAAAAATGGAGGCTCTAGACCCTTCCAGAGCTGAGATATTGAGATCTCACGTAGCATTTATGCCATTGTAAATATCTCAATATCTCAGCTCTGTATGCCATTATAAATATCTAAATATCTCAGCTCTGGAAGGGTCTAGAGCCTCCATTTTTGCACTCAGATCTAAGTCCCATGGCCCTCTATCAGAATCCAGAGTTTCAAGAAAATCAAAATTTTGACCCGAAAAAAAAACGTAAGTGGTACCACTGTACGTTTTTTTTTTCGGGTCAAAATTTTGATTTTCTTGAAACTCTGGATTCTGATAGAGGGCCATGGGACTTAGATCTGAGTGCAAAAATGGAGGCTCTAGACCCTTCCAGAGCTGAGATATTGAGATTTCACGTAGCATTTATGCCATTGTAAATATCTCAATATCTCAGCTCTGTATGCCATTATAAATATCTAAATATCTCAGCTCTGGAAGGGTCTAGAGCCTCCATTTTTGCACTCAGATCTAAGTCCCATGGCCCTCTATCAGAATCCAGAGTTTCAAGAAAATCAAAATTTTGACCCGAAAAAAAATGACAGTGGTACCCCTTACGTTTTTTTTTTCGGGTCAAAATTTTGATTTTCTTGAAACTCTGGATTCTGATAGAGGGCCATGTGACTTAGATCTGAGTGCAAAAATGGAGGCTCTAGACCCTTCCAGAGCTGAGATATTTAGATATTTATAATGGCATACAGAGCTGAGATATTGAGATATTTACAATGGCATAAATGCTACGTGAGATCTCAATATCTCAGCTCTGGAAGGGTCTAGAGCCTCCATTTTTGCACTCAGATTAAGTCCCATGGCCCTCTATCAGAATCCAGAGTTTCAAGAAAATCAAAATTTCTACCGAAAAAAAAACGACAGTGGTACCCCTTACGTTTTTTTTTCGGGTCAAAATTTTGATTTTCTTGAAACTCTGGATTCTGATAGAGGGCCATGGGACTTAGATCTGAGTGCAAAAATGGAGGCTCTAGACCCTTCCAGAGCTGAGATATTTAGATATTTATAATGGCATACAGAGCTGAGATATTGAGATATTTACAATGGCATAAATGCTACGTGAGATTCTCAATATCTCAGCTCTGGAAGGGTCTAGAGCCTCCATTTTTGCACTCAGATCTAAGTCCCATGGCCCTCTATCAGAATCCAGAGTTTCAAGAAAATCAAAATTTTGACTCGAAAAAAAAACGACAGTGGTACCCCTTACGTTTTTTTTTCGGGTCAAAATTTTGATTTTCTTGAAACTCTGGATTCTGATAGAGGGCCATGGGACTTAGATCTGAGTGCAAAAATGGAGGCTCTAGACCCTTCCAGAGCTGAGATATTTAGATATTTATAATGGCATACAGAGCTGAGATATTGAGATATTTACAATGGCATAAATGCTACGTGAGATCTCAATATCTCAGCTCTGGAAGGGTCTAGAGCCTCCATTTTTGCACTCAGATCTAAGTCCCATGGCCCTCTATCAGAATCCAGAGTTTCAAGAAAATCAAAATTTCTGACCCGAAAAAAAACGACAGTGGTACCCCTTACGTTTTTTTTTCGGGTCAAAATTTTGATTTTCTTGAAACTCTGGATTCTGATAGAGGGCCATGGGACTTAGATCTGAGTGCAAAAATGGAGGCTCTAGACCCTTCCAGAGCTGAGATATTTAGATATTTATAATGGCATACAGAGCTGAGATATTGAGATATTTACAATGGCATAAATGCTACGTGAGATCTCAATATCTCAGCTCTGGAAGGGTCTAGAGCCTCCATTTTTGCACTCAGATCTAAAGTCCCATGGCCCTCTATCAGAATCCAGAGTTTCAAGAAAATCAAAATTTCGACCTCGAAAAAAAAACGACAGTGGTACCCCTTACGTTTTTTTTTCGGGTCAAAATTTTGATTTTCTTGAAACTCTGGATTCCTGATAGAGGGCCATGTGACTTAGATCTGAGTGCAAAAATGGAGGCTCTAGACCCTTCCAGAGCTGAGATATTGAGATATTTATAATGGCATACAGAGCTGAGATATTGAGATATTTACAATGGCATAAATGCTACGTGAGATCTCAATATCTCAGCTCTGGAAGGGTCTAGAGCCTCCATTTTTGCACTCAGATCTAAGTCCCATGGCCCTCTATCAGAATTCAGAGTTTCAAGAAAATCGAAAATTTTCGACCCGAAAAAAAAACGACAGTGGTACCCCTTACGTTTTTTTTTCGGGTCAAAATTTTGATTTTCTTGAAACTCTGGATTCCTGATAGAGGGCCATGGGACTTAGATCTGAGTGCAAAAATGGAGGCTCTAGACCCTTCCAGAGCTGAGATATTGAGATATTTATAATGGCATACAGAGCTGAGATATTGAGATATTTACAATGGCATAAATGCTACGTGAGATCTCAATATCTCAGCTCTGGAAAGGTCTAGAGCCTCCATTTTCGCACTCAGATCTAAGTCACATGGCCCTCTATCAGAATCCAGAGTTTCAAGAAAATCTAAAATTTTGACCCGAAAAAAAAACGTAAGGGATACCACTGTCGTTTTTTTTTCGGGTCAAAATTTTGATTTTCTTGAAACTCTGGATTCCTATAGAGGGCCATGGGACTTAGATCTGAGTGCAAAAATGGAGGCTCTAGACCCTTCCAGAGCTGAGATATTGAGATTTCACGTAGCATTTATGCCATTGTAGATATCTCAATATTCTCAGCTCTGTATGCCATTATAAATATCTAAATATCTCAGCTCTGGAAGGGTCTAGAGCCTCCATTTTTGCACTCAGATCTAAGTCCCATGGCCCTCTATCAGAATCCAGAGTTTCAAGAAAATCAAAATTTTGACCCGAAAAAAAACGTACAGGGGTACCACTGTACGTTTTTTTTTTGGGTCTAAAATTTTGATTTTCTTGAAACTCTGGATTCTGATAGAGGGCCATGTGACTTAGATCTGAGTGCAAAAATGGAGGCTCTAGACCCTTCCAGAGCTGAGATATTGAGATATTTATAATGGCATACAGAGCTGAGATATTGAGATATTTACAATGGCATAAATGCTACGTGAAATCTCAATATCTCAGCTCTGGAAGGGTCTAGAGCCTCCATTTTTGCACTCAGATCTAAGTCCCATGGCCCTCTATCAGAATCCAGAGTTTCAAGAAAATCAAAATTTCTACCCGAAAAAAAAACGACAGTGGTACCCCTTACGTTTTTTTTTGGGTCAAAATTTTGATTTTCTTGAAACTCTGGATTCTGATAGAGGGCCATGTGACTTAGATCTGAGTGCAAAATGGAGGCTCTAGACCCTTCCAGAGCTGAGATATTGAGATATTTATAATGGCATACAGAGCTGAGATATTGAGATATTTACAATGGCATAAATGCTACGTGAAATCTCAATATCTCAGCTCTGGAAGGGTCTAGAGCCTCCATTTTTGCACTCAGATCTAAGTCACATGGCCCTCTATCAGAATCCAGAGTTTCAAGAAAATCAAAATTTTGACCCGAAAAAAAACGTAAGGGGTACCACTGTCGTTTTTTCGGGTCAAAATTTTGATTTTCTTGAGCCCTTCCAGAGCTGAGATATTGAGATCCCACATAGCATTTATGTCATTATAAAAATAGTGGGTTCGCGGACGGTGGAAGTCTGGGACGGCGCTTGGTGCAACGGACCCTGGGGGGCCTGCTGAGTGCAGTAAAATAGTTTTTATCACGACAGGAACTTCAGTTAAAATGTCTATCAAATATACTACCCGAAACCCCATTTAATAGATTGCAGGCGGGATAGTGTCCAACATAAAAATGGTATGAAACTCATACAGGTTTGGACAACAAGAGGGTTAGTAAGTGATGACAAATATAATTTCTGGTTGAACTATACCTTTAAAGGCAAAGTTCACCCAAAAATTTAAATTAGCCCATGATGGCCTCTCTTTCATCTTTCTCTCAGATGAAAACAATCTGGAGATTATATTAAGGTAATTATTATATTAAAGTTATATTAAACAATGTCCTGGCCCTTCCAAGCTTTATATTGGCTGTAAATGGTTATTTCTCTTTTGAAAGTCCATAAAAGTGCATCTATCCATGATACAAGTGAATCTATCCATCATAAAAGTGCATCTATCCATAAAAAATATATATTAATATAAAATATTTAAAATATTCAAATTTAAGTTGCGCTTTTAGATTTAAGTCAAATCCATATGTTCTTTTGGCCAGAAGTTATTTTACTTTATAAAGCTTTAAATATGGATATTTTTCTTACATCTCCATCTTCCTCATTACTCCACATAAAGTCAACATCTGAGATATTTTCATCAGCTATATGTTCAAGCACTACAAACTATGAAATACTGGCAAAAATATATACAAAATGTAAATACACCTTAGAAAATGTTGCTTGCTTCTGTGTTTGGAGTGAAGTGCTGCCATGCTTCTCTTCAATGTAGAGTTTTTTGTATATAATTACTACATGCAGAGCTTTACTGGCATTTGATTGGATGACAAATGTCCAATCTCATGGACTGCAGGCTTTAAACTAGGTGAAATGCTCCAGAAGTTAAAAAGGGGGGCTGACATGTGATGTCCATTGTAATGGACACAGGGTCTGAATGGGTTAAATATAGGCCTAGCATTATAAAATACAACCCAATTACAATTATAAATTAAATTCAGAAATTATAAATTAAAAAATACATCTCTACCATAATATCTGTTAATCTCTGTGTTATAACGTGACTTATCGTATATTTTATTCGGTTCGTATTGGAGCGCGTCTCGTGGCTCTCAGCGTGCAGCCACACGATCTCTCACTGTTTTAATCTACAGACACTCTGATTGATGCACATGTGCAAACAGATAGTGCAATCCTGACCTGCTCTTATGTAGCCTATTTATTTGTCATCTTATTTTATTCACTCTTTTTATCCATAATGGAGCTCGCATCACGTCACCCAGCGTCGTATTGGAGCCATCTTCACTAGTGAACGCGCGAGAGAAATGCTCATTTGTATTACATTATCTGAGAGTAGTCTATTTATTTTCGTTTTGAATGTTTTCGTTTAAAAGAAGGCTAGACATACATTCTAGACGTATTTACTATTTATCATGCCTGTGAGAAACGTGCAATGCAAAAATTTCATGATTTTATTGCTATGCCTATATGTCTGCTTTGCTTATTAAATCCAGAGAATTGGTTAATCAAACATTGATTGAAATTAGGATAAAGAAAGGCTTTATAAAAAAACAAAACGTAATGGAGTGGTCAAAATCATTCTCCCTCAGAATGTCAATTGGAGAATCAGGCAACTGTAATAGGGAGAGATATTGTGGCTGGCGCGCCACAAAACGCGCTCTATTACGGGACAAACGAGCTAATTAAATATAAGATAAGATCGCTTGCACCCCCTGCTGGTAAAGACGACTAACAGCAAATGGAGAGTATGCTCGGTAATATATTGCTTTTCCTGCAGTTCCTGGACATCACTGTTGAATTTACTGCCGAATTTGAACCACTGAATTTGTGGAAGCGAATTTTCAAGGCGAAATAAAGTGGACCCGAAAATTGCCTGTTGAAAATTATAGGTTGTATTTTTAAACAGTTTGAAAAATATGGAAGTGAAATATGAAAGGTGAATATGGATTATTTAATTTTTTTAATCATGAAAATGTGTTTGAAATATTTTTAAATGAAATATTCACAGCTTAAATATTCAACCAAGTTGAATTTCAGCCAAAACGCAAGCCTTAAAAATACAATGGATTAAAATGCAAGCATGGTTATTGCAATGCATTTTTTTTTCAATTGGTGCAATTTAACATGCTTATTGTTTCAAAAACATTCGACATTATTTTACTTCCATACATATGTAACTGTTCTTTTCTCAGCCCACCTACTTTTAGGCTTGAAATTTAAAAATAGGGACTTTGAAACTGCTCTCATACAAAATTTAGCTTACTGTTTAAACATGGGTTTCATCTGAGTAAGCCAACCTTTTAGTAGAAAACGTCTGATTAACTGATCACCGGTTATAGGCCAAATATTTAGATTAAGTACGAGCCAAGGTACCTCTATAGCAAGTGCTGACAAAATATAATCTCAGACAGTCCGTTTAATATCTCCTTTATTACATTGTTCCAGATAAAATACACACAAGGATTAACAAAACAATATAAAATGCTGGAAAAATAAAACACAACGAGCACCAATAATAACTATAATAACTGTGCTAAAGTGGGTCTTCCTGGAGTGACATTTATATGCATGACACCACACCATTTATTGTGCTTGCACTTTCCATGCTATGGGAGACCTATCAATAAATATGTGCTCTAAGCATCAAGAATATGTGCAGTAACAATTGTTTTCTTTGGTAAGGTCTCATTTTTGAAACATGCCAAATGCATTTGGTGTGACAATCTTAATTTTTTATTTAATTGTTATCCACATATTGATGGACAACCATAATGTTATAACCGTCAATAGAAAATAACACAATGATCATTGTGTGTTCATTAACAATCGTGTGTGTACAGTTATAACATGATGGTTTTCGTTTCATTAGATTCACTAAATTATAACATTTGTACACAATACATTTTTTTTTTCATGAGATCTCCAATAAACATTGTCAGTGGTCTAGTGCAATTTACAATCATAAAACACCTGAAAGAACTGACTAAGTAACAAACAGTTTTGTGATTAAAGAGGATATGACAGCTTAATGTTTGTTGAGAAATGTCTGCTATGTGACATTGGTGCATTACACGACCGACTGAACTTCTGCTGGTACATTGCATTATTATAGGAAGAATAAACCTTGACAGCATGGAGTTATACCTTTCTGTGAGATTTGGTGTAACATGTTTGTATAAATCACAATCACATAGTCTTATTTGCATAACATATCTGACAGCTCCCTCTATCAGTCATAGTAACAGGGAAATAATTTTCCACAACACTACTTTTTTACCGCATACTTATGTAACATATAATGATTAGGCTAAACAATATTTGCCAACATGGAGTGCTCAAGTCAAAAACCAACTCTCTGTTGTCCTCTCAGAGGATATGATGGGAATAACATCACATCAATAAGCCTTTTTCATCCCAAAAAAGCACAGAGTTTCAGAGAGTCTGATGGCAAAGGAACACCATAAAGGTTTGGTAACTTCATCCACAAAAACAATAGGAACCACGCAACAAAAACTACACACTGTAACATTACCACAATATGTCAGGGAAAACTAGTTTGATCTTATTCACTCAGATTACAGGAGGCCATTAACTTACAAAAGGTTAGGTTATATCATACACTACAGACACCATGACTGACATCATATATATTATTATTGATACATCTATCTCATAGATTTCCCCATGACAACAATAAATAAATCTGATTGTTGTTCCAATAACTTGTTTAATGTTTGAGATGTATAAATGTAGTCAAAGCAGGGCATATGAAGCTACTCTTTCTTCATACTCTGAATTAGCATATTACATCTATCTGAGCATGAGTGAACTCTGTTCGTATAAATTGCTCTTGCTGTCTGCGAGATGTAGTGCTCCTGTCTTTAAGTCCAGACACATTCTGTCCCATTAGGGGGATTATTTTTTACAATCACAAATGCAAATAATAATAGATATTATTTTGACCTCTTCACAATTCTTCAATAACACCACACAAACTACAATCCACACAACCAAATATCTCAGAGACTTAAAACCACACAGGCCTGTAAGGCTTGAACAGAAATAATGAAGTATGGCCTGCAGGAAGTAAATATGTACATCAAAGATAGTCACCTCATAATTAGCATTTTGATGTTCTAATGATGAAGTGTTCGCTCATCTTAGGGATTATTTTGCAGTACAGAGAGTGAAGCACACTGCATTTGCTGCATAAGTGCACTTACTGGGCACATAATGGAGCATGAAATGTGGAAATACTCCTGGCAGAATAAAGTTGAAAACCCAATTATTGGAACTGTCTTCACCAAGAACGTGCATGTGAGATAAACCTTTGAGCCACAAACCTGGAAAACTTTAACTAAAGAAGCACTAACGAAACAAGAAAATCGTACAATACGGATATGGTTAGTCGAGAATAAATCAATGTGATGAATGTATAGGTAAATAAGTCAGCATGTGTGTGATGGGGTTTAAAACATCAATGCAGCAGTTAACATTCAAGCTTCTAAACTAAATCCAGCAGCAAGTTCTGCCCTTCATTGTACATAGTCACTAAGGATTGTGCAATAGCATGGGTAAAATTGACAAAAAAAAAAAAAACTACCTTTCTATCTACCTTTCAAGTTGTGCCCACTAACCTCCAGTGCAATGGAAGACATCAGAATGGGCTGCAACCTAGACTGCTCTACAGACCCTTGTTGAAATAAACAGTGGTGATGTGAGGATTGCTTTGTCGTAAACTCTCTTGAAAGCTCCGGCTCCAGGCTGCTCACCTTCATAGAACTTCACACAGACAGAAAAACATCCCAATTCAGCACATCCAACAAACTAGGGAAAATAGATTATATTAAAAGCACTCACCTTTTCTGTGGGAACAGGGCACAGCACAACGGAGTGGCAAACACCAGGCTGTGGGGATGGATATTTTAAATAAATCATTCATTCACTGTTTTAAACCAGGATTGCTGTGTATAGCAAATAAACACAAAAAAAAAAAAAAACTCACCAGAATCCTACAAGCCCAACTTGTACAGGGGCATTGAGAACCGGGAACCGCTGAGAAACGGACAGAAATTTTGCGATGCACTTTAAAAACATCCATTTCGCTTACAGATTCAGAGAAATGCTTGAAATTAGTCTGTGATTCTTTACCTTCATGAAAGCTTTCTTCTCTAAGGCATTCATAATAACTGGAGGAATAGCTGTAAAAAAAAGTTAAACACAAGGGGACCACTCTTAAGTTCATATTTTACCTGATCTTTTTTGGGTGTGAATAAGAGGTTATTAAAATCGATCAATAAAAAAAATATAGAGACAAAAACATGAGAAATATAGAGAAACTCCATTATTAACATAAAAAAAAAAAAATACAAATCTTACCCATGGCTGGCACTGCCATGCCAATACGAGACACCACCACCTGCACTATGGCTTGCTGAGCAGCTTTAGTTGATTCTCCGACTCGTTTTACCCTCAGCATCAGTAACAGGAATACCACACTTCAGCTCTCTGTAGAAGTATAAAGAAAAGAGAACTCATTCAATGGTCAATTCAACATTTTTAAAGTCAATTAAAGTGCAGTAAGCACTTTGAAAAACAAATGAACAAACACACCCTTCCTTTCTTTGCTCTGCCCCTAAAATGCATAGATGCAAATGCAAGAGTGGATGTTTCTGTATCATAGCTGGAGCGAAGCAAAAAAAGCTTCGTGAAAAATAAAGCTAAGATGAGCAACGACAAGGAACTACAAAAATGTCACAGTACGCAGGAGTACATATAATCAAGAGTTGGTTGTTAGTCGGCAGAAGCACTCCAGCTCCCGACAAACAATAGCACTCAAAACTGCCCTATAATAGCATTAGCATAACAATAGCATATTTTGGTTCTGTGAAACATAGCAAAACCAATGTTCCTCATGTATGGAGCAGAATCAACATAACCATGGCATTTGTTTTCAGGCCTTCCTGTTCTCGTGTCTTCAGCACTGGAAAGCTGTTTAAATATTACCTCTAATATTAATATTATATATTCTGATAATTCTTGTTAAATCTCTCTCCTCCCCCATCATGAGTGGACACACCCCCTACTGCTGATTGGCTACAGGTGTGTTGTGGTGCTCTGTCCGAACCCATTTTCCAACAGCGTTTCTTAGAAATCGGGAAATTAATTAAAATTTTAAGTAATTCAAATTCTGGAAAGCAGTGTTTTTTTCACTCACCTTTGTCTCATGAAGGGTATGTTGATACAGTTTGCTGCTGCCACTGCAGCAAATGGAACAAAACGCCCCATTATAGCAGGCAAGTGCTGGAGAGAGATAAGGCATTGAGTGACTACTGCCCAAAATTGTCCACAAATTATAAACCAGCATTTAACAGTCATTCAAAAGGTACTGACACACAAGATCAACAATTAAGCCAAGAAAGCAGTAAATAAATACATTTTGCTGTATGACAGGTTTGTTTATGTGTCTGAATACAGGGGGAAATATATATACACATATTATTCAAAAGTTTGGCTTCAGTAAGATTTATTAATATATACAGTATAAATGTAAAGAAATGTATAATTTTATTCAGCTAGGGCACATTAAATTTATAAAGTAGCAGTAAATAAATTTATACTGTTAAAAAAGAATTTTAACATTATAAATGTAGAATTTGTCATCAAAGAATTCAGAAAAAAGACTTTCAAATAGAAAAGTCATTTTAAATTCTAATAATATTTCATTGTAATTATTTACGATAATTTTGATCAAATAAATGCAGTCTTGTAAGCATACAGTAATTGACTTTTTTCAAAAACATAAATGGAAACAATATTCAGAAGTAAACCAATATCTTCCAAAATGTAAAAGA